>QJPP01002518.1:0-323028 GCA_003996215.1 Jaltomata sinuosa | reverse complement strand
CCTCTGGGCTAGTTCCTGTGTACCTTTCGTTGATTTCTGTGACTGCTTGCTTCTATTCTGTCTATTACTGCTCTTTTATCTTATATGTGCCCAGTCGGCCTATGATACCTACTGGTACCTTATGCTTCGCATTTGGTGCTCACCCCTACCCCCTGCATCTTTGGGTGCAGATCCTAGTGTGGGCCATCGCCGGTAGATCGTTGAGATTCGTGCTTGGAGATCTGTTGAAGACTACTTCAGGCTGAAGGTGGGCTCTTGGCGATCGGAGCTTAACTTTAGTTTATCTGTTGCTTCATGTACTCTACTTCCATTCGGGGACATCTGTATATATAGTTTTGGGTTACCTGTACTCCATGTATGTAGTTTTGGCTCTGTACTATGATACCAGGTCTTGGGGTTGGTTTAGTTTCCGCATATGTATATATTTATATACCTGTTATCTATTTTATTCGTCTTGTTCTCTTATTTGTTAGATAGTAGCCCATTACTAGCTGTTCTGGGCTACAGGGATTGGTTCACCTACCGGGGGTTGTAGGTGCCATCATGACCGGGAAATCGGGTCGTGACATTTATGGATCAGATGCTGGATAGATTAGATGGAAGGGGTTGGTACTGCTTTTTGGATTGATATTCTGGGTACAACCAAATATCTATCGCTCCGGAAGATCAGGAGAAAACCACTTTCACCTGTCCCTATGATACGTTTGCTTTTAGACGCATGCCCTTTGGTCTTTGCAATGCTCCTGCAACATTCCAAAGATGCATGATGTCTATCTTTTCTGATATGGTAGAGAACACATTGGAAGTCTTCATGGATGACTTTTTGGTAGTGGGTGATGCATTTGAAGATTGCTTGACTAATTTGGGTCAAGCATTGCAAAGGTGTGAAGAGTCAAACCTCGCGCTGAATTGAGAGAAATGCCATTTCTTGGTGAAGGAAGGAATTGTATTAGGGCACCAGATATCTATGAGAGGTCTAGAGGTGGATAGAGCCAAGATAGAAGTCATCGAGAAACTACCTCCACCCATTTCAGTAAAGGGTGTGAGGGGCTTTCTTGGTCATGCCGGTTTCTACCAAAGATTCATTAAAGATTTCTCTAAGATTGCTAACCCTTTGTGCAGGTTGCTTGAAAAAGAGATTAAGTTTGTATTTGATGCTGAGTGTTTGAGTTCCTGAAAGAAAAGTTAGTGGATGCTCCTATTATAATTGCCCCGGATTGGTCCAAACCGTTCGAAGTAATGTGCGATGCGAGTGGTGTTGCACTTGGAGCTGTTCTGGGATAGAAGCGAGACAAACTTTTTCACCCCATTTATTATGCTAGTAAAGCATTGAATGGAGCGCAAAAGAACTACACATTGACAGAACAGGAGCTGCTGGCTGTTGTATACGCTTTTGAGAAATTCAGAGCGTACTTACTTGGTACAAAAGTGGTGGTGCACACAGATCATGCAGCCTTGAGGTATTTAATGACCAAGAAGGATGCAAAACCTCGACTAATCCGATGGGTGCTATTGTTGCAGGAATTTGACTTTGAAGTCAAAGATCGGAAAGGGTGTGAAAACCAGGTTGCGGATCATCTGTCCAGGCTTGAGAGGGAAAAGAAAGTAGTAGATGAACCGGAGATTGATGATGCATTCCCGGATGAGCAGGTGATGGCCGCGTCACTTGATATGGTGCCTTGGTACGCTGATTTCGCAAATTATGTGGTGAGTGACATGATCCCGGAAGATTTGAACTTCCACTAGAAAAAGAAATTTCTCCATGATGCAAATAAGTTTTTCTGGGATGAGCCATATTTATTCTGGTTGTATGCTGACAACATAGTAAGGAGATGTGTACCGGAAGTGGAAATGACAAGCATCTTGCAAGCTTGTCATTCGTCCCCAGTTGGAGGACATAATGCGGGTAATCGAATCGCCCGAAAAATCTTACAGTGTGGTTATTATTGGCCGACAATCTAGAAAGATTCATATGAATTTGCCAAGTTCTGTGATCAATGCCAACGAAGAGGAGCAATCTCTCGCCGACAAGAGTTGCCCATGTCCACTATTTTGGAGGTTGAGTTGTTCGACGTATGGGGGATAGATTTCATGAGCCCTTTTGACAGCTCTTATGGGAACCGTTACATCTTGGTAGCGGTGGATTATGTTTCAAAGTGGGTAGAGGCGGTTGCTTTGGCCGATAACGAAGGGAGAAGTGTGGTGGCTTTTCTAAAAAGAAACATCTTTGCTCAGTTTGGCACCCCTCGCACAATCATAAGTGATGGAGGGTCACATTTTTGCAATAACGTGTTCCGGGCTGCTCTAGCAAAATATAGGGTGAAGCAACACAAAGTAGCCATACCTTATCACCCCCAAACAAGTGGGCAAGTTGAAGTGTCGAACCGTGAAATTAAAGAGATATTATCAAAGTCTGTTAATGTGAACCAACGAGATTGGGCAAGAAAGCTGGATGACGCACTCTAGGCTTACCGAACAGCGTTTAAAATGACAATAGGTATGTCTCCTTACCAATTTGTTTTTGGTAAAGCTTGTCACTTGCCCGTGGAACTTGAGCACAAAGCCCTTTGGGCGCTCAAAAAGTTAAATCTCAGTTGAAGAGATGCAGCGGAACTAAGGTTGGAACAATTGAATGAGATGGACGAGTTCCGATTGCGAGCATATGAGATATCCGCTCTCTACAAGGAACGAATGAAGCTATACCATGACAGAAAAATTAAGAAAAGGGAGTTCAAAGTTGGGGACTTGGTATTGTTGTTCAACTCCAGGTTCAAATCCAAATGGTGCAGACCATTCAAAGTACACCAAGTGTTTCCATCCGGTGTGGTTGAACTCGAAAATACGGATGGTGAGTTGTTCAAAGCCAATGGGCAGAGGGTAAAGCAATATCTGGGCCTCCCGGAGGAGGTACATGTTCTGTCTCTGGTGTATCTTGATGAAGTCTGAGTAATCAAGACACCCGCGTCGTGCCGCAACGTTAAATCAGGCGTTGTATGGGAGGCAACCCATGAATTGTTGTTGTATTATGATCTTAGGAAAATTTGATTTGTTAGAAGTGGTTAATTTATGCGTTGAGTGTGCAAGTACAAAAAGGTGGAAGTAACAGTATGTTCTATCTACGGGTGACGATTCCTGTTGGTGGGTCGTCAACTGGATGACGGACCGTCACACAAACCATCACAGTCGGACAAATATTTATCCCCACTGTTTAGTGGTGACGGTAAGAGTGACGGACCGTCACAGCTTTGGTGGATCGTCATTCCAGGCTGTCACCAAGGCACTCACAAGGGATCACTGTTTATGTAAGACGCACTAAGTGACGGGCCGCCAGGTTGTTGACGGACCGTCACTTGGGCCACCATATCAGGTAAGTATTAAATTTTTGGTGCCCCGACCCAAAACCAAACCGACCCGCCACTCACCTAAACCCGCCTAAATATATTGAAATCACCTTCATCATCTTCCCACTCATATTCTACTCTCAAGCCCCAACCCTTCATTAAAATCAAAATCCTCTCTTCCCCAAGCAAATCCCACATCCCCATCGTCCATTTTTTTCACCAGTCGTCCAGAACGCAAGAACCAAATTTCCCGTCGAAGAATAGGGTTGTCCATCGGTTCTATAAATCTAAAAGGAATAGAAGTTTTTTCTCTCTCACTAACAAAATCAAGGTATGATTCTAAACTCTTCCTCGTTGGAATTATTGAATAACATTATGTCGAAATACCGGAGGAAATTGTTGGGTTTGTATATTTGTGAAATTGTGATAATGTAAATGTTGTTGGGTATGAGTGGTGTTGTTGTTTGAAATCATAAATTTGACATGGGTGAAGTCTTGAGTAACCCATGGGATTAAATACATGATGGGTGGTGACTTTGTGAAACCAAATCCCGCAAAGAATGGGAAAACCCCGAATAGAGCACAAGGTGTTCGAGGAAATGCCTCAAAGAAAGGAAAACACGCTGTCTCAACCTGACGGTTGGCATGACAGCCCGTCAGACCCTGACTGCCCGTCAGCCAAGCTGTCAACAATAAACAGTTCCCTGTCTTAGAGTGATGGCCGGTGTGACGGTCCGCCACCCATGTGACAGACCGTCACCCAAACCGTCACTCCGAGACAGTGGCGATAGTTGAGTGTTTTCATGTTCTCATGTGTTTGAACTTGTTCACGTGTAGGTACATGGCCCCCAAACAACAACCACCTCGCGGTCAAGCACAAAAGAGGAAAGACAGATCCGCTACCACTCGGACCCTAATAGATGAATCGAGTAGCGAAGAAGAAGCAGTTGAAGCCCCGGCTTACCAGACTAGGCTATCCAAATGAAGAAACACCCAAGTCTTCCAGTCTGAAGAGGAGAGTGGGTCATCTAGCAGTAGGTCGGGGAGTGATAGTGGATCTGAAGAAAGTGGTAGCTCCAGCCCCAGTCCGGAGGATGTAAGTGGTACTGAAACCACAAAAAATGAAGAGAGGCCACCCATGGATAGAGAATCAATCTGGTGGGCAGTTGAGGGTGCTCGGAAGCACTATCTTGACAGTCTTACCAAAATAATATCGAGGAGCCACAAAAGACCGATAGCTGAAGAAGTTCAAATTATTACCACAGATCTGCCAGAGTACCCAGTTCTTCAGACACAGTTTCAGAGGTACCAGCTTGAGTGGATGAGCTCACCTCCAGGATTCTATTATCCAGAACTAGTCCGGGAATTCTATGCTAACTATTTGGCACTGTTGGAGAGCAGATGTGAGAAAGGAAAAGGGGTTAAATCAGCACCAAGGAAGGACAGGGTTCCAGTTTGGGGTAAACAAGTAAACATCTCCCGAGAGACGATTAACAGAGTCCTCTTCGGCCCTGAATACATTTCTCCACCTGATATGCCGAAGTTTCATGACAAGATTGCCAACACATACTCGCAGAGACCATGGTTAGCACAAACATTGACTGATGGCTCACCATCTTGGCTAACTCAGAGGGGACGGATATCGAAGCAATCACTAAGCTTCGTAGCAAAGTTTTGGTGGGCTGTTGTGCAGTACAGGCTATTTCCTACAGGTGGAGACGCTAATTTGGATGAGGGAAGAGCCATCCTTGTTGCAAGTTTGATAGCCAGGTACGTCATTAATTTTGAAATGATAATTGCAGACGAGATGCGGACCAGGGCCATAAAAACTACTTCTTCTTTGCCGTTCCCATGTCTGGTTACTGAGCTATGCAGGCGTTCAGCGGTACCGATATTGGATGGTATTGATGAGCAAGTGACAGCGTCATCCACGCAAAATATTGACAAATCAAAGGATGACACTAAGTTTGACATGAGGATTCATAAGCCTCAGATCTTTGAGGAACCAACCACAACCACCTCCGAGGCGACCGACACTCCATCAAGCACAAAGATTCCACTTGCGGTGTTTGATCCGAAGACTTCACAAATAATGAGAGCTACTGTCGAAAGCTCTGGCACTGCAGCAAGGACTCCTCTACCACCGGAATATCACATGAATCCCCAAAATTTTGCTAAAATGGTGCAGAAGCAGAAACAGATGGATAAACAAATTGCCGCTTGGACGGACTTATTCAAACCCACCATTGATGAAGCAATACGGAAGGCTCTGAAGCCATTCGAGGGGATGCGTGCAAGGGTCAATGCGATGGAAACCCGTATGGAGGCAAGGCTAAATGAAATGGGCATCCCGGACCTGGCAAGATTTAATGTGGAACTGAAGAAGGTAAAGGATGATATCACCGCCCTCAAGCAAGAAAAAGCGCTTTATGATGAGACTTCGGAGTTCGTGGACTTGGAAGAAGAAACCACGATAGTGGATTTGATGGGTCGGCCACTGAGAATTAATGAACCCCAAGCAGGTGAAAGTGGGGTAAAGAAGTCAAAGAAGAGAAAGCACAGAAAGAAATCAGCCGAGGAAGACGAGTTAGAGGTGGCAAAGCAGCGATCGGTAGTAGACGAGCAGCTGCGACAGGAAAGAGTGTGTGCCCAAGCAGGTGGGGCATCATCCAGTGCAGTACCAAAATCTGGAGAGACTCCAGATGTTAATGAGCTGCGTACGTCGGCCGAAACCGGTGTCACTGATCCTCATACCGAAACCTAAATTTCCCAGGTACCCTTATGCCTTTGTTCTGTATATCTATTTCGTTGAGCATTGAGGACAATGCTAGATTCTTTTGTTAGGGGTAGGGGTATTACCATCGAAGGTTTTTGTTGTCGTGTTTCTTTTCCTTCGGTGTGCTATCTAGTAGAACCGGCATGTTTAAGTTGTTTTTACTTTCATTAGTAGGTGATGTTGTAGCAAGCATGGCTCTGAATGGTTAAAATAAAAAGGAGCCCTTTCCGAAAAAGTTGTTTTTTGTACTTGTGTATGGAAAATTTACTGTTATGGATCCTTGAATGTCTTTGTATGCATGTGCGAAGAACGATCTTGTTTAGCCTGAATTGTTCTTTCAATGGTTGGTAGTGTATGGTTTCCTGATGCCAAGTGTGTGTGAGCTTATTGTTATAAACTCTCACTCTGTGCATGCATCTAGAACTTGCCCGGTCTATTTTGTTAAGCTTGAAGTTGGCTGCTTAGGAAAGGATCACATGCCCTTTTTGTGTGCAGTCCACTTAGCCTATAAGACCGTCCAAATGCAAATAATCCCTTTGATCCCTGTTTGAGCCATAATTGACCCTATTATTTCAATAACCTGTCACCGTTTCTTTTTAACTTTGAATCCCTATCTTGGCCCTGGTCCTTCCTTGGACATCGTGCACCTCAACTCAGGCAATCAGCCTAAGTTGAGGGTGGCTACTATAGAGGTAAATGATAAGAAAAATAGGATGGACAAGATTGGTTGTGGATAGAAGGAAAATTTCATGTGTGTGCCTAAGAAAAGAAAGAAAAAAAGAAGAAGAGAGAAACGAAAAAGCGATGAAAAAGAATTATCAAAATAAAGAGGCCGCACTTGTAGCTAGAAAGAAGGAAATAAAAAGGTGAATAAGGATGGACGAAGTAAAGTTAAGTAGAAATAGTAGGTCGGTAATTCCAACGAGGTTTTAGTCACTATTCCCCAAACATATCCTACCTGCACCCGAAGCCTCATTACAAGCCAAAACAAGTTCTGTAGTGATCATGAGCGGCTTTCTGAAAAACTGAAATAGAATAGCAAGGGCAAGCCTATGGCATAGCATGTGTATTGTTTGAAATCATTTGTGAGCGTGAGCGTCTTACTTAGTTCCAAAACTCTGTGTGTGGGACTTCCTTGTGGTGAGGGCATGGGGATTTCAATAACTTTCTGATTGTTGGGATAGCGATTCATGTATTTGTAGAATGTTCAGTCACATCGGCTTAACACCCTTGGATCCTGACGAGTTAGCTTTTCAGAACACTTTTGTAGTACCGGGGGAGCTTGGTTTGAATTGCTTGAATCATTGATTAGCCATGGTTGCTAGAAACATGTTCTATAGAGTCGTAGTTGAGTCGTCAGTTTTATTTCTGTTATTTTATTGCTTGAGGACAAGCGAACGTTTTAAGTTGAGGGTGTTGATGTGCCAGTATTCTCGGCACATTTGACGCCTTTAACTAAGAATACTCGCAAGTTTTTGAGCAACCTTTTGTGGTTTTTGATATTTTTATGTTGTATTTGCAGGAAATGGAGACAAGGATAGAAAGGAATTGAAAAATACTCAAAGCTAAGTAACACTGGTTAGGCTTGACGGAGGGCCTGACGGCTCCTCACACAGGTGACTGACCGTCAGGGGAGCCACCAAACCTGGCAGCAGCTAAAGGATGCACTGGTTATGGTGACGATTGGCGTGACGGCCCGTCACACCCGCGACTACCATTCAGACAAGCCGTCAATTAGAGCTTAATGAGATCATGCACTGGTTATGGGTGACGGTTGGCGTGACGGGCCGTCACACCTATGACTGACCGTCAGCCAAGCCATCAAGTTAGAGCTAATGGATACCATGCACTGGTTACGGGTGACGGTTGGCATGACGGACAATCACACCTGTGATTGACCGTCAGCCGAGCCGTCAACGCAAAGCGAAACTCCGAAAATTCTATTTTGGACTTTATTTCCTAGATTGCTATAAATACCCAGTGTTAGGGTTATTTTAATTATTCATTAACTTATAGTTTGTGCGACGGTTTGAGCGACTTTTTGAGAGGAGAAAATACGACAAACACGTTTTTCTTCTTATTATTATTCTTCCATTGTTCTTGGGATTTTGGCTTCTTGTTCTTGGATAATTGAAGCTTGTGTTCATATATCGTAAGAATCTTTTCTCTCTATTATGAATATGATTTTCTTCTCTTTCCCTAATAGCATGAGTAGCTAACTTCCCACAACTAGGGTTGTGGGAGCCATGGCAAAAGTAGCAATGTAAATTCCGGGTAGCATTGGGTTCAATCTATATGTTGTCACGTCGTTAATCATTCATTATTAATGTTTTCTAGTGGTTGCAAACATTAGGACATGCCTAGGTTTAATTTGCTTAAGCAAAGAGATTAAAACCTGGAAATTTGATTAACTACGAGGATTCGAGACTACCAACTCTCGTCTTATGATTAATACTGTAACTAGATTAATCTACTTGATGTTTAGGATTGAAATAAGAAAGTTCACCTTTTCAAGTTTGAGAGAATTGAAAAGGAAATTCGTCTATTTGGTTGAGAAACGTTTAGATGATACCATTAATTCAATCACATCGTGATATGCATATAGAAAGAACCCGGTTAAGCTTGAGTCGAAACTGTTACGACGCCATGGTGAACACTTCCCTAGTTCATTCTCATATTGATTATTACTCGTTGAAACTCGTACATTATTATTTGCATTGTTCAAATATTGATCACACAAACCCCCCCCCCATTTACTGTAAACTATTGATTACTAGTCAACTAAGTCACTAACGACTTAATTTGCACCTTATTCCCTGTGGGATCGACCCCAACCTCTGTTGGGTTCTATATTTGACGACGACCGCTTACGCTTCTTAATTTGGAGTCGTAATTTGGGCGTATCAGCAGCTTACAGTGCAGCTCTTCTCTTTTTTGCTTCACATTCGTTCCTTTTGTCCCAATTGCTCCACAATATCCGCATGAATAAGAATCACCTGAAATATAGCTACACGCCATAAGTAGTCTCATATCACCATTAGAAGATGCAAAAGCATAAGAAAAGAGATACAAGTAAGTGGTAAATTCACCACTTATCAACACCCCCAACTTAAGTTCTTGCTTGTCCTCAAGCAAACTACAACCAAAGTCAAAAGTTACTCTAACTAATTCAAGCACAAGGGCCATCCAATCATTTTCACAATACACTTTTCACTTAAGCACAAAGAATATGATTTTGGTTGATACTAACAATTAGTCGATCACAAGTGAATGCTTAACCAAACAATTCCCTCAATTTCATACACAATTCCAAAAGTTCCGATAGATTTGCAAAGATGACCAAGTGACAACAACCAATCTTCAAGAAGTGACTCAAAATCACTGGTTAACCAAACATGCTCATTTGACTTATTTTCAAAATTTATCAACATCACCAACTATCCTAATTCACATGCACTCACAAGAACGAGGGTCCCAAAACACACTATGCACAAGGATACCACAAGGGAAAAATTCACAAACACTCACACTCACAAAGAATTTCAAGTACCATCAAGTGTCAAACCATAAGCTTGCCCATATATTCATTCCCCACTCACTCAAAAGCAATTGGTTGGAGACCTCAAAGGACTTTGTTAAGCTTGTATTGTAGGTTTGGGGAAGGGTAGGATAAGCATTTTGAATTAAAGTGATTACATCCTCCTTGAACACTACACCACTTTTTTTCAATTCAAAAACCAAAGCCATTTTTCTTTCCATTTTCATGGAACACCAAGCACTATTTCAAAAAATTTACTAGATGTGCCATTTTTAACATTCTATTCACCATGGAAGATTTCTTTCCTTTTCTTTCTTTTCACTTTTTTCTTCTCATTTTTGCTTTTCTTTCCAAGTTCTTTCTTTCTTTTGACAATTCTTTTAGGATTTGACCAACAAGCCATGATAAACATACTTAGCACTCATCCAAGGTGTTTCTTCATCACCCTTAACTTAGACTTTTAGCCTCAATTCACACTTATAGAGTTCAAGGAGGGACGAGTTCAAATGAGGGATTTATTTTCAAAATGATTCGAGGCTTGTAATAAGGTTGCCAAAGAAAAGGTATTAGGCTCAAAAGGGGTAACTAAGAAATTAATTAGAGCAATGGTAGGCTTTTAAGGTTAAGTAGGCTTCACAAATCACAAAAAAGGCCTACGATCATTTCTCCAACCCACACAATTAAGACTAGCATTTGAATGACTAACTGGGCAAGTTCTAGATGACACAAGTAAGTACAAGAATTATTCAACAAAACTCACCACACACGACATGCGAACTATTCAAGATGGGTCAATTTCACTTCCTAAACAAGAACAAATAGAGCCATATTCCACATTTATAATTATCACCACTAATGAGTTAAGAGACACAAAAAGATTATTGGAGTTATCACTAACATCATTCTTTGCTATTCAACTACTCATATTTTTTTTTGGAGGGGTATGGGCAATTCAACTCAATTCACATGCAAGACTAAATCTATTAGTACCAAACAAATCACTATCAAAATTATCTCAAAAGATGACGTTTTGACCTTAAGAATAATGTCACCCAATCTATCATTGGGACAAATCATCTATCTAAATCGATATGGCTACTCAGAATTCACTAACATATATATCCCAAACATAAGCGAACCTACGTTTGCACATGCGATTGAATGTGCCAACTTGCAAACTGCAAGTGCCAATGCACATGCCAGGCAATATAGGTTTCCCTTCTACCCAGAATATGCGAAGCACTTGCATTTTTCAAGTTAACACTTACGTCTCACATGAACAAGGGCATAAACACAATATCCAATATAAGCCCGACAAGGGCATAAACACAATATCAAAAATGATCCCGTCAAGGGCATAAAACTATACAAATATCCAAAACAAACATAAACATCACCCAAATGCCACCCCAACTAAAATAAAGCAGTGTCCTTAATGCAAACTATAGAAATGAAAAACAAAGGAAATGGTGCAAGGCTCCCTAGAGTCTGCATCAGACTAGCAAACTATGGAATAGGCTGCATAAAGCTAAACATAGGATTGTGCCTTATCATTATCATGATCACGCTCTTCCTTATATAGGAAAGAGTACTCCTCACTATCATTATCTTTAATCACTAGGATCTTCTTGTTCAGCTGCCCCCACTTAAAGATAGCTTTTAGACCTCTCCACATCTTAATCATGAACTTGTTTCTCTTCTTGTTCTTCTCCTTCTCAACCTTGAAATCTTGTTAAAGAGCAGCATGGGTCTTAGCTGACTCAACAAAGTCCTGCTCAAGTAACTCCACAGAAGCTGTTACTATGGCAATGGAATCATCCTGCTACTTCTGGGCATCCAAGAAAGACTGCATCTCAGCTTTAGTGAAAAGGTTGGCTAAAGATGATGGTTGCAAAGAGCTACTGGAAATATGTGCCATTATGTCCCAAATAGAGTCCAACTGAGAAGCAATCGACCCAAAAGGTCCCTTAGTCTGTGTGCCCTGAGAGGAGGAATACTGATCCATAACTATGTCAACCTTCCTCTTCTTGATCTATGGTACACCCCATTATCCTTTCACTTTTAGTGGATGGAATGGTCTATCTGGTGTTATCCAGTGATCCCTTGGAAGCTCAGCAACTTCAGCCTGCCTACATAACTCAAAGATCAAGAGGTAAATATCAAGGTCTTAAATCATATACTCCTTCAACTCTTGGATTATATAGTGATCGACTTTCACGAGAATGTCATTGAGAATGCAAGATATCATCCTGGCTCAAAGAGGAGGAACACCAGACTTATGCCTGCTGGGTGGCATACGTCTACAAATAATCTCTAACCATATCTTTGCCTCAGTTGTGAAGTCACTCGATGATATTGTCGTTAGTGTTCTTTCCCAACTTATTGTTGCCCCTGGAGGGAACAATTTAAACACCAGTCAAGTGCCTGAACATGAATCCTTCTCATGCATCGACTCAAGTGGATGATTGGGCAGCCTATAGAACACATTTATCTACTCTCAACCAAATCGGACAATCTTCCCCCTAATGGTGAGTTCAGGGTTGTTGATGTCCGTACACTTTAGGTTTGCATAGAACTCCTTCAACCATTCCTTAATCGCATCATAAGGGGTAAGTATGAAATATATCCAACTTTGGCCACAAGACGCTTATGGAAATCGAAAATACTCTCTGCCAAGTTCTTCTCAACTATTCCCCTCTCTGGCTTTATCTTTTTGTTGAGAAGATTGTGATAGTGTCACGACCTAAAATCAGGACATGATGGCGTCTACATAATCCCCCAATATACAAACCAAAACCCAATGATGCAGAAGATAATAAAAAAGCTTAATGAATCAATAGCGGAAGACAACATAAAGAAATAGGGTCAATAACATATATACACATACCAACCGTATCCAATATACAAAGGCTGTCCCTAAAGTGACCAAAGAGATAAAACAACACGAGAACCGACCGGGACCTAGTGTCACTAGTACAAGAGCAACTAATAGTAAGGAGTAGCTACACAATAGACTCCGTCTATCCAAAATACAAAATATAGACAGAATATACAAGATGGAAAGCATGTAAAGTCTCCAAAAGCGCCGGGACCTCACCGCGATCCAAACTGCAACAGGCCTCGAACGACAGGAAGGTCAGTGAGGGTGTCTCGTACTAGGTGCTAGATCAGAAAAAAATGCAGAGTGTAGTATGAGTACCAAGACAATGGGTACTCAGTAGGTATCATAGGCCGACCGAGCGCAGAAAGATAACAACATACAGGAAAGTAAGCAAGGTACAGGGATCCACCTAAATCTAGTTATAAAGCCAAAAATTAAAACAACTAAGCCAATGAAGGAACAAGCAACAACAGAAACCAACCCAATTCAATGACAATCCAAAAGCACCAACCGATGTAATGTCATGAAGATGATATGATGTATGAATGCATAATAGTATAAACCCGGAATACTGCATTGGGCGTCCGGAACACTGCATTGGGCGTCTGGAACACCACATAGGACTATGCATATATATATAAGAGTATATGAATGGAAGGTAAAAACCTAAAGTAATGCATCAGGGGTCCGGAATACCGCATCGGACTATAAATAATGCATAAAAATAGTATTTTCCCATTTTCCTTCCAAAATTCGTAGAAAATTCTAACATGACTCATTTCAAATCCAAAAGTCAATGTAGCCGTAGTAAACCTCATTTTTGAACCAAAAACCTTTGAAGTGCTTTCCTTCTATATCCATGATGTGCGATGCAATATGAACATGAAATAACCAACCAGGGGAAAACCATTCACAAAAAGGAAAAAACAGGGCAAAATACCCTCCAAACCAAGAGAACTGACCTGGAACTCCATCCAAATCCAAGTTATGGCCTCGGGCCCACCGTTACACACAACAGTAGAACAAAGCGAATAAAACAAGGAAAATAACACAGAAATTCACCAAGATTCTCTACTCTACCTCTAAAACCTCCTAAAAGCAAACTAGGGATTCTAAGCTAGCCACAATGATACTACAAGCTCCTAGACTAAGAATAAACATGATAATTTTACACTATAACCCAAAATGGACAATATAAGCGGTAAATAGGATTTAAGCCTAAATCTATCTAAAATCCAACCAAACATTCCAGTATCAAATAAATATATAAAATCAAACTACACTCAGTCTAGAAAGTAAACCGTAACCTACCTCGAGGCCGAACTGCAAGCATGAACCGTCACTCGTGTGCCTTCCTCTTCAGAACAACCTCAGAAAGCTGCCAAGCTATCAAGAACATAATCTAGGTGTCAAGACGAGAAGAATGACACCTATATTGCTACACGAAAAATCGGGCTGGAAATTGGGTCGGAAAAATGACCCTCGGGGCTCACGCAACGAAATAGAAAACAAAATTCACAATAATGCTCACGGTGGATTTAGAAATCCATGCTCGAAATTTGAGCGTGAACAAAATTTGTTTCGGGGGCCAAAATATCCCCGAAGTGCTACTAATTCAAGAACCCAACTATGAAAAATTCAAGGATTTGAAGAGCGGAAACTTACCAAAAACCGAGAAAACGAATGCCTAGGAAGTGAGCTTCACTGACCCACCAATATGCAGCTCAATAACGGACCTCTACAAGGATCTTCCAAGCTCCCATAATTAACCAACAATGGAGTTTAGCGGGAAATTAACGAGAATTAACACGGAAAAAGGAGAGGGGTGAAGAGGGGACTTACCGGATGAAGAATGTTGATATAAGGGAGCTAGAACCGGAGCTTAGAATCTTAGCAATGGAGAAATGATGAAATAATGGAGGAAAAAATGAAGTGGACAGCTTAAATAGCTGTCTGGGGTCCTTCATCACGATAGCGATAGGACCTCCACGTTCACGAAGAACAGCAAGCTAGACCATCGCGGTCGTGATAGGCCAGCCATGCGATCGCGTAGAGCAATCCCCTGCCTGCTTCATCGCAAATGTGAAGATCAACCTTCGCGATCGTGATGGTCAAGAAACTAGACCATCACGAATGCGATGGACACCTCGCGATCACGATGACCAAAATGGTCTGCAACTTTTATAGCAGCAACCATTAATTCACAAGGCGGAAAAGTCATCCGATGGACCATCAAGATTCATTCGGAACCCCGTGAACACAAACCAACCATGCTACCTAACTAGAAATAATATTTCAGACTCAATGGAATCGATGAAACTCCCAGTAGAGATCATTTTAATGAAAAGTAGGCTCCGTGCCCAAAACTGACTCAGAACTCAATACCTCAAAACAAGTCTTGAAGCCTCGGGACCCAAACCCAAGGTCCCTCTAACTAAAAGTCAACATTCCAGAGCTAAAAAAACTGACAAAAATTCCATCCGAGGCCGTCTTCTCTGAATGTTGACCAAAGTCAACCCTACTAGCCAAACTGGCTTGAAAACACCAAGAGTAACACCAAAACAAATCAAAAGCAGTCAGGCCCAGATCTATGGTCCCACTAGACCAAAATCCCCATTCTGGAGCTAATGGAACTATTAGAATTTGATTATGAGAACGTTTACCAAGAAAGTTGACCAAAGTCAAAAAAATTCTAAGTTCAAGTTCTAAAATAGGGAAATGGTCATAATGACCTAATGAACAGCCCGGGCATCGAACCGTCAGTCCCGGCAAGTCATAAATGGGCTGTAGCCGCTAAGGGAAAGCTCGAAACGCAGAAAAAGGGACAAAAAATAGAAAATGACCTTGAGGGTCATTACAACATCCACTACTAAAAGAACTTTCTTCTGCGAAAGTTAGAAAAAGGATAGTACCTGGAGACTCAAAAAGACGAGGATAACGGGTCTGCATTTCAGCCTCGATCTCCCAAGTAACCTCCTCGATAGGACGATGCCGCTACTAAAACTTAACTATCGGGATCTCTTTAGACCTCAACTTCCTAACTTGTCTGTCCAAAATAGCAACAGGCTCCTCCTCAAAGGCTAAGGACTCATCTAACTGAACCGACTCTAACTAAAGCACATGAGACTCATCTAGAATATACCGCCGTAGCATAGAGACATGAAACACAGGATGCACACTAGAAAGAACAGGAGGCAAGGCTAACTCATAAGCAACCTCTCTAATACGACGAAGGATCTCAAATGGCCCAATGAACCTCGGACTGAGCTTACCCTTCCTCCTGAACCTCATCACGCCCTTCATGGGCGATACACGAAGGAACACACTGTCACTAACCATGAACTCTAGATGTCAAACTCTCTGGTCAACATAACTCTTCTGCCTACTCTGGGCAGTGTGAAGTCTCTCCTGAATAACCCAAACTCTATCCGTTGAATCACGAAGCAAGTCAGTACCCTACAGCCTAACCTTAAAAGCATCAAACAAACCCACCAGAGATCTACACCGCCTACCATACAAAGCCTCGAACGAATCCATCTGAATGCTGGAATGGTAACTATTATTATATGCAAACTCTGCCAAAGCTAAACACTAGTCCCACTGACCACCAAAATCAATAACACAGGCTCGTAACATATCCTCTAGAACCTGAATGGTACCCTCTGACTGACCATCTATCTGTGGATGAAAAGCGGTGCTGAGCTCAACTCTAGTACCCAACTCTTTCTGAATAGACCGCCAAAAGTGCAAAGTGAACTGAGTCCCTCAGTCTGAGATGATAGAAACTGGCACACCATGCAAATGGAAAATCTCCCGAATATAGATTTGAGCCAACCTCTCGAAACTATAAGAAGTCTGAACTGGAAAAAAGTGAGCATACTTCGTCAACCTATCCATGATAACCCAAATAACATCAAATCTCCACAAAATACATGGCAAACCGACTACAAAGTCCATGGAAATCCGCTCCTATTTCCACTCTAGGATGGGTAGCCTCTGAGACAAACCGCCGAGCCTCTGGTGCTCAAACTTCATCTGCTGACAGTTCAAGTACCTAGATAGGAAAGCTGAAATATCCCTCTTCATCCCACCCCACCAGTAGTGCTGCCTCAAGTTACAATACATCTTAGCTGCCCCGAAATGAATAAAATATCTAGAACAATGAGCCTCCTCCAATATCAATTTGACCAAGTCACCAACCCTAGGAGCACAGATACGATCCTCGATCCTCAGAATGCCCTCTGAATCTAAAGTTTCCTTCCTAGCCTCACCACTCAACACCTTGTCACGAATGATCCTTAACCTCACATCATCAAACTGTTATGCCCGAATCTGCTCCAGCAAGGAAGATCTAGCCTTAACACAAGCAAGAATACGGCCTGGCTCAGAAATATCAATTCTAACCAACCTGTTAGCCAAGGACTGGATTTACCAAGCTAAGGGTCGCTCCTCTGTCGCTAAGAAAGCCAAGCTACCCATACTCACTGCCTTCCGGCTCAAGGCATTCGCCATCACGTTTGCCTTGCCCGGATGATAGAGAATAGAGATGTCATAGTCCTTCAGCAACTCCAACGACCTACGCTGCCTCAAATTTATATCTTTCTGGATGAAAATGTACTGAAGACTATGATGGTCCCATATTAATTCGAATTAATCCATACGCTCCCATTTTTAATAAGAGGTCAGTAAAGATCTCACAATGCACACCATAAAGATGATGCCTCCACATCTTCAATGTGAAGACTACCACCGCTAACTCCAAGTCATGTGTAGGGTAATTCATCTCATGAACCTTCAACTATCTGGAAGCATATGCAATAACCCAGCCCTGCTGCATCAACACATAATCCAAACCAATACCTGAAGCATCACAATATACGATGAAACCCTAACCCTCGACCGAAAGAGTAAGAATCAGAGATAAAGTCACAAGTCCTTGAGCTTCAAAAAGCTCGCCTCACACTCATCTGACCACTAGAAGGGAACATTCTTCTGAGTCAATCTAGTCAATGAAGCTGCTATTGAAGAAAATCCCTCCACGAACCATCTGTAATAACCTTCCAACCTAATGAAACTGCGAACCTTGGTAAGAGAAGTAGGCCTAGCCCAATCACGAACTAGTGCAATCTTTGCCGGATCTACCATATCCCATCCTTGGACACCACGTGCCCTTAGAATGCCACAGACTTAAGACAAAACGCACACTAAGTGAATTTGGCATACAACTGGCGGTCTCGAAAGGTCTGAAGTACAACTCTAAGATGCTGCTCATACTCCTCTCTACTCCTCGAATAAATCAGAATGTCATCAATGAACACAATCACAAACGAGTCCAAGTAGGCACTGAACACATGGTTCATCAACTCTATAAATGCTGCTCGGGCATTAGTCAATCCGAAAGACATTACTAGGAACGCATAATGGTCATATCGAGTCCTAAATGCAGTCTTTGGGATGTCGTCAGCCCTAATCCTCAACTGTTGATAACTGAACCTCAAATCTATCTTAGAGAACATCACTGCACCATGTAGCTGGTCAAACAAATCATCAATACGCGGCATCGGATATCTATTTTTAACTGCCACCTTTTTCAACTGCATGTAGTCAATACACATACGCATAGACCTGTCCTTGTTCTTCATAAACAGAACTGGAGCACCCCACGGAGACACACTAGGACTGATGAATCCTCTACTCAATAGATCCTGAAGCTGATCCTTAAGCTCCCTCAACTCAGCAGGTGCCATATGATATGGCAGAACAGAAATGGGCTTGGTGCACAACTCAAAATCTATACTAAAATCAATGTAACGATCAGAATGAAGACCCAAAAGATCAGAAGAAAACACATCCGAATACTCACAAACCACAGGAACTGACTCAAGAGGAGGTGTGGTGGCACTAGTATCACAGAAATAGGCAACATAAGCTAAGCACCCCTTCCTAACCAACCGCTGGGCACTCAGAAAGGATATAATACCTCTCGGCATGTGGCTATCGGCACCCTTCCATATGATAGGAGGGATACCAGGCATCCGAAGAGTAATAGTCTTGGTAAAGCAATCCAAGACCGCATGATAAGAAGACAACCAATCCATGCCCAAGATCACATCAAAATCAACCATATCGAGTACAACCAAGTCCACCCACGTGTCATACCCCAAGATAGTCACCACAAAAGTCTAATACACCTGATCCACTACTAAAGAATCACCTATTAGGCTAGATACACACAAGGGCGCATGAAAAGACTCACAAGTAGACTCCAGACAGGTAGAATAATAAGCAAATACATATGAGAATGTAGACCTTGGATCAAACAAAGTAGAATCAGATTGATGACAAATAGAGATCATACCTGTGATCACAGCATCTGAAACCTCAAATTCTGTCTGGCCTGGAACCACATACATGTGTCTCTGACTGCCATGACCACCTGACCTATCGGACTGAGGACCACTACTAGTACCCTGGGGACCACCCCTACTACCCTATGAACTGCCTCTAGTTGGTGGTGTTGGAGCCCTAGGGGCCTGAACCAACTGATCCTGACGCCTAGGGTGCTGTACTGATGGGCACTCTCTAGCAAAGTGGCCTATCTCGCCATACTTATAACAACCCCAACCAAACGTACTCCGTTGTGAAGACCCACCTGAATCAGAATGACCACCACGACCTGTGGACCCTGAATGACCACCTCGTGGAGAAGGAACAATACTCTAGCTATGATGACCCTTAGAAGTCTATAAAGCCGCCTGAATAGGCCGGCTCAGCTGAAAGCGCTGCTGGTGCTGACCTCTACCATAGTAGCCTCTCCCACGGGCCTATGAACCGATGAAACTACCCTAATGGCGGGCCCTCTTATCGCTTCCCCCTTGGGCCTCACGAAGTATGCCCTCAATAGTACGGGCATGATTAACTACCTCCAGAAAAGACTGACCCAATGCTACCATACCCTCTGTGGCCAAGCGTAGATGCAAGGTCAAACCTCGAATAAATTGGCGTACCCTCTCGCGCTCGGTGGGCAGAATCATAGTGGCATGTCTAGAAAATTAGTGGAAGTGAACCTCGTACTCAGTCACAGTCATGGATCCCTGCTCCAACCCAGAGAACTAATTTATCAACCGCTCTCTCATGCTACGCGGTACATACTTCTCCTGAAAAGCTGTGGAGAATTGGTCCTAAGTAAGCTGAGGTGACCCGACTGGTCTGCAAGCAACATATGACCTCCACCACTATTTTGCTGGACCATCCAGCTGAAATGTGGTGTAATCTGCTCCATGTGACTTGAATAACCCCAAATTATGTAACCTCTCCTGGCAACTAGTCAAAAACTCGTGCGCATCCTCCCTAGAAGCACCTGAAAACCTCGAAGGACCCAATCTCAAGAACCTACCCAACATCTTCTACTCCTCAGAAGATATAACTGGCATGGCTGGAAGAGGTGGAGCAAATGTAGGAACTGGTAATACCCCCAATCTGGGAGCCGCAGTAGCAGGCTGCATTTCTGAACCCTGTATTGCCGCCTGAGCTAAAGTATGGCCCTCATCTCTAACCTGAGAACCAATTGGAGTGGCCGACGAAGCTTCTAGTGGAGTCATACCCTCGAGGAACCCCAACAATTGAACCAAGGTGTCCTGCAACATTGGAGTGGCTACAAAACCTGCTAGATGCTGGGCTGGCCCCATATGCTCTGGCTCATACTATACTCATCCACTCTAACCTCAGTCTCTGGTGATGGTAGTCTAGCCCGGGCCTGAGCTGGAACCGCAGCCCACGCCCTACCTCGACCTCTAGGTTGACCTCTACTCCGTCCATTAGCTGGGGCTCTAAGTGCAGGTGTAGAGGCCTCGTCCTCACCCACTGCAGATCTCGTCCAAACCATCTGAGAACGAGTAAGACAAAGATACTCAGAAGTTGATCAATTTAAGAACGCATGACAAGGAATCAAAAAATATGACATACTTCTTAGGAATGTCCTATATCCTCTCGCAGATTAGATACAAACGTCATTATACCAATCACGAGACTCTACTAGAAACTTTGCTTTTGTACTGGCGAGACTGGTGAACCTAGAGCTCTGATACCACTCTGTCACGATCCAAAACTAGGCCATGATGGCGTCTATATAACCCCCAGTAGAAAAGCCAAAACCAAACAATGCGAAAGATAATAAAATAGTTTAAGTAATGAAAAGTAGAAGACAACATAAAGAAATAGGGCCAATAACATATATATACATACCAATCTTATCCAATATACAAAAGTTGTTCCTAAATTAACTAAAGAGACAAAACAACATGAGAACCAACCCGGACCTGGTGTCATTAGTACAAGAGCGATTAATAGTAAGGAGTAGCTACACAACAGACTCTGTTTATCCAAAATATAAAATATAGACAGAATATACAAGATGGAAAGCATGTAAAGTCTCCAAAAGCGTCGAGAGCTCACCGCGATCCTAACTGCAATAGGCCTCGAATAACAGGAAGGTTAGTAAGGGTGGCTCGTACTAGGTGCTACATCAGAAAAAGATGCAGAGTGTAGTATGAGTACCAAGACAACAGGTACTCAGTAGGCATCATAGGCCGACCGAGTGCAGAAAGATAATATATAGATAATAATATACAGGAAAGTAAGAAAGTTACAGGGATCCACCTAAATCTAGTTATAAATCCAAAAATCAAAAAAACTATACCAATGAAGGAACAAGCAACAACAGAAACCAACCCGATTCAATGACAATCCAAAAGCACCAACTGATGTAATGTCATGAAGATGATATGATGTATGAATGCATAATAGTATAAACTCGGAATACCGCATCGGGAGCTCGGAATACCACATTGGACTATGCATATATATATAAGAGTAGATGAATGGAAGGTAAAAACCTGGAATAATGCATCAGGGGTCCAGAATACCGCATCGGACTATAAATAATGCATAAAACAATATTTTCCCATTTTCCTTCCAAAATCCGTAGAAAATTCCAACACGATTCATTTCAAATCCCAAAGTCAATGTAGCCGTAGTAAACCTCATTTTTGAACCAAAAACCTTTGAAGTGCTTTTTTTTATATCCATAATGTGCGATGCAATATGAACATGAAATAACCAACCAGGGGAAAACCATTCATAGCAAGGCAAAAACAGGGCAAAATACCCTCCAAACCAAGAGAACTGACCTGGAACTCCATCTAAATCCAAGCTATGGCTTCGAGCCCACCGTTACACACAATAGTAGAACAAAGTGAATAAAACAGGGAAAATAACTCAAAAAATCACCAAGATTCTCTACTTTACCTCTAAACCTCCTAAAAGCAAACTATGGATTCTAAGCTAGCCACAACGATACTACAAGATCCTAGACTAAGGATAAACATGATAATTCTACACTATAACCCGAAATGGCCAATTATAAGCGGTAAACAGGATTTATGCCTAAATCTATCTAAAATCCAAACTAACATTCCTGTATCAAATAAAAATATAAAATACAACTATACACAGTCTATAAAGTAAATCGTAACCTACCTCGGGGCCGAACTATAAGCCCAAATTATCACTCGTGTGCCTTTCCCTTCTGAACAGCCTCACAAAGCTGTCACGCTATCAAGAACATAATCTAGGTGTCAAGACAAGAAGAACAACACCTATATTGCTATATGGAAAATCGGACCACAAATTGGGTCAGAAAAATGACCCTCGGGGCCCGTGCAACAAAACAAAAAAACAAAATTCACAATAATGCTCGAACTGGATTTAGAAACCCATGCTCGAAATTTGATCATGAACGAAGCTCATTTCGGGGCACAAAACAGCCTCGAAGTGCTACTAATTCAAAAACCCAACAACGGAAAATTCAAGGATTTGGAGGGCGGAAACTTACCAAAAATTGAGAGAAGAAATGCCTAAGAAGTGAGCTTCACTGACCCACTACCACACAGCTCAAGAACGGACCTCTACAAAGATCATTCAAGCTCCCATAATTAACCAACGATGGAGTTTTAGCGGGAAATTAATGAGAATTAACACGAAAAAGAGGAGAGGGGTAAAGAGGGGACTTACCAGATGAAGAATGCTGATATAAGGGAGCTGGAACCAGATCTTAGAAGCTTAGCAATGGAGAAATGATGAAATAATGAAGGAGAAAATGAAGTGGACAGCTTAAATAGCTGTATGGGGTCCTTCATCACGATCATAATAGGACCCCCACGTTCGCAAAGAAGAGAGAGCCAGACCATCATGGTCGCGACAGGACAACCACGCGATCGCGTAGAGCAAGCCCCTGCCTGCTTCATCGCGAACGTGAAGAGTAACCTTTGCAATCGTGATGGTCAAGAAACTAGACCATCACTAACGCGATGGACACCTCGCGATCGCGATGACCAAAATGGTCTGCAACTTTTATAGCCACAACCAACAATTCACAAGGCAGAAAAGTCATCTGATGGACCATCGGGATTCATTCAAAACCCTGTGAACATAAACCAACCATACTACCCAACTAGAAACAATATTCTAGACTCAATGGAATTGATGAAATTCCCAGCAGAGATCATTTTAACAAAAAGTGGGTCCCATGCCCAAAACTGACTCGGAACTCAATACCTCAAAACAAGTTCGGAATCCCCAAGACCCGAACCCAAGGTCCCTCTAGCCCAAAGTCAAAATTCCAGAGCTAATAGCATTGACAAAAATTCCATCCGAGGCTGTCTTCTCCGAATGTTGACCAAAGTCAACCCTGCCAGCCAAACTTTCTTGAAAACACCAAAAGCAACACCAAAACAAATCGAAAGCACTCAAGCCCAGACCTATGGTCCTACTAGACCAAAATCCCCATTCCGGAGCCAATGGAACTGTTGGAATTCAATCCTGAGCACATTTACCAAGAAAGTTGATTGAAGTCAAAGATTTTCTAAGTTCAAGTTCTAAATTAGGAAAATGGTCATAATGACATAATGAACGTCCCGGGCACCGAACCGTTAGTCCGAACAAGTCATAAATGGCCTGTAGCCACTGAGGGAAAGCTTGAAACATAGAAAAAGGGACAAAAAACAAAAAATGACCTGGAGGGTCATTACAAATAGTATCAGCGCTGACAGTCAAGAGACATGAATCTCAAATAATGAAATTGTGTGTCCAAAGCTTCCTCCTCAATTCCATCACCCAAAGGTTCATCATCAACAAGGTTGTGCTCCATTTTGTGGCTTAAAGTACCTGAAATTTTTAGACTCAAGTTAGGGAAAGCATGTAATCATATTAAGAACTTGAAATCATTGCAAATGAGCCAATGAAACAATTTTAAAAGGCCCGAGTTATGACAGTTGCAAAGCTACTATTTGCAGTAATTCTGCACAGTAGCCACACCTGCAGATTTTTTCATCGCAGGTGTGGAGGTGCAACTGTAGAAAGATCATCACACCTATGGCTCTTCACTGTTCTAGGACTATCATAGCTGCGGACAGGTGAGCGCAGGTGTGGCATCGCCCCTGCATCACCAAAATTGCACCTGCAGTGACTTTCCTGATTCCAACCTAGAACACACATTTACAATAGTAATTTAAGCATGCTTCAATAGTAGAAAGTATACTCAGACTTCCAATTCCTTAAACCATATTAAAGAACATGCAAAATTAACATGATTTTGACAGATTTGCACAACCAAAAACACATACCCTAAGTTACTTGGTTCACCATTATTGCACATAATTCAAGAATCATAAGAACACTCAAGAATACACCCTTTGAAAATAGTCTTAATATTTTAAAAAGTAGAACACCTACCTTGAAGATTTACGGTGAGATGGAGGAATTGATATTTTTGTCTCTTTTCTCCTTTAAGAACAAGCCATCCCTTTCTTCTTGAAACTCTTTTCTTTTTTATTTATGATGTGCAGTGTGTAAGAATGAGAGATAATATTGTGAAAGATTTGGGAGTTGAGAATTTGAAGGGATGGGAACGGTTGAGAGAAAATGGTTAATTTGAAAGAGTCTTACCTACCTTTACTGTGAAAAAACTATTTGACAGGTGCACCTGCGAGTACTTTACCATAGGTGCGTCATCGCCCCTGCACTAAAACTAACCTCCCCTGGGTTTTTGGATGGATTTAGTTACCTACGCAACTGCAGTACATAGACAGTTTTGCGTTGGTGCATCTACGAGCCTGTCATTGCACATGCGCTTATATCCTCCACAGGTGCAACACCCCTATAGGTTTAGCAAAAAAAGTTCTTAGCTACTGGTTTGAGGTGCAAATGCACCTGCGTGCGACAGATCTTGAGGTGTGATCGTAGACAATTTAGATGTCATTTAAGTAGCATTTATGATTTTGATTCCCTTTTTATGAAGCTCCCACTTCCCAACCTTCTCAAATTAGCTCAAAGAGACTTGAAATTTTATGGATTAGTCAAAAATATCATCCTTAACTATTTTAACAAAAACAAAAATTTCAAAAAATCAAGATTTTGAAATGATGGGTTGCCTCCCATCAAGCACTCAATTTAACATCATTGCGCAGTGCAAGTAGCTTCATTTTTCCCTTCATTTGGAGGATTTGAACCTTTGCCCGATATTTGAATCACGAACCTGGCGATACCCATTGCGTGAAGGCAAAAACACAAGAAGTTCATTACCTTGGTATCGCATTTTGCACTTTTTTGCCTTCAAATGAGGAAGGTCATTTTGCCTTCTTAGTGTATACATGTTTGGTAGGTTGAAAAATAACTAGACATGACTTGAACCAAGGCTATCTGCATTTTGATCGAAAATAGCTTGAATAATAATTTCCAATCCTAATGTATGACCCCATCGGAAGCATACCTCTTGTCTTTCCTATCTTGATAAAAACTCTTGTGGTTACACTGTTGCTTTGTTACACTTTGAATTTTCATTCCCAAAAACAATTCCCCCATTTACTTTACTTTCTTGAACACTATGCTTGCTCTTGTGATTCAACTTGACAATTTATAGATAATCTCCATATCAATTCTAGTGAATTCGACCCCGACTCCATGTTGGGTTATTTATTATTTTGCTCAACGACTGTTGCCACCTCCTTCGGGAGAGTTGTTTTGGACATCATCAAATTTCAAGTATTCCGAAAGGCAAAATGGTCCAGATTTATTATGGCGTAATTGGGAAGCTTTCAAGACCCTTTTTGAGATCTGTGCAAGGAATATACATCACTTTTTCTATTCCCAATCGGAGAATTGTGAGAGTACACCTTAGAGTACAAGTTTTCTTAGCTTTTCTTTTTCCTTGAATTGAAAAAACACCAATGTTGAATATTTGAGCTTGGAATTGACGATATTTATTGGAGATGAATGGAATTTTTGAAAATTCATTTGATATATTCTCTTATTCCTTCATTATGAGTAGCTAAATTCAATTCTAAGGTTGTGTGCATGATGGGTGTTGATTATTGAGGTTTATAATTGATTATTATGTGTGGGTCTATTGAATCCTTCATGTTTTAATTATAAAATTGGTGGTTGCAAACATTAATTTAGCTTACTAATTATGTTCTTGCTTGACAAAAAAGTTCTATAATTGGGTAAGGATTCAATCATAGGGATTTGGGATTTCCATCATAAATTGAGACTAGAAATAGCTTGATTTAAAAAATTCCCACCTAAGAGTTGAGGCTAGAAATAGCTTGACTCACCTAAGCTAATTGATTGTTTTGTTGCTCAACTATGGGGTTCGAAAGAGACCATAGTGTATATATGTCATGCCCCAAATCTAGGGAGGCGCGACTAGCACCCAGTGCCATACTTGATCAAGCGAACCAACAGATGCTGAACCAAACAAATCGCAGGGCCGTTAAGGCCACGACAATCAAATGAAACGCAATGAAAACAAACTCAAATATAACAAAAGTATAATCAAGGCCGACCAGGCCACAACTGACTACCAGACCCATAATAGAATTCTACAAGCCTTTAAGATGAAATACTACTAACCACGAGTCAGTACAGGGCCCTGACATATCCATTACCAAAATAAAGCTAAAGATGACTCTAGACTCAGCAACTCCGGAGAGAACGGAGCATACCAACCTTCAACTAAACTCGATCACATGCAAAAAGGACCACTATCTACCTGATGACCTACAGGCATGAATGCAGCATCCCCCAGGTAATGGGGACATCAGTACAAAATAATGTACTAAATATGTAAGGAGACAAAATAACAGAAATAACATAACACAAAACTGAAACCAAAAGAAGAAGACGGTTTAAAAAAAATGATACCACCCACATCTCCGCCACAACCTGCACAGACATCACATCATCCCAATACTATCTTAATTTCCACTACTCCACGGCCTACAACAACCAGAACCTCGGCCACATATCGCCTTTAAAACTCAAGATGCAGCTAACCAGATCAATCATAACATATGAATGCAATACGAGATGAAAAATATAATACAAAAGCTTAACCTACGAAATGAACTCACGCCTTACGGGAGAGCAATACAGAAGGGAGGCAATTTTGGTCCTCATAATACTATGGGCTCGACCATGCGAAAAGATCTCACGCCTTACAGGTCCTCGTAGAGCCACATGCTCAATCATGTTGACAGGTTTCACGCCTTACAGGTTTTAGCAAGCCTTCTAGGCAACAACAACCACAAAATCCAATAAAACATAATACAATATACAATACACAATACAATACAACACAAACTTTAAGGCATCCTACAAACTATCTAAGAACCACAATACCTCCTCCGTACAACAACCATTACACCATGATAAATTCAACCATCACCGTCATCTGATAACCACAAATATACACCATATCCTTCAAACTTAACACCAAATCAATGTCACCACGTACGAGTTTTTAACAAGAATAACACCAACAATAATTTAGAGATATCTAAAAATTGACTCTTCGATAGCACGCTAGACATGAAGATTTCAAATCGTAAGAAATCATGCCAAAAAGGAAGAAATAACCCTAACATACCTCACTTCTTGAAATTTATCTCTTGCATCGTATAATTGACGTCCTACAATAACATTTCTTTAAAATACAAACTGATTGGGTCAAATTGCTTCTTTCATAGTAGTTTAATTCCAAACCAAGAAAATAAAGAAAGCTACTCAGGTGAAGGAAACGGGATTCTAAAACCCAAAAATATTATTCCGTATTCTATCAGTTTTGAGGAAATAACCTCACATTCTCTATTTTGCTTCTCCAAACATGTATAAAATCATAGTGAGAAATTTTGGAAGAGAGCAGGTCATACAAAACCAAGAAAAGAAAATGATAAGTTTGGTGGATAATGAATACATACATATAATTAAATAAAGGCTCATAGTTATTTATTATCTAAATTATAAAATTTTCCAATTGATATATTTATGCCACCACAACAATTACAGGAGGTTCCCTCCACTTCCACATGGGAGTGGAGGTGGCACCACCCTTCCCTTTTTTATCTCTATTATGTATGCACTCGGGTATTGCATAAATTTATGATAAAATAAATATAACTTTTTGAATATACCACAATTAATAGAAAATTATTTCGAATAAAATCTTCTATATACAATAATAATTTTCCCACATAATTAGACTTACCATCTAAATTACAATATTAATAACATATAAAACTCTTGTAAACTAAATGCATATACAAATATATCGTAACAAAAGTTTTTTTTATAAATATTTACAATTTTAAGAAGGCAATAAAAATATTACTTTTTACCAAATTCAATTTTTAAATCAAATATTTTCAAATACGCGCGATGTTAATAAAATTCTCAAATTTAGGCTCGCGAGCCTTTGATATGGGACGAAGGTTAATCTTAAAACACCTGGGGTGTTACATTCTTCCCCCCTTGGTAACATTCGTCCTCAAATGTGAAATAGAACGCACGAGTAGAGCAATGAACTTCTCGAATTTCTGGCAAAACCTCCCCAATGCACTAGACTATACCATACCTCAAATAAAAATACCTTATCCTCAGGAATGCTATGACACCCTGAAACACAATCGACTATTCCACAAGGTCCACCGAGGCCTAACAATTGCAAATTTCTATCGCACAATTTTGATAACTCAACTCTTAAGACTTAGCACTGTAGCACGGTCTGAAAGAAGAAAGAAGAGTGACTAATCATAAATGCCATGTAGCCTCCTGATTATAAGTGTGGTGCAAAATACACCCATAAGCAAGATTCTACTAGACGCGGCTTGCAGATTCCCTACAACACGATCATGCTCTGATTCCAAGTTTGTCACTCCCCAAATCCAGGGAGGCACGACTAGCACCCGGTGCCATACTTGATTGAGTGAACCAACAGATGCTGAACCAAACAACATCGCAGGGCCGTTAAGGCCAAGACAATCAAATGAAAAGCAACGAAAACAAACTCAAATCTAACAAAAGTATAATACAAGGCCGACCAGGCCACAACTAACTACCAGACCCACAATAGATGTCTACAAGCCTCTCAGATGAAATACTACTAACCGTGAGTCAGGACAGGGCCCTGACATACCCATTACCAAAATAAAGCTAAAGAAGACTCTAGACTCAGCAACTCCAGTCACGACCCTGCCCATCGTGAGTGGCACCCACCTAACCCCCGGATGAGCGAACCAATAGAGTCCCACTCTTGCCTAGACTAACAACTTAAAACCAGCAAGCAAAAAGTAAACTAACGATAAATCAAGTCAAAAACTAAACATAATTATTAATCCTGCGGAAAATCCCTCCTAGGAACTGAAAGTTATTGTACCAAACATCAATACCAAATCTAGAATACGGGGATGCAATCCCAAAAGATAAACTGAAATAGTTTTAAGTCCGAAACAATTGGACTGAAACTCTAAGGATAACCCAAGGTAGCTCGAATCAAGAAGCTCACCCTTGAAAGTCAGAAATCGTCGGTGCTAGATGCGAAGTCGCGTCTTAATCGCTGGTAGATTTCTTGTACTCACCAAAAGAAACACAAGTGCAGTATCAGTACACCACCACTGTTTACTGGTAAGTTTATCATCCAGTTTTCAAGTAAACAGTATATAATTAGTACAACAATATCAAGTAAGGAGTATGGCAAACATGCAACAATAATCACAGGCACATCTAAACTACATGTATCTACCTAGCTTGTTACCGCATTAATCCATCTCTTACAGTTCTAATCCACAAACATGTAACCATAACTATCCTTTCCATCTAGCCCAGACCCACCCTAGAATCCCCTCTAGACAACACCAAAGGTAATTGTTCAACCCGACCTAAACCAAGAACAAAACAACAGTTATACAATAGTTCCCGGCTACTTAAGGACCATCCACAATAGCACCTTTAACTACACAACCCGGTCCACTCACGAAACCGCTACCAAGTATTACATCCAGTAAACAACCCGGTCCACTCACGGAACCGATACCAAGTATTACATCCAGTAAACAACCCGATCCACTCACGGAACTAATAAAAACCAATGAAATACAACAGTCAATGAAACAATGCAAGATGCAATAAAGTAAATCCGTACCAGGCGTGGTACCCGTGCCAACTGAATGATATACCCGTACCAGGTGTGGTACCCATGCCAACCGAATGATATACCCGTACCAGGCGTGCTACCCGTGCTAACCATTTTGTTATACCCGTACCAGGCGTGGTACCTAAACTAACCGAATGTCAACAACCACATTCAATATATGAACACGCACAACTTGTAAAACCAACAAGTAAACCGTTCAATCACAGACTGTAAACAGGAACCTAGACATTCCACACAAATTCCCTAAGCAATGTAATGCATACAATCACTTAGACATGAGTACATCAATATACACATTTACAGAAAATCATAAGCCATCACCTATCTCGAAATGTTCCAAGCTCTATTCGACCCGAGCTTTTCCGTGTTCCGGATTTCTCTCTCGTTCTTGGTCTAAAAATAACACATAATGCATACAATTAACACACAAGGCCTGCACATTACCCGAATTATACCAAATCCCCAAACCCCAGGCCATCCATGATCATTCCACCCTTTTCCCAGGCTTTTCCACCATTAATTCCCCTAGTTCTATTATTTTTATGGATAAAAATAGGAAATTAAACAACCTATGATCATTTTAATGTACTTTTATCCATACCCAAGAACACACATGCTTGGAATCCCCTTCCTTCCCCAAATTCCACCATTCCTAGGTTATTCTAACATTTCCCCAAGTTCCCTCCTAGCAATTATACAGCATAGGAAATGTAGTACAAAGATTGGGGAACGAAAACCTTACCTTAGGGAAGAATTTTGACGGAAGAATGAAGAAAATCGCCCAGCCCTTCTCCAAAACAAACTTGTGAAAACTGAATGTTTTGGGAGCTATTTCTGCATTAAAAACATGTTGGCCCGCTATAGCGATCCCCACTCTGCTATAGCGGTCCCGCTATAGCGGTAGGCTGTCGCTATAGCGGTCTTAAGTGGGTTGACCGCCCCTTGACCGCCGCTATAGCAGTAATTTTTACCGCTATAGAGGTGTCTGCTATCACGCATGACATCGATCATCATAGACAGAAAGTTCAAAACTCTGCCAATTTTGGTCATTTCACAACACACTTGTTTTCCCTGACGTCCCGAAACAACCCCTTCACGTCAAACGCGATTCTGGGAGTTCTACTTACCCAAATGCGATTCCAAAAAGTTCCCCCAACTCCTTTATGTCTTGGCTACGTGGAAAACTAGCTCACTCTAAGACACCTAAATACATTTTTATCTGGATTACCCTAGACTCTATCTCGCTCCAAAACTGACCGAGGCTAGCCTAGCCTAGAACTTCAAACTCCCAAACCCAGAGTTTTCTAACTCTAAAACTTGGCACGATTGGTCTACCCATAATGACGGACCCGGTCGTTACAACAAATACCAATTTACCAATCATTCATCCCCGAATGATCAAACCCGTAATTACGAAAATAAAAGGAAGGAAGTGTAGTACCTGAATCCTCAAACAGTTGAGGATACTTGTCCCGCATGTCCTTCTCGGTTTCCCAAGTGGCTTCCTCAATCGGACGATGCTTCCACTAAACCTTTACCATATCAATCACCTTTGTCCTCAACCTCCGGACATCCCAAATAAGAATCAAAATTGGTTCCTCTTGATAACGAAGATCCTTATCAAAAAGTACCTTATCCCACTTGATGATGTAGTCCCCATCCCCATGGTATCACTTGAGCATGGATACATGAAATACCAGATGGACGCCCGACAAACTAGGTGGCAGTGCTAACTTGTAAGCCACTGGACCCACAATTTCAAGAACTTCAAACAGACCGATAAACTGAGGGCTAAGCTTGCCCTTATTACCAAACCGCATAACCCTTTTCATTGGCGATACTTTTAGCAATACTTGTTCACCAACCTAGAGGTCCATGTCCCGGACCTTGCGATCTGCATACTCTTTCTGCCTGCTTTGAGAAGCCAACAACTTGGTTTGTATGCCCCTTACCTTTTCCTGTGCTTCCTTCACTAAGTCTACGCCCAGAGGCTTCACATCACCTTCCTCAAACCACCCAACTGGTGATCTGCAGTTTCTCCCATACAGGGCCTCGAATGGTGCCATATCGATACTAGAGTGGTAGCTATTATTGTACGAGAATTCTCACAATGGTAGAAATTGGTCCCAATGACCACTGAAGTCCATTACACATGCTCTCAGCATGTCCTCCAATACCTGAATCGTCCTCTCTGACTGACCATCAGTCTGAGGATGGAAGGCAGTGCTAAAGGTGAGTTGTGTACCCAACTCTTCATGTAACTTGCCCCAGAACTTAGAAGTAAATTACGTACCCCTGTCTGAAATGATGGAAAGTGGTACCCCATGCAGTTTTACAATCTCCTTCACATAGATCTTGGCCAATTGCTGCTAATTTTAATCTACCCTTACCGGAATGAAATGAGCGGACTTGGTTAGCCTATCAACAATGACCCAAACTGAGCCATACTTCCCCAATGTCTTGGGAAGACCCACCATGAAATCCATGGCTATCCTTTCCCACTTCCACTCTGGAATAGGCATTCTCTGAAGTAGTCCTGCAGGTGTCTGATGTCCATACTTCACCTGCTGGCAGTTCTGACATTTAGACACAAAATCTACTATGTCCCTTTTCATCCCGGGCCACCAGTAACGCTGCCTCAAGTTTCTGTACATTTTGGTCACACCTGGATGAATTGAGTACCGCAAACCATGAGCTTTTGTCAAGATTTTCTGAATCATATCATCAACCGAAGGAACACAAATCCTCTCCCTGAAATGCAACACTCCTCCAGAGTCTAACATGACGTCTTTGGACTCCCCGGATATTACCTTACCTCGCAACTTACCCAGTTTCAGATCCTGAAACTGTTTTTCCTTAATTTCCTCTATGAAGGTGGCCTTGACCTCAATGCTGGCCAACAACCCACTTAATCTAAAACACCCAAGTGCATGAACTTGGCCTCCAAACCCGCATCGCCTTAGTCAATGGTTGTTTTGGATGCCCCCAAACAAGCCAAGCTACCCATGCTAACAGTTTTTTGGCTTAATGCGTCTGCCACCACATTAGCCTTACCCGGATGGTACTAAATGGTCATATCGTAATCCTTAAATAACTCTATCCACCTTCTCTGCCTCAAATTCAAATCCTTTTGAGTGAATATGTGTTGCAGACTGCGATAATCTGTGAATACCTCACACTTGACACCATAAAGATAGTGTCTCCAGATTTTCAATGCAAAAACCACCGCTGCCAACTCTAAATCGTGAGTCGGGTAATCCCTCTCATGCACCTTCAACTGCCTGGATGCATAGGCTATCACATTCCTATCCTGCATCAAAACAGCACCCAAACCAGAATGTGAAGCATCACAGTAAACAACAAAGTTTTTACCTTCAAACGACAAGGACAAAATAGGGGATGTGGTCAAAAGTGTCTTGAGCTTTTGGAAGCTCTCCTTGCACTTGTCATATCACACGAACGATACCTCCTTCTGTGTCAACCTGGTTAGGTGAGTAGAAATAGAAGCAAAATTCTTGACAAACCTCCAGTAGTTTCCCGCGAGCCCAACAAAACTCCTCACCTCTGTCACAGAGCTAGGCCAAACCCAACTCTTGACTGCCTCAATTTTCTGGGGATCCACCATCACCCTTTTTTCTGACACTACATGCCCCAAGAATTCCACAGAAGTCAACCAAAACTCGCACTTAGTGAACTTTGCATAAAGCTTTTGATGTCTAAAAATATCTAACACAATGCGAAGATGATTAGCATGCTCCTCCCTACTCTTAGAGTAGATCAAAATGTCATCGATGAACACGATAATGAAAGAATTCAAGTAGGACTTAAACACCCTATTCATCAAACTCATGAATGCTGTCGGCGCGTTGGTCAAACCAAATGACATTACTAGAAACTCATAATGCCCATACCGAGTCCGAAAAGTAGTTTTCGGAATGTCTTCATGTCTAATCTTTAACTGATGGTACCCCAACCTCAAGTCGATTTTTGAGAACACCGATGCACCCTGAAGCTAGTCAAACAAATCATCTATACGGGGTGGAGGGTACTTATTCTGGATGGTCACCTTGTTCAACTGCCTATAATCTATGCACATCTGCATACTACCATCCTTCTTCTTTACAAACAAGACCGGAGTACCCCAAGGTGAAGCACTGGGACATATAAATCCCTTATCTAGGAGTTCCTGCAGCTGATTCTTAAGTTCCCTTAACTATGCCGGAGCCATTCTATACGGAGGAATGGAAATGGGATGGGTGCCTGGCTCCAAATCAATACAAAAATCTATGTCTCTGTCCGGAGGCATACTAGGCAAGTCTGCTGGAAACACCTCTAAGAATTCAGAAACCACTGGGACTGACTCAATAGGAGGAGACTCCACACTATCATCCCGGAGATGAGCTGGGACCGCTGGCCTTGTTCCATTATTCCTTGTAGTAACTATCTGCGGACAGAAGAGTGAACGAGGTTAGATATCAATTTTTATCACTAGATACCAATTGGAATCGAGTTATAGCATGAAGGAAAGAAGAAAGAGATGGTTTTTCCTAAAGCCCCATAGACTCTCGAAGAAAATTACGGACGTCTCTGCACCGTTCTGCAAGACTCTACTAGACCTGTTTGGTACAACGAGATCAACGAACCTAGACTTTGATACCATCTTTGTCATGACCCAGCCCATCGTGAATGGCACCCACCCAACCCCCGGATGAGCAAACCAATTTGAGTCTCACTCTTGCCTAGACTAACAGCTTAAAACCAGCAAGCAAAAAGTAAACTAACAATAAATCAAGTCAAAAACTAAACATAATTATTAATCTTGCGGAAAATCCCTCCTAGGAACTGAAAGTTATTATACCAAACATCAATACCAAATCTAGAATACGGGGATGCAACCCCAAAAGATAAACTGAAATAGTTTTTAGTCCGAAACAATTGGACTGAAACTCTAAGGATATCCCAAGGTAGCTCGAATCAAGTAGCTCACCCTTGAAAGTCAGAAATCGTCGTTGCTAGACGCGAGGTCGCGTCTCAGTCGCTGGTACATTTCATGTACTCATCAAAAGAAAGACAAGTGTAGTATCAGTACACCACCACTGTGTACTGGTAGGATCATCAGCCAGTTTTCAAGTAAACAGTATAGAATTAGTACAACAATATCAAGTAAGGAGTATGGAAAACATGCAACAATAATCACAGGCACATCTAGACTACATGTATCTACCTAGCTTGTTACCACATGAATCCATCTCTTACAGTTCTAATCCACAAACATGTAACCATAACTGTCCTTTCCGTCTAGCCCGGACCCACCCTAGAATCCTCTCTAGACAACACCAAAGGTAATTGTTTAACCCGGCCTAAACCAAGACTAACACAACAGTTCCTGGCCACTCAAGGACCATCAACAATAACAACTTTAACTAGACAACCCGGTCCACTCACGAAACGGACACCAAGTATTACATCCAGTAAACAAACCGCTCCACTCACAGAACCGATACCAAGTATTACATCTAGTAAACAACACGGTCTACTCACGGAAACAATAACAACCAATGCAATACAACAGTCAATGAAACAATGCAAGATGCAATAAAGTAAACCCGTACTAGGCGTGGTACCCATGCCAACCGAATGATATACCCGTACCAGGCGTGGTAACCGTGCCAATCGAATGATATACCCGTACCAGGTGTGGTACACATGCCAACCATTTCATTATACCCATACCAGGCGTGGTACCCGAGCCAAACGAATGTCAACAACCACAGTCAATATATGAACACACACAACTTGTAAAACCAACAAGTAAACCGTTCAATCACAGACTGTAAATAGGAACTTAGACATTCCAAATTCCCTAAGCAATGTAATGCATACAATCACTTAGACATGAGTACATCAATATACACATTTACAGAAAATTATAAGCCATCACCTACCTCGAAATATTTCAAGCTCTATTCGACCCGAGCTTTTCTGTGTTCCGGATTCCTCTCTCGTTCTTGGTCTAAAAACAACACATAATGCGTACAATTAACACACAAGGCCTGCACATTACCCGGATTATACCAAATCCCCAAACCCCAGACCATCCATGATCATCCCACCATTTTCTCGGGATTTTCCACAGTTAATTCCCCTAGTTCTATTATTTTTATGGATTAAAAAAGGAAATTAAATAACCTATGATCATTTTAATGTACTTTTATCCATACCCAAGAACACACATGCTTGGAATCCCCTTCCTTCCCCGAATTTCACTATCCCTAGGTTATTCTAACCTTTCCCCAAGTTCCCTCTTAGCAATTCTACCGCATAGGAAATGTAGTACAAAGATTAGGGAACGAAAATCTTACCTCAGGGAAGAATTTTGACGGAAGAATGAAGAAAATCGCCTGAAAATCGCCCAGCCCTTCTCCAATACAAACTTGTGAAAACTAAATGTTTTGGGAGCTATTTCTGCATTAAAAACCCGTCAGCCCGTTATAGCAGTCCCCGCTCCGCTATAGCACTCCCTCTTTAGCGGTAGGCTGCCGCTATAGCGGTCTTAAGTGGGTTGACCGCCCCTTGACCACCGCTATAGCAGTAATTTCTACCGCTATAGTGGTGGCTGCTATCGCGCGTGATAGCGCTCGTCACAGACAGAAAGTCCGAAACTCTGCCAGTTTTGGCCATTTCACAACACACTTGTTTCCCCCCGACGTCCCAAAACAACCCTTTCACATCAAACGCGAATCCGGGAGTGCTACTTACCCAAATGCGATTTTGAAAAGTCCCCCGGACTTCTTTGTGTCTTGGCTACGTGGAAAACTAGCTCACTCTAAGACACCTAAATCCAATTTTACCCGGATTTCCTTAGACTCTATCTCGCTCCAAAACTGGTCGAGGCTAGCCTAGCCCAGAATTTCAAACTCCCAAACTCGGAGTTTTCTAACTCTAAAACTTGGCACGATTGGTCTACCCGTAACGACGGACCTGGTCATTACAACTCCAAAGTGAACAGAGCATACCAACCTTCAGCTGAACTCGATCACCATGCAACAAGGACCACTATCTACCTGATGACCTGCTGGCATGAATGCAGCATCCCCCAAGCAATGGGGACTTCATTACAAAATAATGTACTGAATATTTAAGGAGACAGAATAACAGAAATAGCATAATGCGAAACTGAAACCAAAATATAAAGACGGTTTAAAATGAAACGATACCACCCACATCTCAGCCACAACATGAACAGACACCACATCAGCCCAACATTATCTTACTTTCCACTATTTTAGGGCCCACAACAACCACAACCTCGACGACATATCACCTTTAAAACTAAAGATGCAACTAACCAGAATAATCATAACATATAAATGTAATACGAGATAAACAACATAATACAAAAGCTCAACCTGCGAAATGAACTCATGCCTTATGGGAGAGCAATACACAAGGGAGGCAATGCAGAAAAATACTCACGCCTTATAGGTCCTCATAATACCATGAGCTCGACCATGCGTAAAGGTCTCACACCTTACAGGTCCTCGCAGAGCCACGGGCTCAACAATGCGGACAAGTCTCATGCCTTACAGGTTTTAGCAAGCCCTCTAGGCAACAACAACCACAAAATCCAATAAAACATAATACAATATGCAATACACAATACAATACAACACAAGCTTTAAGTCATCCCACAACTATCTAAGAACCACAATACCTCCTTCGTACCACAACCTTTACACCATGATAAATCTAACCATCACCGTCATCCGATAACCACAAATATACACCACATCCTTCAAACTTAACACCAAATCAACGACACCAAGCATGAGTTTTTAACAAAAATAACACCAATAATAATTTAGAGACATCTAAAAATTGACTCTTCGATAGCACGCTAGACACGAAGATTTCAAATCATAAGAAATCATGCCAAAAAGGAAGAAATAACCTTAACATACCTCACTTCTTGAAATTTATCTCTTGCATGGTATAATTGACGTCCTCCAATAACATTTCTTTAAAATACAAACTGATTGGGGCAAATTGCTTCTTTCATAGTAGTTTAATTTCAAACCAAGAAAATAAAGAAAGCTACTCAGGTGAAGGAAACGGGATTCTAAAACCCAAAAATGTTATTCTGTATTCTACCAGTTTCGAGGAAATAACCTCACATTCTCTGTTTTGCTTCTCCAAACATGTATAAAATCATAATAAGAAATATAGGAAGAGAGTAGGTCATACAAAACCAAGAAAAGAAAATGATAAGTTTGGTGGATAATGAATACATACATATTTCTATACTTTAGAAGAGAAGGTTTCAACATGTCAGTTTTTGGTATTAATGAAAAGTTTTAGGGTATTATGGTCCTTAAAGCATTTTGCAAGGACAATTAATTGCTTAAGAAAGTTGTCGTTTTTGCTTTCTTATTTGAACCTTATCAATAGCTTCAGCAAAAATCCATTCATTCCTCTTAAATTACATATTATGCCATTAAATATGGTAGGGCCCAATTTGACACGTAGATCTGTGCTGATTCTTAAGGAGCCGCTAAGCTAATAAGTAATAATGATGTCATACTCTAATCTCTTCCCTATATTTTTCATTTGAATTTGGTATAGGATAAATAATTTTCTTTCTATATTTCCCCTGAATGTGTAGGTTAAATACTTACTATCTATATTCAAATTTATATTAAACTATTTAAATTTAATATAATTAAGTGATTTAATAAAATAATAATTTATAGTAATTAATTATAATTAAATATTAAAAGTAAATAAATGTTATATATTTCTTTTTACTTGACTCTTACATTAAAAATAAAAAAAATTAATTATTTATTTTTAAAAATTAAGAAAAAAATGATTTTCTTCTAATATTATCCTCCTCATTAAGTAATTATATAAAATATTAATAGTAAATTTAAAATATTTAAAGCATAATTAATAAAATTAATTTAGTAAATAAACACATAACAAATATTTTTTAAAAATCTATCAGGTCAACATGAATCAAGTAAAAAGAATGAAAAAAAATATCTAATAAGATTTTATCTTTGTGAAGGGCAAATATAATTCACTATTAAATAATTAATATGTAATAATTCATTATTCTTTTACATGCAAAACAAATCATCCAGTATTTGATTAAGTATGTCATTCCTATGAGTTATCAATTATTACACACACATAAAAATATATGTAATTTTAGGAACTTATCAAAGTTTATATTTTAAATAAAATTTTATAGCACAAAAAGAACAAAAATTATACTCTTAGATATTCGAGAGTTTAGAATTTAATTAGGACATTAATACACTATGAACATTAATTATTTTGATAAAAATATATTAATAATTTTAATTTTTATAATATTGGGCCCGTGCTGACACGGACCATAACCCCCTAGTAGTTAAATAAAGGCTCATAGTTATTTATTATCTAATTCATAATATTTTCCAATTGATAGATTTATGTCACCACAATAATTACAGGAGGTTATCCATTCCCTCCACTTCCACGTGGGAGTGGAGGTGGCAACACCCTTTTTTTTATCTCTATTATGTATGCACTCGGGTATTGCATAAATTTATGATAAAATAAATATAACTTTTTGAATATATCATAATTAATAGAAAATTATTTTGAATAAAATCTTCTATATACAATAATAATTTTTTCACATAACTAGACTTACCATCTCAATTAAAATATTAATAACTTATAAACTCTTGTAAAATAAATACATACACAAATATATCATAACAAAAGAATTTTTTATAAATATTTAAAATATTTTAAGAAGGCAATAAAAATATAACTTTTTACCAAATTTAACTTTTAAATTAAATATTTTCAAATACGCGCGATGTTAATAAAATTCTCAAATTTAGGCTCGCAAGCCTTTGATATGGGATGAAGGTTAACCTTAAAACACCTGGGGTGTTACAATAAATATGTTTGGTAGGTTGAAAAACAACTAAACATGACTTGAACCAAGGCTACCCGTACTTTTATAAAAAATATCTTGAATATCAACCCCAAATCCCAATGCATGACCCCATCGGAAGCATACCCCTAGTCTTTTCAATCTTGATAAAAATTCTTATGCTTACGCTGTTGATTTGTTACACTTTGAATTTTCGTTCCCAAAACTAATTTCCCCATTTACTTTACTTGCTTGAACACTATGCTTGCTCTTATGATTCAACTTGACAATTTGTGGTTAATCTCCATACCAATCCTCGTAGATTTGACCCCCAATTCCGTGTTAGGTTATTTATTATTTTGCTTGATGACCATTGTCACCTCTTTCAGGAGAGTTATTTTGGACGTCATTAAAAATAGTGTTGTTGTCGAGGATTGGCTTTTTATTTGCCATTTATTATCTATTGATTCGATTTAGTTTAGTGTCTTGTTCTATTTTACGTTTTTGTTGTCTTTGGTGTTGTGAACAAGTTAATTATGAGCCACGCTAGTGAGGAAGGAAACATAGATGGATTTATGGATATAGAGTATGAGCATATTATTCATGGTGCCGCGGGAGCCATTAGGCTACCTCTCACCAATAGTAATGCAGTCTTCCATGTGACAAGCACTATGTTGCACTTGATACAAATGAACGGCTTGTACAGAGGAGGAGCAAGTGAGGATGCTAATCGGCACATTCGAAACTTTGTAACGATTTGCCAGCCATTTAACATACAAAATATTAGCCAAGAGTCAATCCGACTTTGGCTATTTCCATTTTCTCTCACGGGAAAGGCAATCGCTTCGCTAGAAGAGATCCCCGAGGGCTCCATTACATCTTGGAATGAGCTATTTGAGGCTTTCTTGGACCAATTCTTTCTCTATTCAAGGATGTTGCAATTGTGCAATGAAATCACAAACTTCTGACAATTGCATGATGAACCTTTGCACGAGGTATGGTTAAGGTTCAAGAAAACGCTGTTGTTATGTTTGAATCATGGGCTACTGGAAGGAGTTCTATTGTAAAGCTTCTATTAGGCACTTGATTTAATGAACAAGTTGGTAGCAAACAATATTGCAGGTGAATCTATCATGGGTCAAACATATGGTCTTTCTTCAGCTCTTTGAATAAAATAACAAAGACAAATAGAGTTTGGCACACGAGAGAGGTCAAGGTGACATCGGGTGTCACCTCCTCCATTATGACCAATGAGATGAGAAGGAAAGAGTAAAAATGGGATAAAGCTATGGCCAAGATGATGACTCAAATTGAATTACTAGACAAACATATGATGGGTCCCAGAACTAAAAGTATTAATGCCGTCAGAGCTTATGGGGCCAAAAGCCATGAGGAAGGTGGTGCTTATACATCGGTGGATGAGAAAGCATGTTATTTGTTGGTGGGTTCTCATCCGGGGTACCAAGGTGTAAATCAAGGCCCTTAGCACCCTCGTGATGAGAATCAAGGTTGGAGGGATTGTGATCATGATCATGATCGTGAAAGGGATCATGATGCTCATTAGAGAGATCATGAATAAGAAGGTGATTGATATAATCACCGAAATGGTAATCCCTATATGCCTCCATCAAAGGCAAATGCTTCTACCTTCCAACCAAGTGTTAGTGATTTTGCTGCTTCAAAAATTGAAGACATCTTGTCATGCATTTTGAAAAGGGTAGAGTCCACAGATGATGGGGTTAGAGATTTCAAGAGTACTCTGATTTAGCTATGATCAAGCACTTAGAGGCCCATATGAACCATCTATCATTCCAAATAAATCCCCGCTTGAAGGGCACTCCCCCTAGTGACACTCTCCCAATCTAAAAAGTGATGGCCATGTGATGGCAGTTGTCACAAGAAGTGGGAAGATGCTTGATTGTGTATCCAAACTAACCACATAAGTTGAGTTAGAGAAGAAGGATGATGAGAAGAATGAGAATGCAGCGGATGAGAATCCAAGTGATGAGAAAGAGAAGGTAGAATCACCACCTCCAGTGGAAATTGATAAAGAAAAAGAGAAAGAGGAACAAGCTCCAAGTAAGCTGAAACCATTGCCGACATGCCCCCCTATGTACCCTCAAAGGTTAATCAAGAAAAAGGAAGTCAATCAATTTAAGAAGTTTGTGGATATGTTCAAAAAATTGCCCATAAACATTCTGTTGGTTGACGCTCTAATGCAAATGCTAGGCTATGAAAAATTCATGAAGTTTCTGTTGAAAAAGAAGAGAGTGATTGATGTGGGGATAGTGGAAGTTTCCCACAACTTTCATGTAGTCATGACAAGTAATATGGCCCCTAAGAGAGAAGATCTGGGTGCTTTTACCATTCCTTGAACTATTGGCATTTATTTGTTCAACAAGGCTCTATGCGACCTTGAGGCATGAGTTACTATCTTGGGAAAGGAATGAGTTGATGAAGGGTTTGAGAAAGTACTTTTGGAGTTTTGGATGGGATTATGCTTATTGCATTGGCATGACTCCGAGCAATAATTGATCTCTGAGGTACTATCGTCGTGCCGCGACATAAAATCAAGTGCTTCTTGTGAGGCAACCCAAGTGTTTTTGAATTATTTACTTCACTTTTCAATTAATTTTGGTATGTTTTAGGAATGCATGGAGATTGGAAAAAGTGGCTAAGTGCAAAAATTCCTAGGGACGACGTGAATCCCACCTGCATTTTGCATGTGCCAATGTGCGGCACGTAGGTGTGGTCTCACCTCAGAGGTAGTGAACTAAGAAAAGAAGAAAATTATGAGGCATCTGCAAAGACAAGTGAGAAACGCATATGAGAACCCATGGAACGCATGTGCCATCAACGGTCCTAACCAATGTACAGGAACCAAATCAATTAAAATCCATCACCTGCGAAACCACCTGCAAAACGCAGATGACCACCTGCGAAACGCAGATGACCACCTGCAAAATGCAGATGACTACCTGTAAAATGCAAGTGGTGTCACAGTCACAGGTATGATTTTAAGTTATTTGACCTACTCATTGACTTGACTTGACCCAGACGCGACCCGCGTCTTTTCTCCTTCTTTTACACCTTCAAAACTGCCCATTCTTCTTCATTTTCACCATTACACTCCTAAAAACCTTCAAGCTCTCTACACAATCTCCCTCAACTTTCAAACTCTCCCTTACACCCTCTTTCTTGCTCTACCACCACTTCACCATTGCTAACCACTGTCGTCGCCACTCTTTTTCAGACAAAAAATTATGGGTCACCATTGATGGGTCTCCAAAGCTTTAATTTTTCACTCCTCACTCCATCTTCTTTACTTGTGGTATGCTTTCTTACGTTAAATCATTGTTTTTATGTGTTTTAAGAGTATTTCTTGTGAGCCATGCTACTTGAAATCTACCATAGTCTATTTTTTCTTGAGATCTGATTTTGATATTCAATTTTGGGTCTTATTATTATTATGGATTGTCAAAAATGGGTAGATTGTGCTTTTGATGGTTATGCATGTTATCTGTGATGATTGTTAGCCTAAAATTAATATTTTAGGGTGAAGTCTAATTAACCCACTCATTGATAATGCATGGTTTAGCCCTATGATAGATTGGGTGATGTCATTTTTAAGGGAAAATCATCATTATTGCGGGTTTGATTGAAATAATCTTGCCTTGGGCTGATAATTATGAAGCATAGTGCTCTTTAGTAGTATAGTCAACTATGAATTATTCGGTAAGCGCTTTGGTTGAGTGAGAGTGCTTATTGTTGCATTTTGATATGCTTCTCATGCTAATCATAATGCTTGATGTTCCCGATGATAGGTGGGGTAATGTCCTTTTTAAGGGAAGTTGTTGAGCATACATGATTGTAATGATAAGGTCTTGTATGATTGTAAATTTCTCGGGGAAGTCTGAGTACTCGTTGAACTTAGAAATGGGTCAAAAATAGTTGTATGTGCATGAATTCTAGTATTTAAATGGCTTTATACCTGTTTAGCACATACGAGCCACATGTGTTGCCTTGTAAAATAGGCAAGTGAAAACAGAGTTCAAACACTCATTGTTTTCCACGTGCGTTTCACCTACGTGTCACAAGTTTTCACCTACAAAATGTAGGTGGTTGTTAATTTGAACCAGTTTACTGCCTATCATATGCGACAGCACATGAGTGTCACATGTTGTCACATGCAAAATGCATATGCCAATGTAGGTGCCTTGCCCTATTTCCAGTGTTTAGTTCGGCATGTGCGTGACCACATGTGTGTCACGGGTCTCCACCTGTGAAATGCATGTGACTCCCACATGCTAGCAATTAACATACATGTTATTTCTCTCTTTTGCATTCCATTTCTTTTTCATTACTTAGCTTCTTGTAGTTGTTTTCCTTTATTTCATATAAAAAATACAACAAGATTAAATTTTGTCCTAGTGGTGCTTACCTCATTTTGCAGGAACATGTTTTCATCCAGGCGCAAAGCTGAAGGAAAATCCCCAATGGTAGCTACGACACCTGACAATCCTTCAGAGCTTGTGCAAAATAACGAGCTATCAAAAACACATCTTTGATTTGTCCTTGAGGGGATGGAGTCTTATTATCTAAGCTTTGGCGAAAAGCGAGCAATTACTGAAGAAGCCTGGTTTTATGTCGACTCCTTCAAAGATGACTTCCCTGGTATAACAAAGCAAATCAATAAATGGGTATGGGATCAATTCACTGAGGTTCCAAGGCCTCATTTTCTAGAGTTGGTACAAGAGTTTTATGCATCTTACCGAGCTCGGCAAGACATTTTGAAGCACAAAGGCCAAGTAGACAAGATGCCATACTTGCCATCAATTCTAGAATAGGGAAAGCAAGTCGATATTACTCATGATGCCATCAACTCTATCTTCTGGGATATGCCAATGCGCTCTGGATCGGTGTTTGCCAACTGTCTAGCTTTAAAAGATGATCAACATGCTTGGGTGGCCTGTATTATTACTGAGGGACAACCTCTTTAGGCAATGTCCAAAAGTGATATTTCTTGCCATGATCAAAAGTTTGAGGCTTGGATATGGTTAGATTTTGTGTTTACAAGACTCATTCCTTTGAAGAATACAACCCATGTCTCTATCGAGGTAGCTATTCTCATATCTTGCATAATGACTGGTATTCATATCAATGAGAGGGAGATTATAGCAGATCAATTCAAGAGAAAGGCTAGGCATTAGTCTACTTTTATGACCTTCACTGTTCTTATTAGTTTGCTATGTATCCGAGGGGAATGTCCTTTATTTTGGCCATTATACAAAACCTCCTGAGCAGAGAGTGTGATTGACTTGGCCTAAAAGAGAGATAAAGATGCACCACCTGTCAAAAATAGAAAGTTTTCTACAACTCCACATGTTTCAGAAGCTACTGGATCTCCTCTTAATGTTACTCGTGCTCAGTTAGAGGATACAGCTCCTACTCCCGGAGTGTCAAAACATGTCAACACTGCTTTCCTACCACCTAGGCCCTCTCCTTTGCCAGTACCTTCTTCAGTATGCAGGCTTATCAAGCTTTCTCATATGGCTTGCAAAAATGATGATAGTTTATGTAAGATAGTTAGAGATATTCCATCCACGATTCAGAATGTTATCAAATCAGCTTTAAAGATCGTAATGAGTAAATTGGGAAAACTTTATGCTTGGACTAATACAGTTGAAGGGGATGTTAGTTTACTCACCGAAGAATTAAGTCGGACTACATCGAGGGTTCCACAATTGGACCTAAATTTACTAGCCCCTACTCCAGCATCACCTCGTAGAGATAAGAGTCCTCCAGATGATTGGTGTACGGGAGATGATATGCCTGAAAATGTTGGACAGGATGAAATTCAAGAGGTGGAGCAAATTGATGCAAAGGTCACACAACATCTAGAGTGCTCATAGGAAGTTCAGCAGAACATACAGTTGCATAGAATGGAGATTGAGCATCATCATACAGACTACAGTTGGGGTCCTCCTATCCTATATTTCCACCAGTTGATGACATTTCTAGATAGATGGGAAATTATTGACCCATATGGCCCACTTGAAGTATCATGGGATCCATCGATTCCTTCCATTGCTGAATTCAAGATTGATCTGGATCATGATTACATCCCCCCGAAGCCTTAACCTATAAGAGAGCGACATCACAAGCATTATAGAAGACGTCATCCTCGATCTTAGAGTCTATAGAAGTCCTCATAACCATTCCTTTTATGTTACCTATATACATTGGGGACAATGTTGTGTTTTAATTTGGGGGCGAGGGATATTATTTTGCTGATTTGGACCCTGTCAAGTATGCCTTCATTAATGTGAATTTCTTATGCTATATCTTGTGCCCTCGCTGGGATTGATCTTTTATGTTAGATATGAGTACGCTATTGTTATCGGGTTAGTCCTACACGTTTATTGTTTCACTAATCGTGCTTGCAAATTGCACTTAGTACCTATACTAGACCTCGTTTTCCAATGATACATAAGCGCATAACTCGAATATTCCCTTGTAAATAACAGTTCATTTTTAATAAACTCTGAGGATTTTCTTCATACTACGGTTCTTTCTCAAGGAGTAAAAAAAATTCTTTATTTTTTTGTCAAATCGAGTGACATTTCCCTATGAGTGATTAAAATGTGACTTTCTTGAGGGAAAATACCAAGTTTTAGTGTTTAGATTGAGTTCGTATTTTGCTTATCTCGAATGGTCCCACTAAAAAAAATTCTTGGCAAAGAATTTGAAAATTTGAGAAAAGAGGGAAAAATGGTTTTTGCAAGAGAATTATCTTGTCATGACTTGCACATTCTTCATTCGACTTGATTAATTTACAAATGAGTGTGTGAAACTCGGAATAGCTTGTCAAAACGCATTCGTCCCAATTAATTTTGAGACTAATTGTGAACTTCTTGTGTTGTGATGCCTTGTATAGTAAGGTTTACTTTATTCTTGTGTATGCATATCATCTAGAACTTTCCTTGAATATGATTCAAGGCAAAATTCTAGATGTTTCTTAGCTTGGAAGATGACCTTAAGCCCTTTTGGAATAGCCACTTTCCCCAAAAGTCCTTCCCTTAACATTGATCCTAGTTAACCCCTTTGAGCTTTTAACTTTTCCTTGGCACCTTATGATAGACACCTTAACCCTTTTTGCATCATCTATCTTGGCACCCATCCTCCCTAATTGCTAGAAATGAAAGTGCAGGCTAAAAGCCTAAGTTTGGGGGGAATATAAACGAAAATGAAATGTTGAAGTAGACAAAAGCCTAAGTTTGAGGGTGTATGCATGTAATGAAGGACATTCTGCTCGGATACATAGCAAACTGATAAGGAAAGGGAAGGGCATAGAAGTAGAATGATGTCTAGCCTTTTTCTTGAATTGATCCGCTATAATCTCCCCCTCATTGATAATTATACCAACCATTAGGCAAGAGATGAAAATAGCTACCTCGATAGAGATATGGGTGGTATTCTTTGAAGGAATGTGTCTTGTGCATACAAAATCTAACCACATCCGAGCCTCAAACTTTAGATCATGGAAAGAAATATCACCGTTGGACATTGCGCAAAGAGATTGGCCCTTAGCAATAATACTGGCCACCCAAGCATATTGATCATCTTTTGAAGCTAGACAGTTGGTAAACCCCAATGCAGAGCGTATTGGCGCATCCCAAAAGATAGAGTTGATGGGATCTAGAGTAATGTCAACTTCTTTTCCCTGCATAAGAACCAATGACAAGCATGGCATCTTGTCTACTCGGCCTTTGTGCTTCAAAATGTCTTGTTGAGCTCGATAAGAGGCATAAAACTCTCATACCAACTCTGGAAAATAAGTCCCTGGAACCTCAGTAAATCGGTCCCACACCCGTTTATCGAACTGCTATGCTATACCAGGGAAGTTATCTTTGAAAGAGTCCACATCAAACCAAGATTCTTCAGTAGTTTCTTGCTTTTTGCAAAATCTGAGATAATAGGACTCCATCCCGTCAAGGCCAAGTTGGAGCTGTGTTTCTAATAGCTCCTTATTTTTCATAATCTCGAAAGGATTGTTAGGTGTCGTAGCTGCCATTCGGGCTTTTCGTTTAGCTTTGCACCTGGATAAAGACGTGTTCCTGCAAATATAGGTGAGCACTACTAGGACAAAATATAATCTTGTTGTATTTTTTAAAATGAAATAAAGGAAAACAACTACAAGAAGCTAAGTAATGAAAAAGAAATGGAATGCAAAAGAGAGAAATATCATGTATGTTAACTGCCAGCATGTGCGAGCCACAAGCCTTTGCAGGTGGAGACCTGCGACACACATGTGGTCATGCACATGTCGGACAAAATACTGGCAATAGGGCAAGGCACCTGCACTGGCATATACATTTCGCATGTGACAACATGCAGCATACATGTGTTATCACATATGATAGGCAGTAAACTGGTACAAATCAACAGCCACATGCATTTTGCAGGTGAAGACTTACGACACGCAGGTGAAATGCTCATGGAAAATAGTGAGTGTTTGAACTCTGCATTTTCTCTTGCATGGCATCTGCGTTTCGCAAGGCAACACATGTGGATCGCACGTGCTAAACAGGTATGAAGCCATTTAAATACTAGCATTCATGCATAAGAAGCTATTTTTGACCCATTTCTAAGTTCAATGGTTACTTAGACTTCCCCGAGAACTTCACAATCATACAAGACCTTATCATCATAATCACGCATGCTCAATGACTTTCAATAAGAAGAATGTTACACCATTTATCATTGGAAACAGAAAGTATTACGGTTAGCATGAGAAGCACATCAAAACACAATAATAAGCACTCTCACTTAACTAAAGCGCTCATGGATCATTGAAGAATAAGGCCCAGCGTAGGAACTAAGTGTGATTTGCAAGCATGGGTAGTGAAATAATAAGCGTGTAGGACTAACCTGACAATAATAGCATACTCACATCAAACATAAATGATGAAGCCCGGTGAGGGCACAAGATATAGCATAAGAAATTCACATCAAAGAAGGAATACTTGACAAGGGCCACTCAGCAAAATAATATCCCTCACCCCCAACTTAAAACACAATATTGTCCGCAATGTATATAGGTAACATAAAAAGAATGGTTATGAGGACTCTTTGTAGACTCTAAGAATGAGGATGACGCCTTCTATAATGCTTGTGATGCTTCTCTCTTATAAGCTTAGGCTTCGGGGGGATGTAAGCATGGGCGTGATCAATCTTGAACTTGGCAATGGAACGAATCAATAGATCCTCGCCAATGGTGCCATTTTTTATGACATCTAAAAAACTCTCCCAAAAGAGGTGGCAACAATAATCAAGCAAAACAATAAAATACCTAACACAAAGTCAGGATCAAATCCACAAGGATTGGTACAGAGATTAATCACAATTTGTCAAGTTGAATCACAAGAGCAAGCGTGGTGTTCAAGCAAGTAAAATAAATAGGGGAGTTGGTTTTGGGAACAAAAATTCAAAGTGTAACAAAGCAACGGTGTAAACACAAGAGTTTTTATCAAGATTGGAAAGACTAAGAGTGTGCTTCTGATGGGTTCATTAATGGGGATTTGGGGTTGATTATTAAAGCTATTTTTGCTCAAAGTGCGGGTAGCCTTTGTTCAAGTCATGTTTAGTTATTTTCAAACCTACAAAACATATATACACTATGGTCTTTGTCACGCCCCAAGGCTACCCCCTAGATGTAACACGGTGCTTAGTGTCACAAGTGACCCCAAGCTAACCCATGTTCTGGCATATCTAAACAATTCTAGTAAAACATACATTGTGCGGAAGTTGAAAATAGTTTAATATTTGTAATGGGAAAGAGCCCAAAACATGCCTAAATATAAAATATATAAAGAGTAAAGTGATGAATGGAAACAACACTAACAACTCAGTAGCTGAATCTAGTCCATGTCTGAAAGCCTCTAACTAATATGAGTTGCTGGGACACGCCCCCAGCTAACTCTAACAATCTGAAAACTAAAATACTAAGACTGAAAGGTAAAGCATGTCTATCATCCTCTAACTAAGAGGACTCACCACTTCAGCTATTGAGTAGGACTAGAAATTGATCTAAGCACAGTCTGGATGTTGAGCGCCTGAACCTACATCATAAAATGATATAGCACAAAAGTATGCGTCAGTACTTCAAATGTACTAAGCATGCGAGATATGGGCTAAGCTGAAGAACATGATAACTGAACATGAAAATATATATACTGAAGCATAAACTGAAAACTAAGCTGGATGCAATGACCAAGTACTATCATGAATATACAATCTGCTGAACTGAATATTGAACTAGATACTGAGTACATGGTCAATGCAACATGAATCTGAATGTGGGAGACACTATTAACTAACATACCCCAAGCGGAGCTAACTCTGGGGCCAACCTATAACCTTGGATGGAAGGGTGTTCATACCTTGCCAAGGGTACAAACAAGTCTAACGTGGATCCACTAAACTGATATCCACAAGGGACAAGGGTGTCAAGCCTAATCTGACGAGTGGCCCTTTTAGAACCTACGATGATGCCGTAGTTCTGGGACTCAGGGATTGCTGCTAAAGTCAGTCTAAACTGGAGGGTGAGTCTTCATACCTTCGTCCTCTCGGTGCTAAGCTTACTCCCAACTGAATATAAAGCTAAAAATGGAACTATAATACTGGATAGCTCAAAACACTGATATAATCTGAGAATGCAACATACATATACTGAAAGATATGGCATTCAAATTTTGAAGCATGATTGTCTGACTGATCTGCCTAGCAAGTATAATTTATAAAATACTAAAATTAACACAAGCTAGGGTTTCTGAGTTCTATACATGAAACTATACTAATTCTCCAATATACATGTAATTAATACCATGAACACTATAGCAGCAAAATTACAATGAATCCCTAAGATTTAGGAACCCTAGGTCTGAATATAGCATGGAGAAACTGAAGAAACTGACTGAATTCTAGGGACCTAATGGGTGGAAGAAATCCACTAGTGAAATCCCACTTACTTGGTGAAGAAACTATAGAGAAATCCTTGAATTTTGGGGCTGAACTTGAAGAAGACATCTGCCTATTCTTGAGAGAAAACTGTCGCCTATTTTATTTCTTTTCTTTCTAAGTCCAATGATCTCAGGAAAATAGATGTTTTAGGTAGTCTTTGGCTAATTAATTAGGCTTATAATAACCAAAATGATGTAGTATAGGCCTTAAAAGAGAGGGGGAAGTCTGGAATACCCTTGGGAATTTAAAAGAACTTTGCTAAAAATTGCGACTCAGGGATCATGGCTTGGTTGACGGACCATAGTACTGGACGATGGACCATCAACTGAGTCGTGATCTTGTCCAGGAGTCTTAGGGGTTCTATGATCTGAGGAAACCATGACTCCACAAGATGGACCGTGGTTTTGAAAGATGGTTCGTCGTGTGGTTCATGGTTCCTCGGACTCTAGTTAAGGGTCTTCTGGTCTACGGATTCCACGATTCAAGGGACGAACCCTGGTTCTGAATGACAGTTCATCGTGTGACTCGTGGTTGCTGGGCCCTGACTTGAGGGTCCTCTGATTAAGAAAAAACATGAGTGACAGGACAGACCGTGGTTCTAAACTACGATCCGTGATCTGACTCGTGGTTCCTGGGCTATGGACTAGGGGTCCTCAGGAAATTGGAACTATGGTCAAGACGACAGACCGTCGTTCCAAACTACGGTCCGTAATCTTAATCGTGGTTCCTGGAAACTTGAATTTTTCTGAAATTTTCCTGCTGAGTATAGTCCAGTAGCTAGTTCAGATCCTGGGGTGTTACAATATCTCCCCCTTGGGATCATTCGTCCTCGAATGAAGATTAAACAAGCTGAGTTTGGAGGGAAAGAGCTGCAATCCCTACCAACTGAGTACTAGAAACTGATATCTAACTAAGTTGAGTTCTATCAACATGCAAATATGCTAAAATGCAAGGATAACTGAGGGAACAAGGTACTGAGACTGAATTACACAAGTGTAAGCTGAGAGATTGGAGAGGAACTACTACCCCAAGCTGAAACTGAATCGGAGGAAAAGAGGTGAGGGTACTTGGCCATCATGAATGCTTCTACTTCCCAAGTAGTTCCCTCTACAGACTGATTCCTCCACAACACCTTTACTTAAGCGACTTCCTTATTTCTCAACCTACGAACTTGACGGTCAAGAATTTCAACTGGAACCTCCTCATAGGTGAGGCTATCCTTCACAGCCACATTCTCTAAAGGCATTATTGTTGTCGAATCACCAACACATTTTTTCAACAAGGAAATGTGAAAGACGAGATGAACCGCTGCTAGTTCTGCTGGCAACTCTAACTCATAAGCCACACTACCAACCCCTTTCAAGATTCTGTAAGTACCTACATATCTGGGATTGAGATTCCCTTTCTTGCCAAACCTCATCACCCCATTCATGGGTGACACTTTTAGGAAGACCCAATCATTGATTTCAAACTCTAAGTCCCTTCTCCTCATGTCTGCATAGGACTTCTGATGACTCTGAGCTATTTTCAATCTTTCTCTGATGAGCTGAACTTTCTCCATAGCCTTATGAATCGAATCTGGCCCAACCAAGGCTACTTCACCTACTTCGAACCAACCAACCAAAGATCTACATCTAGTCCCATAGAGTTCCTCATATGGGGCCATCTGAATATTAGAGTGGAAACTATTATTATTGGTGAACTCTATAAGGGGTAGGTGATCATCCCAACTGCCCTTGAAATTGATCACACAAGCTCTCAACATGTCCTCTAATGTTTGAATGGTATGCTCTGCCTGACCATCTATCTGCGGATGAAATGTTGTATTGAGATTCACCTGAGTATCAAGACCTTTATGAAATGATCTCCGAAAATGAGATGTAAACTGGGACCCCTATCTAAGATGATAGACAAGGGAACCCCATGCATCCTGACTATCTCACTGATGTAGAGTTTGGCATAGTCCTCTGTTGAATCTATAGTCTTGATAGCCAAGAAGTGAGATGACTTAGTGACTCTGTCCACTATCACCCAAATGGGTTCATGCTGTCTGCGAGTATGAGGTAAACCCATAATGAAATCCATGTTGACCACTTCCCACTTCCAAGTAGAAATGCTAATTTCCTGAGTCATACCTCTTGGTTTCTGATGTTCTACTTTAACCTGCTGACAATTAGGACACTTAGCCATAAAATCTGCGATGTCCCTCTTTATGTCGTTACACCAATACACTTCCAGTAGATCACGGTACATCTTAGTGGAACCGTGATGAATAGAATACCTGGAGTTATGGGCTTCTGTAAGGATCTGCTATCTCAACTCACCCACATTAGGAACACATAAGGGACCCTGGTAACGAAGCCCACCATCTCCCACTTGGGAGAAAACCTCTACTCTTTGCTGATGAACTGCACCTTTCAACTGAAGTAATATGGGATCACTGTCTTGTTTCTTTTTAACCTCCACTACAAATGAAGATTCCGACCCATTCTGGACTATCACTCCACCATCTGTTGTGTCCATGAGGCAAACTCCTAAGCGAGCAAGCCTATGAACATCCCTTGCTAACTCTTTCCTCTCTTCCTCAACATGTAACACACTACCCATAGATAGTCTGTTGAGGGCATCAACCACCACATTGGCCTTACCCGAATGGTAGAGCACATTCATATCATAGTCTTTGAGGAACCTTAGCCATCTCCTATGACGAAGATTCAACTTTTTCTGGGTGAACACATACTGGAGGCTCTTATGATCTGTGAACACATCAACATGAACACCATACAAATAGTATCTCCAAATTTTTAGGGCAAATACAATAGCTACAAGCTCGAGGTGATGAGTCGGGTAGTTCTTCTCGTAAATCTTAAGTTGTCTGGAAGCATAAGCTATGACCTTGCCCTGCTATATCAAAACACAACCTAGGATGACTCTAGATGCATCGTAATAAACCACATAGTCGTCTGAACCCTCGAGTAGAGTCAAAATGGGAGTTGTAGTCAACCTGGTCTTCAATTCTAAGAAGCTTTTCTCACACTCATCTGACCACTGAAACTTGACCTTCTTCTGAGTCAACTTGGTCAATGGGGCAGCTATGGATGAAAATCCTTCCATAAACCTCCTGTAATAATCAACCAAACCTAAGAAACTCCTGATATCGGTCAGAGAGGTGGGTCTGGGCCAGTGCTTTACTGCCTTAATTTTCTGAGAATCCACTCGGATCCCTTCAAAGGATACCACGTGACCAAGGAAAGCGATAGACTGTAACCAGAATTCACATTTGCTGAACTTAGCAAACAACTGGAAATCTTTGAGAGTTTGCAGAACAACTCTCAGATGAGTCGCATGCTCTTTCTCATTCCGAGAATAAATGAGGATATCATTATTAAAGATGATAACGAACGAGTCCAAATACTGTTTGAACACCCTGTTCATTAAGTCTATGAAAGATGCAGAAGTATTGGTTAGTCCAAAAGACATAACTACAAATTCATAGTGACCATACCAAGCCCTGAAGGCTGCCTTCGGGATGTCACTATATCTGACTCTGAGTTGATGATAGTCAAATCTGAGTTCTATCTTAGAAAAACAACTAGCACCCTGAAGATGGTCGAACAAGTCATCAATCCTGGGGATAGGACACTTATTCTTGATTGTGACTTTGTTCAACTAACGGTAGTCAATGCACATCCTGAGAGAACCATCTTTCTTACACACGAAGAGCACTTGAGAACCCAATGGAGAGATGTTGGGTCTGATGAAGCCCTTATCTAGAAGGTCTTTCAACTATTCTTTTACTTCCTTAAGCTCAGCTGGAGCCATTCTATAAGGAGAAATCAAAATAGGCTGGGTATCTGGAAGGATATCTATTCTGAAATCGATTTTCTATTCAGTAGGAACTCCGGGAAGATCTTCTAGGAACACTTCTGGGAATTCATTTACTACAGGGACTGACTCAAGAGTTGGGGCCTCGGAGTTTGAATCCTTAACCTAAACAAGATGATAGATGTACCCTTTGGAAATCATCTTTCTGGCCTTAAGGTAAGAAATGAAATGACCTACAGGCACTGAGGTACTACCCTTCCATTCTAAGACTGGCTCATTTGGAAACTGAAATCAAACGATCCTAGTTCTACAGTCGACTGAGGCATAACAGGAATGTAACCAATCCATGCCTAGAATGATATCAAAATCAATCATTTCTAACTCTACAAGATCTACTGAGGTGACTTTCTGGGAGACTGTGATAGGGCAATTTATGTATACTCATCTAGCTATAACTGGGTTACCAACTGGAGTAGAGACTGAGAAGGGTTCTGGGAGAATTTCTGGACTGACCCCAAAATTTACTGCTATATATGGAGTTACAAAATAAAGTGTAGCCCTTGGATCTAACAAAGCATATACATTCAAATGGATGACTTTCAACATACCCGTGACCACATGGTGAGAATCCTCCTGGTCCTGTCAAGCCTGAAGAGCATACAACTTGTTCTAGCGCTGACCACCACCTATACCAGACGAGGCACCCTGCTGAGAGGGGTGACCTGCTGGAGTTGCTGTAGAGCTGGCCTGATTCTACGAACGAGTATCCCTGCCCTTCTGAGAATTTACAGGGCACTCTTTCATCCTGTGGCCTGGCTTACCACACCCAAAGCAATTTCCACTACCTGCTATGCACTCACCCTGGTGGTTTATACCACACTTCTTACACACTGGATGAGTGCGCTCGCTAGTAACTATACCTTGGGACTTGGAGCCTGGCACTCTATCCCATCGATTCTATTTTAATTTTTGCACTGGGGTACTAGAAGAAAATGGAGCTAGAGCTGAAGACTTCTGACGGAATTGAGAGCGATTACCACCCTCTAACTTCTGCCGAGAGTAGTTGAAATCACCTGTTCTGGATCTCTTACTGTCTCCTCCCCTTTCCTTGATTTTCTCTTCCTCTATCTACTGAGCATAAGTAACCAACCTGGAGATGTCCATTTCCTTAATAAGCATGGCCGTCTTGCATTCCTTGACCACATCATCAGACACACCAGATACTAACTTGCTCATATGAGCTCTGGAGTCGGCTACTATCGCTGGAGCATACTTGGATAGCTGTGTGAACTTGAGAGCATAATCCTTCACACTCATGTCATTCTGGTTCAAGTTAATAAATTCCTGGACCTTGGCTTTTCTGAGCTCAAGTGGGAAAAATCGGTCCAGAAAAGCAGTCTTGAAAAGATTCCAACTCACTGGACCTGCATTGGTACCCCAAGACTTATTCCACTACTGGTACCAAGTGTAAGCCACTTCTTTCAACTAATAGGCGGCTAAATATTCACTCTCGACTGGAGTGACACCCATAATACATGTTACTTTTTAGATATCGTCGAGAAACTCGTATGGATCCTCTTCTGACTTAGACCCATGAAATTTTGGAGGGTTCATCCGAGTGAAATCTCAGATCCTTGCTGCAGTAGTGTTGTCTGGGGCAGAGCTGGTGCCGCAGCCTGTTGATTGACCTGGGCGGTCATGGCCTGAGCAAGAACTTGAAAAGCAGCCCTGAATTCGGCATGGGTGACTTGCTCTTTCAATGGGTCTACTGGAGCTGCTGGTTGATTCCTAGCGTTAGCTCTTCTGGGAGGCATATTTCTAAAATATGTAGAGCACGAGTTAGAAGGAGATTAAATAGAGTGCGTACTCTATAGCACGATATGGAGAATAAGGAAGGGAGGTTTTTCCTAATAATGTCTCATAGCTCCTCCCCCATAAGTGTGGCGCGCTCCACACCCATGAAGAAGGCTCTACTTGACGCGGCTTTTAGACACCCTAGAACACTTAAACCTGATGCTCTCATACCAAATTTGTCACGCCCCGAGACTACCCTGTAGACGTAACATGGTGCTTAGTGTCACAAGTGACCCCAAGCTAACCTATGGTCTAGCATATCTAAATAATTTTGGTAAAACATATACTTTGCGGAAGCTGAAAATAGTTTAATATCTGAAATGGGAAAGATCCCAAAACATGCCTGAATATAAAAATATATAAAGAGTAAAGTTATGACTGGAAACAATGCTAACACTCAATAGCTGAATCTAGTCTATGTCTGAAAGCCTCTAACTGATATGAGTTGTTGGGACATGCCCCCAGCTAACTCCAACAATCTGAAAACTGAAATACTAAGACTGAAAGGTAAAGCATGTCTATCATCCTCGAACTAAGAGGACTCACCATTGTAGCTGTTGAGTAGGATCAGAAATTAATCTAAACGCAGTCTGGATGCTAAGCGCCTGAACCTACATCATAAAATAATGTAGCACAAAAGTATGCGTTAGTACTTCGAATGTACTGAGCATGCGGGATATGGGCTAAGCTGAACAACATGATAACTGAACATGAAAATATACATACTGAAGCATAAATTGAAAACTAAGCTAGATGCAATGACCAAGTATAATGAATATACAATCTGTTGAACTGAATACTTAACTAGATACTGAGTACATGGTCAATGCAATATGAATCTGAATGTGGGAGACACTATTAACTGACATACCTCAAGATGAGCTAACTATGGGGCCAACCTATAACTCTGGATGGAAGGGTGTTCATACCTTGCCAAGGGTACAAACAAGTTTGATGTGGATCCACTAAACTGGTGTCCATAAGGGAAAAGTGTGTCAAGCCTAATCTAACGGGTGACCCCTTTAGAACCTACGGTGGTGCCATAGTTCTGGGACTCAGGGATTGTTGCTAAAGGTCTCAGCCTAAACTGGCAGGTGAGCCTTCATCCCATCGTCCGCTTGGTGCTAAATTTTCTCCCAACTGAATATAAAGCTAAAAATGCAACTATAATACTGGATAGCTCAAAACACTGATATAATCTGAGAATGCAACATACATATACTGAAATATATGGCATTCGAATTTTGAAGCATGATTGTCTGACTGATCCGTCTAGCAAGTATAATTTATAAAATACTAAAATTAACACAAGCTAGGGTTTCTAAGTTCTATACATGAAACTATACTAATTCTCCAAGATACATGTAATTAATACAATGAAAACTATAGCAGCTAAATTACAATGAATCCCTAAGATTTAGGAACCCTAGGTTTGAATATAACATGGAGAAACTGACTGAATTCTAGGGATTTAATAGGTGGAAGGAACCCACTAGTGAAATCCCATATACCTGGTGAAGAAACTACGGATAAATCCTTTGGATTTTAGGGCTGAACTTGAAAAAGACCTCTACCTGTTCTTGAGAGAAAATTATCGCCTCTTTTATTTCTTTTCTTTCTAAGTCCGATGATCTTAGGAGAATAGATGTTTTAGGTAGTCTTTGGCTAATTAATTAGGCTTAGAATAACCAAAATGGCGCAGTATAGGCCTTAAAAGAGGGGGGAAAGTCTGGAATACCCCTGGGAAATTTAAAAGAACTCTATTGAAAATCGCGACTCATGGATCATGGCTTGGTTGATAGACCATAGTCCTAGACGACGGACCGTCAACTGAGCCGTGATCCTGTCTAGGAGTCTTGGGGGTTCTATGATCTGAGGAAACCATGACTCTACAGGACGGACCATGGTTTTGAATGATGGTTCATCGTGTGATTCGTGGTTCCTGGGACTCTAGCTAAAAGTCTTCTGGTCTGCGGATTCCACGATTCAAAGGATGGACTGTGGTTTTGAATGATGGTTCATCGTGTGACTCATGTTTGCTGGGCCCTGAACTGAGGGTCCTCTGATTAAGGTAAAACACGAGTGACAGGATGGACCGTGGTTCTAAACTATGGTCCGTGATCTGACTAGTGGTTCCTGGGCCACGAATTGGGGGTCCTCTGGAAATTGGAACTATGGTCGAGACGACAGACCATCGTTCCAAACTACGGTCCATAATCCTAACCGTGGTTCTTGGAAACTTGAATTTTTCTGAAATTTTCATGCTGAGTACAGTCCAATAGCTGGTTAAGATCCCGGGGTGTTACAGTCTCTTTCGAACCCCGTAGTTGAGCAACAAAATAATTAATTATCTTAGGTATGTCAAGATATTTCTATCCTCAACTATTATGTGGGAATTTCCTAAATTAAGTTATTTCTGGTGGAAATCTCAAATCCCTACTATTGAATCCTTACCCAATTATAGAAATTCTTCTTCAAACAAGAACAAAATTAGTAAGCTACATTAATATTTGCAACCCCCAATTTTATAATTAAAACATGAAAGATTCAATAGACACATGTAATAATCAATTATAACCCTCAATAATCAACACCCATCCCCAAATTCAAATATATATCATGCACCCACCCCTAGAATTAAATTTAACTACTCATAATGAAGGAACGAGAGAATATACCAAATGGGTTTTCAAAAATACCATGCATCTTCAATAACTATCTTCAATTCCAAACTCAAATATTCAACAATGGTATTTTTTCAATTCAAGAAAGAAGAAAATCTAATAAAACTTGTACTCTAAGGTGTACTCTCACAACTCTCCAATTGGGAATAGAAAAATTAATGTATATTCCTTGCACAAATCCCAAAAAGGATCTTGGAAGCTTCTCAATTATGACATAATAAATCTTGACCTATTTGCCATTTGGGGAACTTGTGAGACCATCTGCGATGGCACCTGCGGTCGCCTATGATGATTTGTGGCACATAGGTGCCAAGTCATCAAGGAAGTGAGAAGTCTTTGGCCTGCGACTCTATCTGTGGACACCTGCGATCGTCTTTGGTGACTTATGACACATAGGTGCCTGTAATGTTAGGTAGTGCTTCAGCCTCCTTGTGCGTTGGCACCTGCAAAATGCAGGTTCCTTCATGCGACGCACAGATCTTCTCATATATCATGGAAAGATCTTTGCTCTTCTGGTTATTTCTTGACTTGGCCTTCACTTTTAGCTTATTTTAGGTCAAATCTTCTTCTTTCTTTAATTGATCAAGTGTGCCTACATATAAGACAATAAAGGCATAAGATCCTCCTAAATCACATTAAATCAAGATAATAACTCATGAATAAGAGCTAAATAAGTTGGTAGATTACCAACTTATCATCTTCTCATAATGGTCAAGTTTGGGAATCTCTAGTAATATGGGATAGGGTTCAAGTGTAGTGGCATGAAAAGTGGCAAGTGGCATAGTTTAGATAGGTAACAGGTTTTGGATATTTAAAGTGGAGTTTTGATATGTGGAGGTAAAGTTTTAAGGATTGTTGATGTGCGGATTGTTATTCTAGGAATTGTAGGTGTTTAGAGGGGTATTTTGGTAGTTGTGAGGGAAATTTTAAGGATTGTAGACACTTGGGTTGTTATTTCGATTAGTATTTTAGGTAGGAAGAGTATGGGTTTGATATGATGAGTTAATATGAGGTAGGTTATGGGAGATGGGATCTGTGGGAGGTCTTGGGATGGAAGAAGATGGTGTGTTATTTGGATCATTTTCAGTGTTGGGGGAGTTAAGAGAAAGAAGCAATAGTGGAGGCCAGTGGTCGCCTTGGGACTGAAGTGTTAGTGGTAATGGCTAGATTAGTTGAATCCTTAGTTCATTGCATCTCCTCTTGAAGCTTCTCTAGCTTCTTGGCCTATTTAGCAATTATTTCATTATGTTTCTCTATCATGTTATCCCTTATGGTGATTTCCGTCAGAGCATTTTCATCATCACTACCGGTCATTTTTCTTTCTCTAAAGACAAGAACGTTCAAGGGAGGAATTCTTATTAGCTTTCAAACGAGTGAAGTACGGGTGTTCTTCCAGCTTTTTCCCATATAAACCAGTTTCTATTTGTTCTACTATCTAATAAAATAAAAATAACTCAAAAGGCAGATATGTTAGATTATGTTCATCATATTTAAAACAAGATATTGGACATGAATTTAAACACATAAGTGACACTTCATCAAAGGCGTTAATCAACCCATTGGTGATTTTCAGTAAAGAAGGTCATCAGACAGGAATTTGCCCGTTGATTTTGGAGAAAGTGTTTTTGATAGGAAACTTGACTTGTGTTGAGTCTTGATCTTCTTGGTATCTCTTCGTGCCGACCGTGTTTATGAGTCAAAATTCTCCAACTTTTTTGCCTGATCAAAGGGGAAATAAGAATTTCTTAAAGATAGGGTCCGAGCCTGAGAAGGCAGCCTACGTATCTCATGAAGGAGAATTGGGGCCTTATGTAGCTCAAAATACAAGGATAGTTTCTTTGCTTCACTTTTTTACTAATTTAATTACAAGGAAGAAAAATAGAAAAATATGAAAATAACATAAAGGAAATTCTGCTATGTTTAAAGCTTCTTCTTAACTGTTATCGATAATCCATTCGGTCTTATCTTTCTTTCATGGTTGATGTGAGAGAAATTCCACTTGAATCCTTCCCATCTCAACTAGATGCTCCAAACTGACTCTGAAAGTGTGACAAGTTTCAATAGTGTGACCTCCCGCTCTAGTGTGGTAGAGACAAACCTCCTTACCCTTACTCCATGCCTTGGGCATCTTCCTGGCCTTTTTTTCCATGAGTTTAATTATCTTGGTATCGACCAACTTGAAGTAGATATCGAGGTAGGTTTCTTACAAAATGATAAAGTAGTATTGGCGAATCAGAACTTCTTTGGTGATTGGCATACTAGGACCAAATTTGTCACAAGCCAGGATAGTGTAGGGGCCCCACATGTGGCTAATCTGTCAAATATCAGCAATTTGGTGGATCTTAGCCCTTAAAGTAGTGCACTCATCAGTAGTATGACCTTTCTGGCATGGGTGGTAAGCACACCTTTTGTAATCATCCTTGGGGTTTCACCCAAAGTCTTTTGTCTAAACAAGGTGTAGGATTCCAAGAGATTTTAACGCTTGGTAAATATCAGATCACAACATGACTCTAGGGCTTTGGTTGTATTCCTTAGGGCATGCTTTCAGAGTTATTTGTTTATTTTCTTGTTAGAACCTTTTTGGCCAAACCGAGTTATCCTTGATGTTAACCCAATAATCTATGGGCCTTCTATGAGGTTGTTCCTGTTCAACGCTCCCTTGTTCGGTCTCTTCATCTGTTTCCATAAAACTCTCAAACCATTGAATGAATTACTCATCGTTTTGATCAATCTTTGCCTTTGTTTGTGCTATTATCAAGTCAATTGTGGCTATCTTTTCTACCATAAGAGCTATTTATTCGTCAACCTTCGAGGACTTAGCTACAAAAGCTTATTCAACTTGTTTCACTTTCTTAATCTGCTCTTTTACCCATGCAATCTTCCTATCAATCTCTTCCATATTCCTACGCATTGCCTCCTCAATGGCCATGGCAAGTCAACCTTCCTCAGGGAGAGGATTAAGTATTTTAGAAGGTTTACAGGAAGTTCTAATTTTTCTGAGAAACTTGAAAAACTTGAGGAGTGATTTGGTAAGACTTTGCATTAGTAGGCTTATTTTCTACTTCCGGGCTCTAAAAATTGTTCCAAATAAGAGTGGATTAATCCACCTTCAATTAGAACAACACATATCACATAAAGCATTTATAACACATAAGAGCATGTAATAGCATGTAAAGTTTGCACGTCTGAATGTTGGGTAACCTTTTTTATGCGAAGGGTAGGCTAGCAAATTGAAGGATATGTATGTCATTTGTTAAATGTTCCATTCCCCCAAAAAATATATTATATACAAATTTTATAAATAAATTAAATGGAAATACAAAATAAGGGAAAGGGATGTACAAAATAAATATTAGTTCCACGTAGGGGTACATTCCTATACTAGGCCGCCATGGAAGGTTCTTCATTCTCAAACTTCTTGGACTTCTTGAAATTTTTGAACACCTTTCAGATGATGATCTTCCTTTGATTAAAATAAAATTACAATCTAAAAATTTTCCAACTCCGAGGGACAATGGTTCATATAATTCAACATGATATCCTTCAATTAAACACATAAGAAATGATTGTCCTTTTAGGCCGTGGGACTTTTAGACACAAGGTGGTCTCATAATAGGGCCGATACCCCTTGGGTATTGGGTCATCCTAGGTTGATGTCTAAAATTGGTTTTGATTTTGCTCTATCCTAGATATCTAGAGTAGGCTTTTGAAAAGGACTAGGTCCCAAGTAGATAACTTGGATTAGAAATATGATGATAAAATGCCGTGAATTTACGCCACTTTCAATTCCTAACACTTAGGATTTGTGCATGTTCTTTAGCATTTTATTTGTGGATTTGATGGTTTTTGTGAACTGTGCAGGGAAACAGGTTCTGGGGCCAAAAGTCCTAAAGTTATACTGAAAAGTGTTGATTACAGGGTTCACAGGAGGATTGGCGGTCCGTGGTTTAGAACTACGGACCTGTGTTGCTAATGATGGAAAAAGTTCAAAAGTATTTCAAATCAAAGGCAAAAGCACGAGTCATTACACGAGCTATGGTTCCAAACCACGACCCGTCTTGAGCACCATAGTTCTGATGAACCTGCAGACATGCAAAAAGGAGAGCAGAAAACATGAGTCACTTCACGGACCATAGTTTTAGACCACGAACAGTCCTGGAAAATTGTGGTTATTGATCAGAGAGTTAAGATAATAGAGTCTAAAACCATGAGTCATTTGACAAATCGTAGATTGATTTCACAACTAGTGGTTCCTCCAGTGGTTTCTCACAACATGAAAAATTGGCTCATTAGAACCAGGGTTGACATCAGTAAACCATGAACCATCATCTGAAATGATGGGTCATAAACCAAGTTGTGATCCCTGTCGACTTCAGTTCTCCTAGTTTATTTAAGATAGGATTTATGATGTCTATAAATATCTTTCCTAGGTTTTCTTTTACGTTTTTATGCTCTATATTTTGTAGGAAAGAACTTTGAAAACACTTGATATTGAATTGTTATTGACTTTGAGAAATTACAACATCCATTATCTCTTGATTTTTGATTCTTCTTCAATTATTCAAGTTTCCGGATTTTTTTACTTCTTCTTGTAAGTACATGATCATGAATTCTTCAAAACTATCTGATTGTTTACTTATGAACATGAGTAGCTAAATCTACAACTAGGGTTGTGGGAACCATGACAGATTAACAAAGTAGGCAAAGTACTTAGCAGTTCTAGGATGGTGTTTATGCATGTATTGTTCTTCCCTTCGCTTTGATTGCTTTTTAATGGTGCGAAATGTTAGAACTCACCTTATTCTTACTTACCGGACCAAAGAGGTAACGAATGGGAAAAGGGTTGTTACAATGGAGATTTGAGGCTATCAACCCTCATCTAATAGCTTGACCTTTTCTGGGAATAGCTAATCTACGATCAAAGGTAAGAGTTATTAAAGCATACACCCATAGACGGACCAAGTTGCATGTTGAAATTCATCTATCTAGGGGACCAACCATTTAGGTGAACCTAACTTACCGATCTTGCATGCTAAGCACCATAATACATTGCTAGTACAATGCCTACTTTGTTATGAACTCATGGGAAACACAGTCCTAGTCTATCTTCTCTCTGAATCACAACAATATTGATACTTGTAGTTACTAGATACTTGATAATTTACAAACACTAACTGTTACTTAAAACCCCCCTTTAAGGAAATAAGACGACTAAGAGAAAAAATACACACAGTTGACCGAGGTCCTACCATATTCCCTATGGGATCGACCCTAACCTTGGTTAGGTTCTATATTTGACCAATGATTTCTTTATACTTTCTTTGGAGGTGTAATTTGAGCGTATCAAATTTTAGCGTTGTTGCCGAGGACTATGATTTAGGATTAAGAGCAATTGTATTTATTTCACTATTAGTCCTTATTTCCTGATTTTACTTTGCTTGTTGTTTTTGTTTTGTTCCACAGGTTGCACACTTATGCATGCCCAGTACACGAAGTCAAGTCAATCCCCTAATTCCATTCGATCTCGAACTCTAATGAACTTTGAGAAACATGGTAAAGAAGGGGGTTGTAAAGACACCAGAACAGGCCACAGCTCGGATGTTGGCCAAAGAATAGCAGAAGCAGCAAGTAGACGAAGCTACCCAAATCGCACAAGATGCTTAGATTGTTGCAGACTTAGCAAATCAAAATACTGCAGCTAAGTAAGCACGGCAAGCCAGGCAAGAGGCTGCTCGACAGGCTGCACTGAATGCTCAAGTCTCAAGGGATGAGGCAGCCTGATACAACGTACATCAAGACCCCATTACACTGAGAGAAAATAAGGGCTGCCAAATTCAGCAACCCCGACACATCCTTTGCTATAATATTGATGATGATGTCAATATTGATGACGCAGGAACAACAAGCCACATAGTATTGCCACCACTACCCGAGGGTACGAAGTTTGACATTACAAGCACTATGATCCAGTTGCTGAATCTGAAGGGATTACTTTTTGGCATGATGCAAATTTACACTTAGTGAACTTTGTGGGGATCTGCAAGGCTTACAATTTACCTGGAGTAGGGCAAGATGCTATCAAACTGAGGCTATTTCCATTCTCTTTGACTAGAAAAGCAACACTTTAGCTTACTGAACTTCCTGACAATTCAATATACACATGAAGGGAACTGCAAACTCAGTTTCTGGAGAGGTTTTTCCCTCTTTCAAAGATGTTATAGCTCAAGAAGGAGATCCATAACGTCAAACATTTAAACAATGAAGCATTATATGAGACATGGCTTAGGTTCAATAAGAAGTTGAAATAGGTGTTGAATCACAAGATCTCTTTGGATCATCTGATGGAGATTTTCTACAGAGCACTGAATGCAAACACCAAGGTGGTAGCTGATTCAGTCACTAGGGGACCATTCATGGAAAATACTTATGTTGATGCTTCTGATATGCTTGATAGAGTTACAAAGACGAACAGGGCCTGACATACAAGAGATTTTGAGAGTGTAGCAAGAACTTATGTTGTGGGGAAATCCATAGATTATCAGGAGTTGCAGGAGCTTAGAAAAGATGTTGTAGGACTAAAGACAAGTATGGATATGATTGCGAAACAAATCCTTAATAACAGGACTAAAAAGGTAAACCTAGTTGGTTCACAAGGTAAAGCACCCAAGCATGAAGACTCTGAATTGGATGAAGAGGCAAATTTCTTGAATGATCAAGTGGCGGGTATCTGGACCAATGGTCAAGGGTCCAATTAGGATACTTGGCAGGGTCAAGGAAATCAAGGTTGGAATAGAGATAGATATAATAACAGAGATAACAACTATAACAGGTGTGGCTATAGAGACAGGAGCAGGGGTAGAGATAAGGATGGTGATTGGAACAAGAGGTATGGATACAAAAATGATATAAGCAGTATGTATGTCCCTCCTTGTGACCATGAAACAGGAACCGAGCAAAACACAATCAAAGACATGCTGGCCAAGGTATTGCATAAGGTGGAGTTGATTGATGGTAACTTGAAGGAGATGCATGCTGACATCTCAGGCATGAATTAGAAAGTACATTCACATGCCATCGCCATCAAACAGATCAAGCAGCAGTTAAATTAGATGTCTACATCTTTAAACCAGTGTCAGAAGGGTACACTTCCTAGTAATATAGTCCAAAATCTAAAAAATGACGGTCATTGTATGGAAGTGGACACTCAGAGTGGTAAACAGACTGTTGATCCTCCTATCCATATAGTTGTTGATGAACCAGCCGAGCCTAAAAAAATGATGTTGAGAATGTGGTCGATTCAGAAGAAAAGGGTGGCAATGAAAATCAAACTGAGAAGAAGTCTGCAGCCGCAAAAAAGAAGAACGAGGAGGTTCCATAGGTCACAAAGCCTATACCATTACCTATTCCACCTTACCCACAGAGATTGATCAAGAAGCCTGAGGAAGGTAAATATCGCATGTTCATCTCCATGCTGAAACAACTTTTAATAAATATTCCTTTAGTCGAAGCATTAGAGCAGATACCTAGGTATGCAAAATTCATGAAGGATATGGTGAAAAAGAAGAGAACTATAAGTTTTGAGCCAGTTGATAACTTGCACCATTGTAGTGCAATAGTTTCCCGTTCTTTGGTGCAGAAAAAGAAAGATCCTAGAGCTTTCACTATCCCTTGCACGATTAGAGTGTCCTAATTTGAAAAAGCATTGTGTGATCTTGGTGCTAGTATTAATCTAATACTACTAGAAGTGTTCAAATAGTTGGGCTTGGGAACCCCCAAACCGACTATAATGTGGCTTCTTATGGCAGACAGTGAAAAGGCTAGTGGGGATTCTCTATGATGTACTTGTAGAAGTTGACACCTTCATCGTTCCTACAGACTTTGTGATTCTTGACTGTGAGGTAGATTTTGAGGTTTCCATTATCTTGGGATGCCCATTTCTTGCTACAGGACGCGCTTTGGTTGACTTGGAGACTGGGCAGATAAAATTCAGACTCAATGATGAGGTGGTAACTTTCAATGTTTGTCAGTCTATGAAACATGATGATGACATGCACGTAGTATCAGCTATAAATATGGTTGATGAGGAGCAGCTAATAGTGCCTGTTGAAGAGAGACTTGGTGTTGAAGCACTTGCATCTGTTATTATGAATTTTGATGAAGATGAAATTGTTGAATATGATAATATGGTGGAAGAACTTGCAGGTATGGGGTTTTACACTTATGCTCTGAAGAAGCTTGATTTGGACCTGAAGAATCGACAGACCCCACCAGCTAGACCATCTATTGAGGAGCCTCCGACTTTGGAGCTCAAAGCACTTCCTTCCCACCTCAGATATGTGTTCTTAGGAGCTAATGACACTTGCCACTTATTATTGTTGTAGACTTAGATGAAGGGCAAGTTGAAGCTCTAATTTCTATTCTGAGAAAGTTCAAGACAACTATTAGTTTGTCCATTATTGATATTATTGGGATCCTGCCTGGAATTTGCACGCACAAAATTTAGCTTGAGCCAGATTGGTATTGAGCACCATCGTAGGTAGAATTAGCCTATGCAAGAGGTTGTCAAGAAGGAGATCATCAAATGGCTGGATGCAGACGTGGTTTACCCTATTGCAGACAGCAAGTGGGTGAGCCCAGTTCAGTGTGTACCTAAAAAGGGTGGAATTACTTGGTTCCAAATGCTAAGAATGAGTTGATTCTGATGAGACCAGTCACAGGCTGCCGTGTATACATGGACTACAGGAAACTAAATGCTTGGACTAAGAAAGACCTTTTTCTAATGTCATTCATGGATCAGATGTTAGACCGTCTTGCTGGTAGAGGATGGTTTTATTTTCTTGACGGTTATTTAGGATATAATAAGATCTTGATTTCTCCTGAAGACCAAGAAAAGACTACTTTCACCTGTCCATATGGGACATTTTCTATCAAGAGGATGTCATTTGGGTTATGCAATACATCGGTAACATTTCAGCTATGTATGATGTCGATTTTCTCAGATATGGTGGAGGACACTATTGAGGTGTTCATGGATGATTTTTCTGTAGTAGGTGACTCTTTTGATAATTGTTTGTCTCATTTGAGTTGTGTGCTGAAGAGATCTGAAGAAAGCAACTTAGTGCTAAATTAGGAGAAGTGTTACTTCATGGTCAAAGACGGTATAGTGCTTGGCCATTGGATCTCCAAGCAAGGTATTGAAAAATTACCTCCTCCAATTTCTGTGAAGGGTATCTGAAGCTTTCTGGGGCATGTTGGTTTCTATCGCAGGTTCATAAAGGACTTCTCTAAAGTTGCACATCCATTGTGCAAGTTATTGGAGAAGGAGGTGAAGTTTGTTTTTGATGATGTATGTCTGAAGGCATTTGAATGCCTTAAGCAAAGGTTGATCTTTGCACCCATTATTGTCATGCTTGATTAGTCCCAGCCTTTTGAGGTTATGTGTGATGCTAGTGGAGCAGTGCTAGGAGTAGTCCTAGGCCAAAGACATGAGAATATTCTCTATCCCATATACTATGCTAGAAAAGCACTTAATCCTGCTCAAAAGAACTATACTATGACAGAGCAAGAGTTGTTTGTTGTGGTCTTTGCATTCGAGAAGTTTAGATCATATTTGCTTGGCACTAAGGTAATTGTGCATACTGATCATGCAACTCTTAGGTACCTTATGGTGAAGAAAGATGTGAAGCCGAGGTTGATTAGATGGATGCTGCTGTTGCAAGCATTTGACCTTGAGGTCAAGGACCAGAAGGGTACAGAAAATCAGGTAGCAGATGACTTGTCAAGATTAAAGGAAGAAGCGATACTGAAGCTAAATGATGAGCTAGATATTGATGATTTTTTCCCAAATGAGCAAGTGTTGGCTGCCTCCCAAGATTTGATTCCATGGTTTTGCGACTTTGCCAACTATTTGGCAAGTGATTTGGTGCCTCTCGATATGTCTATCCACCAGCGAAGAAATTTTATGTCTGATGTTAAAAATTTCTTCTGGGAGGAGCCATTCTTATTTCGTGTATGTGTTGATACCATGATTTGGAGATGTGTGCCAGAAGCTAAGATGATGGATATGGCTTGTCACTCATCCCCTGTTGGGGGATATCATAGTAGTATCCATACAACTCATAAGATCTTGCAATATGGCTACTATTGGCCTACCCTCCACAAGGACGCACATGATTTTTCTAAGGCTTCCAATCGATGTCAGAGGGAAGGTGGTATTATCAAGGAAGCATGAGCATTCTCTCAATCTTATCCTTGTGATTGAACTATTTGATGTATGGGGTATTGACTTCATGAGCCCTTTTGTGATATCGAATGGGATAAGGTACATATTGGCGGCTCTCGATTATGTATCTAAGTGGGTGGAGGTGGTTGCGCTTCCCAATAATAAAGGCAAGTGTGTCACAGCGTTCTTGAAAAAGAATCTTCTCCAGATTTAGTACACCACGGGCAATTATTAGTGGTGGAGGCTCTCACTTCTGCAATAAGTTGTTTCACGCTTTACTTGAGAAGTATGGAGTGAAACATAAGGTTGCAACCCCTTATCATCCCCAGACTAGTGGGAAAGTTGACGTTTCCAACTGCAAGATAAAGTCAATCCTATCAAAGACTGTGAATGCAAATAGAATGGATTGGTCTAGGAAACTGGATGATGCTTTGTGGGCGTACAGGACTGCGTACAAGACACCAACGGACTGGTCTAGGAAAATGGATGATGCTTTGTGGGCGTACTGGACTGCGTACAAGACACCAATAGGTATGTCATTATATCAGCTTGTGTTTGGGAAGGCATGTCATCTATCAGTTGAGCTTGAGCATAAGGCCATGTGGGCACTAAAAAAGTTGAATCTAGATTAGAGTGTAGCATCTTTTAAGCGGCTTGGTTAGTTGAATGAGTTAGATGAGTTTTGCCTCAACGCTTATGAAAGTTCAGCCTTGTACAAATAAAAGATGAAATTTTATCATGACTGAAAGATTGAGAAGAGAGATTTTGCACCGGGTGATTTGGTTCTACTGTTCAATTCCAGAATTCACTTACTTCCAAGCAAGTTGAAGTCCAAATGGATTAGACCGTTTAAATTGGTACAGGTGTTCCCATATGGTGCCATAGAGCTTGAAAACCATGAGGGCAAGAGATTCAAAGCAAATGGTCAGCATATCAAGGCGTACTTGGGAAATGCAGAGGAGCTAAAAGTTATTGAAGTTTGTACCTTTGGTGAAGTCTGATTAACCAAGGAACCTGCATCGTGACGCAATGTTAAATCAGGCGCTGCATGAGAAGCAACCCATGAGGGAAACTTGATGAAGTCTGAGTTGTCAAGTGACCTGCGTCATGTTGCAACGTTAAATCAAGCGCTGCTTGGGAGGCAACCCAAGACTAACGTCTGTTATATATGCAGGTGAAAGGAAAAGAATACCACCGCAGGAATCTCCAGGAATCACGAATGGGTTCACGGACCGTAAACAAGTTCTACAGACCATAGACTAACTCATGGTTTTTGGATCAAAATTGATAGCTCTCTGACAGCCCAAACCATAGTTGCTAGGACAATCCGTACTTTGAAACAACAGACCATACATTCAGTCGTCATTCTTGGCAGCAGGTGAGGAAAAAAGTCAGAACCACGAGTGGAAATATGGGTCATCATTTCAATCAACGGATCATAGTTTTCATTCGTAGGTCCCAGGTACAGTACCAAAGGTAGGTCGCGGGTCAAGGCTAAGAATTTTAAAATAACAACCCGACCCGACTTTGCTTATTCTTTTCCCCTTCACCTAAGGAAAACCACCATTTTTTAACAAGGAAAGAATGAAATTACTCCCTTTTTCACTCCTAATCCAACTCAATGCAATTCTACCTATTGCACGCACAAATCCATCACAACATTCCACTCCTCTAACAAGAAAAGAACTCGATCACAAAAGGTAAGTTCATGCCTTCCTCTAAGTTCTTTTTCTTAAATTAAAATGAGGCTAGGGTTCATATTTTGCCTAAAAAGAGAAAGTATTGAACCCTAGATGAATGGGTGATAGATCTGTAGTGTATACTAGGTTCTATTCAGATGAATGGGAAGTTTATATTGAATAAAAGATCAAATTTGTTTAAAACTTAAGAAGGAGGGAGTTTTTGATCAAAAACAAATTATTACTCAGACATTACGAGTGAATCTATGGCCCGTGATTTAATTCACGGACCATAAATGCCCTCATAAATTCAGTCTCTCACAAGATGGCCTTCTGATATTGAACCACGAGTCATAGGATGAACCGTAATTCCAAAATACAGACTGTCAAATGACTCGTGGTCCTTGCAAATAATTAATTCAAATTGACAACTCACAGGATCAGAACCATGACTCATAGGATGGATCCGTGCTTCTGAACCATGGTACGTCAAGTGGGTCGTAGTTCCTGGCACTAAGACTGGTGACTAAAACCATGAATTGGTTCACGATCCCAAGTATGATTCCACTGGTCATAGACTAATCTGTGGATTGTGCTTGCATTATCTAAGAATATGTTTTGTCTTGATAACCAATACTAACAAATTCACCCACAGGTGCCATGCCTCCAAAGGAAAACCCCAAGGAAGCTCACAACAGCAAAAAAGGAAGCCATCATAAGAAAGAAAAAGCAATTTCAAGATGAGTCGGAGGAAAGTGGATCCAAGGAAATATACACCACAAACTCTGACCCTGATGCAGAACCTAGGACCACTAGACAGAGAGCAAAGCTACAGGAACAGACCACCCCTCCTCAGTTTGAAGAGGGAGCGGGTGAGTCAGTTCATCACCTCAGGAGAGCGGCACCGACGATTCTGAACTCAGAGAGGATACAACTTTTGGCAGCAAGAAAGATGCAGGTCAGGGTCAGCCTCAAAGAGTGCTAGCAATAGTGCTAGAAAATCCATCTCTGACAGTCCTGATACAGCAACAGCACAGCAGGATGAGCCCATCCCCATTGCCCCTATGCTTAAATGCAAAAACCCTGGAGTGCAAGATAGAGTGAGATGGGCCATAGAAGGCATTTCTCGATTATTTCATGAGGGCTTGGAACTTAATGATAAAGGGCATCCAAGGCAAAGTATATTTAAAGACGTTGAGGTAAGATCTGCAGCTTTAAGAAAATACCTCTTGAATGGCTTGCATCGATTATTACTGACAGAAACCTACCGTGGTTAACGACCAAGACCTTGAGCATCGTAAAGGAATCATTGAGTATGGTGGGCAAGTTTTGGTGGTCCATGGTATGGCACCAGTTGGTCCTGACAGATGCTGATAATACATTAACTCCAGACCGGGCCATTTTAGTTGCAGCCATCATATGTCCCAGTTTGACATTATTATTGCTTGCATCATCGTAAAGGAACTCAAGGAGAGTGCTTTATGTACATAGACATCCCTCCCATTTCCTTGCCTTGTCCCCTAATAATGCCAAGCAGCCGAGGTGCCCGAGCTGCGGAGGATGACTCTTTCATTAATCTGCTAGCACACTCCCTTCCTCATGAATCAGTACAAAGGGTCCGCGATGATGGTAATAATGATAGTGCACTTCCTAAGGATGAAAAGAGGAAAAAGAGAAAGAGAAGGGATAAGGAAGTTCACCAAGCGGATGGGCTTTGACACCAGGTGAGTTAGAAAAGAAATGGAAGAAAGAGGAGAAGAAATGACTAAAACCCGAGGCAAAAGCACTAGGCCAAACTATGCAAGTCTCATGAAAAGAGCATGAGGAGCAACTTGAGGCTGAACAGTTAAGAATTGTAACTTTGAGAGACAGTACCTCATCGAGCATAGCACCTTCGGGTGCGAATCCTTCTGTAGACCCCATTATGGAAGTGCCCATGTCGGGCAAAGAGAGTGATATTGAGAGCACTGCTCAGGCAGCTAATGGTTCCATCAAAGGCGTCGTACCATTAACCCCGGCGACCATATCAGACACTGGTGCTTAGGCGCCACAGGTATGTTCTCGCCTCCCTTGCTTTTTATTTTATTCTAGTGCATTAGGGATAATACACATATCTTTTGATGGGGGTGGGGCAGCTAGTCCGTGTGTTTTTGATGGGTGTCTTTTTCGAAGTCTGAGTAGACAAAATAGCCCGCGTCATGCTACAATGTTAAATTAGACGCTGCTTGGGAGACAACCTAGAGGGTCTTTTTGAGGTATTCGAGTGCTTGGATTTTTCTTGTTGTGTTCTTTCCCCGAGGACCTTTATATCTGTTGAACCAGCATGCTTAGGTAGTATGTGCAGTGAAAGAAGAATAAGAACTTAGTGTTGTCTATGGCTTGTTTTGAAATTGATTTTGAATGAAAAATGGAAACCCCTCCGATTTTTGTGTAACATAATTAGCCGTTTTTGATAGATTGACTGTTATGCATCTGTGCATGACATTGTGTAATATTGATATGATGAATAGCTTAAGCTAGGGAATAAATTTAATAGTTATCAATTGGTTGTTTGACTTTGTGCAATGTGCGTGTGAGCCGCATTCGTTCTGTTCTTGCATTATGTGCCAATCAAGAACTTGCTCGGTTAGTCTTTCCTAGGGTGTAGGATAGTTGATTAGGAAAGGATCATAGGCCATTTTAAATAGTCCACTTAGCCTAAATGACCATCCAAATGAATTTAGTATCTCTTGATCCCTGATTTTGAGCCAAAATTGACCCTTTTTGTTGTTTAGCCTATTTACCTTCCCCGTTTTCTATGAACCTTTGGTTTGGCCCTGGTCTCTCCTTGGACATTGTGCACCTCAACTCAGGCAAATTGTCTAAGTTGAGGTTGGCTACTCTAGAGGTAAATGAGAAGTATGAAGTATGAAAAGAAAAGGTTAGTGATAAAAAAGGAAAAAATAACGGGTGTGGTGTATATGTTAGAAAAAAAAGGGGGGAAAGAAAGAAAAGAAGAAAATTTGATGAAAAAGAAGCTGATTATGAAATAAAATCTGCACCCATTGCTTGATGAAAAAAGAAATAATAGAAAGGAGAACAAGGGAGGAAAAGAGTTGGTCTGAGAGTGAAAGAAACATGCGTAGTGTCAAGGAGGGCTTAGTCACTATTTTTCAAATATATCATACCCGTACCCGAGCCTACGTTACAAGTCGAGTAAAGTCCTATAGTGATCCTAGTACAACTGATCAAAAAACTGAGGTGTAGAAAATAAGGGAAAGCCTATGGTATTGTGCATGCAATGCTTGAACTTCTTTGTGAGTATGAGTATTCTATTTCAGTCCCAAATATGAAATGATTTACTGTGTGATTGGGACTTCTTTGTAGTGAGGGTACTAGAGTAGCATTGATTGCTGACTATTAGAGTAAATGTCATTTGTGTATGCTAGCTTGTCTGTTGGTATCATGATGTCATCCATAGATCCGTTTAGTGTTGTCTTGATAAATGGTAACATGTGCACTTGTTTTATATTAAGAAGGAAGGGGGTGCAAACATTGTGAGCTGAATTGATTGAAATATATGATTGCCATAGTTCCTAGTTTTCTTTACCTAAGTGTTATGTTAGGACAATTTTCTTAGTGTTTCTTGAGTACAAGCAACGGTCTTAAGTTGAGGGTGTTGATGTGCCGTGAATTTACAACACTTTTAATGCCTAACACTTAGGATTTGTGCATGTTCTTTAGCATTTCATGTGTGGATTTGTTGGTTTTTGTGAGTTGTGCAGGAAAACAGGTTCTGGAGCCAAAAGTCCTGAAGTTATACTGAAAAGTACTGATTTCAGGGTTCAAGGGAGGATTGACGGTCCGTGGTTCAAAACGACGGACCCATGCTGCTAACCGTGGAAAAAGTTCAGAAGTATTTCAAATCATAGGAAAAGAACGAGTCGTGGTTCCAAACCATGACCTGTCCTGAGCACCGTAGTCCTGGTGAACCTCAGACATGCAAAAAGGAGAGCAGGAAAAATGAGTCACTTCATAGACCGTAGTTTCAGACCACGACTCATCCTGGCAAATAGTGGTTATTGATCAGAGAGTTGCAATAATAGAGTCTAAAACCATGAGTCGTTCGATGAATTTTAGATTGATTTCATGACAAGTGCTTCCTCTAGTGGAATCTCACACTTGGAAAAATTGACTCATCAGAACCACGGTTGACTTCAGTAAACCATGAACCGTCATTTGAAATGATGGGTCGTGAACTAAGTCATGATCCCTACCGACTTCAGTTCTCCTAGTTTGTTTAGGATAGGATTTGTGATATCTATAAATACCTTTTCTAGGTTTTCTTTTACGTTTTTATGCTCTATATTTTGTAGGAAACAACTTTGAAAACACTTGATATTGAATTGTTATTGACTTTGAGAGATTACAACATCCATTATCTCTTGAGTTTTGATTCTTCTTCAATTATTCAAGTTTCCAGATTTCTTTACTTCTTCTTGTAAGTACATGATCATGAATTTTTCAAAATCTTCTGATTGTTTACTTATGAATGAGTAGCTAAATCCACAACTAGGATTGTGGGAACCATGACGGATTAACAAAGTAGGCGAAGTACTTAGCAATTATAGGATGGTGTTTATGCATGTATTGTTCTTCCCTTTGATTTGATTGCTTTTTAACAGTGCGCAACATTAGAACTCTCCTTATTCTTACTTGCCGGACTAAGGAGGTAACGAATGGGAAAAGGGTGGTTACAACAGAGATTTGAGGCTATCAACCCTCATCTAATAGCTTGACCTTGTCCAGGAATAGCTAATATGGGATCAAAGTTAAGGGTTAGTGAAGCATACACCCGTAGACGGATCAAGTTGCATGGTGAAATTCATCTATCTAGGGGACCAACCATTTAGGTGACCTAACCTACCGATCTTGCATGCTAAGCACCAGAATAGATTGTTAGTACAACGCCTACTGCGTTATGAACTCATGGGAAACACAGTCTTTGTCCATCTTCTCTCTGAATCACAACAATATTGATACTTGTTGTTACTAGTTACTTGATAATTTACAAACATTAACTGTTAGGAAAATAAGATGGCTAAGAGTGCAAATACACACAGTTGACCGAGGTCCTACCATATTCCCTGTGGGATCAATCCTAACCTTGGTTAGGTTCTATATTTGATCAACGACCGCTTTATACTTCCTTTTGAAGGTGTAATTTGGGCATATCAGATGACTGTTAGACGCATGACATACTAATTAATTACCAACATTGCAAGAAAAAAAGTTATTTGTGAAAAGAGGTCGCGGGATCGCAACTCCCCCCTTAAAGATAAATAAAATCACATGCCATGTGTCGAAAAATGTTATGTATACAATGACAGTATATTTTCAAACAATAAAAACACATAATTGCAAGAAATTGAAATTACCTGCTATTACAACACTTTCAAATGGTTAGCCATATAAAAGTTAGTCAACAATTTAATTTTTGGTTAAAACCTAAATAAATCCCCAGTAGAGTCATTATTTCTGTTTTATCCAATTTTAGACTTGGAAAAATGGTTGTTGACTTAAATTTATTTTGAAAACTTAAAAAACATTCCAAAATAATTTTAATAGTGGGGAAACATCTCATCATCAGATACTGATAATATTAATAGTGGGAAGACTATAGAGGCTGAGACAATCACTCAAGCAGATAAGGGGGAAGTTAAGGGTAACATAAGGAAGAATGAGGAGGAAAAATAGGAAGAAAGGTGAGAAAATACTCTAGAAATAGTAGTGGGTAGTGAAGCTAAACCTATAGCATCCTACATTGCTATAGGATGCACTAAGGCAAGAGCATAAGAGAGAACTATGCTTGGGACAGAACTGCAGAACCAGCACAACAGTACCACATCCCCTAATAAGGTGTTACATGATCTAGTGACTCACAAGATGAACTCTTATGCAGTACAGAGGGAAGCTTTTCTTGAAATAGAAGACAAAAACAACAAGGAAGGAGACATTCAAATGGCCCTGAAAGAAGCTGAAAAAGAGGCAAATATTTGTCACGACCTAATTTCTCAGGTCATGATGGCACCTATAACTCTCCTGTAGGTGTATCAATCCCCGTAGTTTGAAACGATTAGTAATAGACTACTATCTAACAAGCATGCAGAAGAAGCAATATATAAGCGGAAGCAAAAGATAAAAGTAATGGAATATATATATAGAATTAAACCATCCCACGCCCTGGTATCACAGTATAAGAGCCGCTACTACATAAACAGAGTATAAGGGTCCAAAAGAATATATACAACTGTCTCTGAATAACAAAAGAGTACATAATACAAAAGAGGAGATAAGATCTAAGCTCCGATCACCAAGAGCTCACCCTCAGTCTCGGATGATCCAAAAGCACTCTGCATGATCTCCATGAGTCAACGGTGATGGCCCACACTAGGATCTGCACCAGGAATATGCAGAGTGTAGTATGAGCACCAATTGCAAAGCAATGGGTACCCAGTAGGAATCATAGGCCGACTAAACGTATATAAGATATAAAAATAATAAATATCAAAATGAAATAAGGTAGTCACAGAAGCACACAGAGAATAGTACACGGAAGCTAGCACAGATAGAATACAAGGATAGAACAACCAAACTAAGATATCCACAAGAGATATATATAACACAGAACACAGGTGAAGGGAAGAAGAACGCACCTGGATCCTTCCAATAACAATATAAATAAAGAGAAAGTTTAACAAGAATGGCGGTATACCGGTAACCTCAAGTAAAAAGGGAAGGAAGGAAAGTAACTGAACATAGACATGCTAGCAGTGAATCACACAAGGTAAGGATGATCAAATAAACCCACAAGTAACTATAGAATAAACCAGTGCTACAATAGGATAATAATAGGAATAAATCTACCTACAGTCTCAATGGAACACCCATACACCCGATGAACACATACAAGTGAAGACAAACTCTCCGACATCCCATACTATCGGAGCATACACTCAACAAACAGCAAACAATGGTGCAATCTAACACAAATGCATGATATGATGATGTAGATGAAACCAGGTGTGATAGTAGTACTGTATATACCTCCTCCAGTGCCGATAAGCCAGTAGGTAGGATCCATGGAAGAATGCACCCATATACCTCAACTACACCATATACGCCTCCTCCGACACTCACAGCACGTAGCCCCTTGTCTGGATCGACAAGGTCCATAGAGATCCTCGACCACATACTAAATCTCAGAATATCCAATATAATTGCCCGAAACATATCCGAGTCTAAACCAATAACTGTGACCTCAAATTGAGTACCCAGAGTCTATCAAGATCTAAATCAGTAAATCATGTCTCAAAACCTCCAACAAGGGTGCCTGGAGAATAATTGGGTCTAAAACAGTAGTAAAACAAGTCTGAAGCTCGGCTCGACCGAGTCTAGTATCGTCTCAAATTAGTAGTAAAACATTCCTAGCACTACGGCTCAGCCGAGTCTAGGGTAAGTGTGAAAATGGTAATAAAATCATCATTTAGTCTCTTTCACCCCAAGAAGATCCATAAAAATCAGTTCCAAACCCTTTTTATATCCATTTATACCAAAGACGGGTCCATAGGGCCATGCAAGGTTTTAGAAAATCAATTCTAGTAGGCTCGTGGCCAGAGTAGTAGTAAATAATGCTGAAAACCCCTTTATATGAATGATAATGGCATGTTCAAACACAATCAGTAGCCCCAAGGCTCATAATCAACCTTTTGGTCATGCACAGGCTCTAATCGCTCTACAGCACAAATAACCAGTTCAATAATCATAATCTGATGTCTGGGACTCAAAACATTCCCAAATTACCCACCTTCTATGGTCCAGAGTCAACTACAAAGCCACACAGGGCCACAAAGGGTAATGCTACCAGCTAAACTGAATACTATAATGATATGAAAAAGCCGGACAAAAAGAAAGCGGACAAGGTCTAGGGTGCCAAACTAATAAAACCCAACCCAAGGATGCTAATTAGTGCAATTATAGCCTATATATACAAAGTCTAGAAAAAGAAAATTGTAACCTACCTGTCGTCTGACGACAAGCTGTTGGAACGACGTTGCCCAAGCCTGAACTACTTTGAGAAGTCCCAAAAAGAAATCACACTATCAAAAAGGTATTCTACGTGTTAGAACAAGACTAACGATACCCATATTGCTAAATGTATAGCCGGGTTGAAATTCAGGTCACTAGCGGGCTCGTGGGCCCCTTAACCCAAAGTCGGAACTAAAAAACACAGCAATGTTTCCCACCATCTCGGGAGTACATGCTCCAAAATTGAGCGGAATTACACCAGCAAGGAGAGCTCAAAACAGCCCACAACCAAGAAAATAAAGAGGGAATCAAATAAGAGTTTAACGAAATTAATAAGGAAACTTAGCGAATTGGAGACAAGGAAACGATCACGGACCGGGAATTAACACCCTAGCACCCAGGAATGAATCCACACAGAGTCTTGGGGATCTTGAGCTCTATATCAATGGAGGAAACGATTTAAAGGGTGAAAAAAATGAAGGGGGAACTATTTATAATGCCAGGGGTCCTTCTTAGCGATCGCAAAGGGACCCCACACGGTCGCGAGGACCACGCTGGATAGACCATTGCGATCGAAAGGACTAGCCACATGGTCATGAAGAACACGGAGGGAGGGACTACATCATAGTCGTGAGAAGGGATCTCGCGATCACGTAGAGCAAACGGGGATAGGTCCACAGGCCCTTCATCGTAATCGCGTGAAGGGACCATCGTGGTTGCGATGCCCAATGAGGCAGACCATCGCGATCGCAATGGCTTCCCTCGCAGTCGCGATTATAGCCTGAGGCCTGCACCTGCAACAGCAACCAGCAGAAAATCTGAAGGGAAAAAGTCTCTGAATGGTCCCACAGGACTAATTCGGGACACTGCTCACCCAAATGAACTATGCTATCGCATCAGAAATAGCATTCTGGACTCAATGAAATTGACAAAATTCCTAACAGAGGTCAATTTAACAAAAAGTGGGCTCTACACCAAAACCAACCTTAGGCCAACTATTTTCAAAATGGAACTCAAAGGACAAAAATAAGTCTGAAAGCCTCGAGACCCGAACCAAAGGCCCATCTAGTCCAAAGTTGACATTTCGGAGCTAACAGCGCTGACAAAATTTCTATCCGAGGCTTTCTTCTCTGAATGTTGACCAAAGTCAAACTTCTAAGTTCAACTGGCTTGAAAACACAAAAAGTAACACAAAACAAAACCGAAAGCTCTCAGACCCCGACCAATGGTTCAACTAGACCAAAATCCATGCTCCGGAGCTAACGGAACTGTCGAAATTTGATTCTGAGCATGTTTACCAAAGATGTTGACCGAAGTCAACAATTTCCTAAGTTCAAGCTCTAAAACAGGGAAATGGCCATAAAGACCAAATGAACAGCGAAGGCACCAAACCACTGATCCCAGCAAACCATAAATGACTTGGGGTCGCTGCAGGCAAGCTCTAACAGTACAAAGAAAACGAAAATGTGGGAATAACTGAAAGGGTCATCACATCATCCACTACAAAAAAGGACTTTTATCCTTGAAAGTCAAAAACAAGGGAGTACCTGAAGGCTCAAACAGTTGCAGATAGTGAGCCCGCATTTTTCTCTTGGTCTACCAGGTAGCCTCCTCAACTAGATGGTGCCTCTACTGAACCTTAACTACCAGAGTCTTTCTAGACCTCAATCTCCTGACATCTCTAGCCAAAACAACTACCAGATCCTCAACAAAGGTCAAACTTTCGTCCAACTGAACTGTATCCTACTGCAACACATGTGACTCATCCGGCATATAATGCCTTAACATCAATACATGGAAAACTGGGTGCATAGTTGAAAACATCGGAGGCAAGGCTAGCTGATAAGCAACACTACCAACTCTCTGAAGGATCTCAAATAGCCCGATATACCGGGGGCTAAGCTTGCCCCGCCTACCAAATCTCATCACGCCCTTCATGGGTGATACACGAAGAAATACCAAGTCACCAACAATGAACTCTAAGGCACGAAGTCTACAATCTACGAAGCTCTTTGCCTACTCTGGGCTTCCCAAAGTCTGTCCTGAATCACTCAAACTCGGTCTAAGGAATCACAAAGCAAGTCTGTACTCTGCAGCCTAGACTCCAAACTATCAAACCAACCCACTGGCGATTTGCAATGCCTACAATACAATGCCTCAAAAGGTGCCATGTCAATGCTCGAATGATAATTGTTATTATATGCAAACTCTGCTAATGGTACATATTGATCCCATGAACCTCCAAAGTCAAGAACACATGCTCGTAACATGTCCTCCGGGACATGAATAGTCCTCTCAGACTGTCCATCTGTCCGAGGGTGAAATATGGTACAAAGTTGAACCTCGATGCCCAACTCTCGCTGAATAGTCCTCCAAAACTAAGATGTGAACTGAGTGTCACGGTCTGAAATGATAGAAGTTGGGACCCCATGCAAACGAACAATCTCACGAAGGTAAATATAAGCCAATCTCTTTACTCTCGAAACATAAAGATAACTATCAAAGCTCAAAACACCATTAGAACCCAAAGTAGCCATGCGGGCCTTAACCCAAACAACCTGGTCAAGAAGGTCACATAACTGTTGATCCTCAAACTGACGACTCTGAATCTGCTCAACCAAAGTAGAATAGATCTCAATACTAGCAAAGACCCTGTTGGGATCTGACAAGTCAAGCCTAACCAAATGATTAGCCAAGGACCGAATGTCCAAGACTAACGGTAGCTCTGAAACTAAAAGTGAAGCTAGGCTGCCCATACTCACCGTCTTCCGGCTCAAGGCATTCTCTACCACGTTTGCCTTGCCCAGATGATACATAATGGTGAAGTCGTAGTCCTTCAGTAACTCAATCCATCTCTGTTATCTAGAGTTTAGCTCTCACAGATTCTAATGTACTGAAGACTATGATGATCGGTGAAGATCTCACAATTCACCCCATATAAATAATGCCTCCAAATCTTGAGCACGAAGACTACCACCGCCAACTCCAAGTCATGAGTGGGGTAGTTGCGCTCATGAACCTCCAGCTATCTCGATGCATATGCTATCACACAACCCTGTTGCATCAACACACAACACTGCTGTATCAACACACAACCAAGACCAATCGCTGAAGCATCACAATACACTGAGAAGCCCTGATCCTCAACTGGCAAAGTCAACACAAGAGTTGAAGTCAATAAGGCCTTAAGCCTCTGAAAGTTATCCTCGCACTGATCCGACCACTAAAATGGAAAATCCTTCCTAGTCAGCCTAGTTAAAGGTGCTGCTATAGAAGAAAACCCCTCAACGAACCATTTGTAATACCCTGACAACCCAATAAAGTTGTGAACCTCAGTAGGAGTTGTAGGTCTCTGCTAATCACAAACTACAAAAATCTTCCCTGGGTCCACTCTGATCCTATCCTTAGACACCACGTGTCCTAGGAATGCTACTAACTCAAGCCAAAACTCGCACTTTGAGAACTTAGCATAAAGTCGATGATCTCTCAAAGTCTGGAGTATAACCCTCAAGTGCTGCTCATGATCCTTCTCACTCCGCGAGTATATCAATATGTCATCGATAAAGACTATCACGAACAAATCTAAGTATGGTCTGAGCACCCTATGTATCAAGTTCATGAAAGCTGCGGGGGCATTAGTCAACCCAAAAGACATCACGAGGAACTCCTAGTAGCCATAACGTGTCCTCAATGTTGTCTTAGGGATGTCCTCCGCCCTAATCCTCAACTGGTGGTAGCCTAACCTCAGATCTATCTTAGAAAACATGGCAAAACCTTGAAGCTGATCAATCAAGTCATTTATATGCGGCATCGGATACCTATTTTTCATAGTCACCTTGTTCAGCTGCCAATAATCAATACACATCTGCAACGACCCATCTTTCTTCTTCATAAATAGAATTGGAGCACCCCAAGGTGACACACTCGGCCTAATGAAACCCTTAGCTAAAAAGTCCTGGAGCTGATCCTTAAGCTCCCTCAACTCAGCTGGAGCCATATAATATAGGGTAATGGAAATGGGCCTGATTCCCGGCTTTAACTCAATAGCAAAGTCAATATCTCTCAGGTGGAAGGCCTGGTAGGTCGGTCAGAAACACGTCTAGAAAATCTCTAACCACAGGAACTGACTTAGGAGAAGAAGCGTCAGCGCTAGTATCTCGTACATATGCTAGACAAGCCAAACACCTGCGGGAAATTAACTTCCTAACACGAAGGCAAGAAATGATCCCAGAAGGTTCACAGCTAACAAAACCCTGCCACACAACCGGGGATATACTAGGCACGGCTATAGTAGAAGTCTTGGTATAGCAATCCAAAATCGCTCGATGAGGTGATAACCAGTTCATGCCCAGAATCACATCAAAATTTAACATACTAGAATCATCACGTCCACCCAAGTCTTAATATCACTAACATCAATCAAATAGGATCTCACAATCCGATCCACTACTAAAGAATCGCCTATTGGGGTAGATACAGATAAAGGAACAGATAATGGCTAGCCAACACCAAACAAGGCACAAAGTAGACAGATACATACGAGCATGTAGAACCAAGATCAAATAATATTAAGGCTGACTGGCAACATACAAAATTATACCTGTGATCACTGCATCCAGGGCCTTTACCTCCGATCTACCAGGGACTGTATAATACTGACGTCGACCTCCACGAGACTGACTGCCATCCCTACCACTTGTCCTGCCACGCTGAGCCCCACCTCTACCCTGACCACTACCTCCACTAACCGGTGGCTGCACTGCTCTAAGAGGTTGAGCCGGCTGGACGGCTAGTTAAATTATACCCCACTAGGGGCACTATCTGGCATAATGACTGATGACACACTCATAGCAAGGCCCTGATGGCCTACTCTGTCAAGATGAACTAGCTGAACTGGTATGGCCACCACGACCTGATGTCCCAGAAGTTGTACCCCTCACAGACTGACCACTGTAACCCTGTTGACTACTCTAACCCTACTCAAACTAAGACCCACCTGAGGCCTGAAATGATGCATGTACTGGCCGTCTAGTTTGACCTTGATGCTGCTATGGCTGATACCCTCGGCCCCACTGGCCTAAACCTCTACCACTGAAGCGGGAACCACTATAGCTGTCTTGATGTCGTTGCCTCTTATCTCTGGCCCCCGAATCATGACGGTGCAAATCCTCCATAGTACGAACGTGATCTGCAATAGCTTAAAAGGATCACCCACTAGCAACTAGTACCTCAACTATCTGTCTAAGCTATGTCGGCAACCCTCAAACAAATCAAGGAACTCTGTCTAGCTCGGTAGGTATGAAAATAGCCCCAAATGGAGCGAATTGATGAAAATGTGTCTCATACTTGGATACAGACATAGATCCCTGCATCAGTCTGCTGAACTGCTCTCTGCGACGCTCACGATCACTCTAAGGTACAAACTTGGCAATAAAGGCCTCATAAAACTCCCTCTAAGTCAACTGAGGTGATGTAGACAGTTTTCAAGCTACTTAGGCCCTCCACCATATCTTAGTTGAGCCCTCCAGTTGATAAGCAGTATAACCAACCCTGTGAGTCTCCAATACCCCAGATTATGTAGCTCCTCACAAGTAGAAATAAAATCATGTGGATCTTGACTAGGAGTACCAGAGAATCTAGGGAGAGCCAATCTCAGAAACCTACCCAAAGCCTTTTGCTTTGTCATAACCGGGCGAGGAGCAAGAGGATGTGCAACAGAAGGTACCGGAAGAACCTCAACATGTGGAGCCAAAGTAGCAGGCTGTGCTCCTGAACTCTGAACACCCAGGGCTGCCCTCTGAGCGGATGTATGTGCTACATTTGAAGGCTGGCCCTCAATCATCCCTACCAACTGAAGAAGCAAACCCCGAATATCTGAAGAAGGAGTTAGAGCTGGTGCGGATATAGATGCGGGTGCTGGCCCTGGTGCCACCTGGGTTGTGCCCTGGCCTATGGGCTGGTGCTCTGGAACTAGCTCAGGCTCAACCTAAACCATAGTAGCTCTAGCCGGTGTTGTTGCTCGGGCATATCCCCAACCCCTAGCTGGAGTCGGGTGTGCTGGGGTTGAAGGCTCGCCCTCATTCACTGTCGAAGACCTTGTACGATCCATCTGCGAAAGAGTGAACTAGAACAAATGAGTTTCCTGGAAACTAACTAGGATAAGACGCACGATATAGAAGCAAGAAAAGAGTTATGTTTCCCAATATGCCACTGTATCCTCCAAAAAAATTGGGTACGGACATCTCCGCCCTAATCCACAAGACTCTATAGCCATTGGCTCCTATACCAATGACACCAGTGAACCTAGGCTCTGATACAAAGCTGTCACGACCTAATTTCTCAAGTCATGATGGCACATATAACTCTGTTGTAGGTGTATCAATCCCCGTAGCCCAAAACGGTTAGTAATAGGCTACTATCTAACAAGCACGAGGAAGAAGCAATATATAAGCGGAAGTAAAAGATAAAAGTAAAGAAATAAAGTAACGAAATATATATATATAGGAAAACTAAATCATCCAACGACCTGGTATCACAGTATAAGAGCCGCTACTACATAAACAGGTACAAGGGTCCAAAAGAATATATACAACTGTCTCTGAATAACAAAAGAGTACATAATACAAAAAAGGAGATAAGAGCTAAGCTCCGATTTTCAGGAGCTCACCCTCAGTGTCGAATGATCTAAAAGCACTCTGCATGAGTCTCCATAAGTCAATGGTGATGGCCCACACTAGGATCTGCACCAGAAAGATGCAAAGTGTAGTATGAGCACCAATTGCAAAGCAACATGTCCTGAGCATACACTCAGCGAACAGCAAACAAGGGTGGAATCAAACACAAATGCATGATATGATGATGTAGATGAAATTAGGTGTGATAGTAGTAACGTATGTACCTCTTCTGGCACCGATAAGCCCAGTAGGTAGGATCCATAGAAGGACGCACCACCTCAACTACACCATATACCCCTCCTATGGCACTCACAGTACGTAGCCCCTGGTCCAGATCGGTAAGGTCCATCGAGGTCCTCGATCACATACTAAATCTCAGAATATCCAATATAACTACCCGGAGCATATCCGAGTCTAAACCAATAAATGTGACCTAAAAATGAGTGCTCAAAGTCTATCCAGGTTAAAATCAGTAAATCGTGTCTCAAAAACCCAAACAAGGGTACCTAGAGCATAATCGGGTCTAAAACAGTGGTAAAACAAGTCAGACGCTCGGTTTGACCAAGTCTAGTATCATCTCAAATTAGTAGTAAAACATGTCTAGCACTACGACTCAGCCGAGTCTAGTGTAAGTGGGAAAACGGTGATAAAATCATCATTTAGTCTCTTTCACCCCAAGAATATTCATAAAAATCAATTTCAAATGCTTTTTATATCCATTTATACCAAAGACGGGCCCTCGGGGCCATGCAAGGTTTTAGAAAATCGATTCTAGTAGGCCCGCAGCAAAAGTAGCAGTAAATAATGTTGAAAACCCCTTTATGTGAATGATAATGGCATGCTCAAACACAATCAGTAGCCCCACGGCTCACAATCAACTTGTCGGCCCTACACAGGCCCCAATCGCTCTACGACACAGATAACCAGTTCAATAATTGTAATCTGACGTCCAGGACTCACGGAGATTCCTAAATAATCCACCTTCTATGGTACAGAGTCAACTACAAGGCCACAAGGGGTAATGCTACAAGCTAAACTGAATACTATAACAAAATAATATGAAAAAGCAGGACAGAAAAAAAGCGGACAAGGTCTAGGGTGCCAAACTAATAAAACCCAACTCAACGATGTTAATTAGTGCAATTATAACCTATATACACAAAGTCTAGAAAAAGGAAATCCTAACTTACCTATCGTCCAATGACAAGCTGTTGGAACGATGTTGTCCAAGCCTGAACTGCTCCGAGAAGTCCTGAAAAGCAATCACACTATCAAAAAGGTAATATATGCATTAAAACAAGACTAAAGATACTCATATTGCTAAAAGTATAGCCGAGTTAAAATTTGGGTCACTAGCGGGTCTATCCCACAACTCAAAGCTGGAAATGAAAAATACAGCAATGCTCCCCACCATCCTGGGAGTACATGCTCTAAAATTGAGCGGAATTACACCAGCAAGGAGAGCTCAAAACATCCCAGAACCAAGAAAATAAAGAGGGAATCCAAGAAGAGTTTAATGGAATTAACAAGGAAACTTATCGAATTAGAGACAAAGAAATGATCACAGACCGGGAATTAACACCCTAGAACCCAAGAATGAATCCACACAGAGTCTTGGGGAGCTTGAGCTCTATATCAATGGAGGAAACGGTTTAAAGGGTGGAAAAGATTAAGAGGGATATATTTATACTGCGAGGGGTCCTTCATCATGATTGTGAAGGGACCCTACGTGGTCGCGAAGACCACGCTAGCAAGACCATCGTGATCGCAAGGACTAGCCACGTGGTTGCAAAGAACACAGAGGAAGAGACTACACAGCAGTCTCGAGGAGGGATCTCGCGATTGCGTAGAGCAAAGGGGGACGGGTCTACTGGCCCTTCATCATGATTGCGTGAAGGGACCCTCGCGGTCGCGATGCCCAACAAGGTAGACCATCATGATCGCGATGGCTTCAGATAGGCCCACAGGACTAGCAAAAAATTTAAAGGGAAAAAGTCTTCGAATGGGCCCACAAGACTCATCTGGGACCCCGTGCACGCAAATGAACTATGTTATCACACCATAAATGGCATTCCGAACTCAATGGAACTATGAAAATCTCAATGGAGGTTGATTTAATGAAAAGTGGGCCCCATGCCCAAACCAACGTTAGGCCAACTATTTCCAAATTGAAACTCAAAGGCCAAAAATGAGTCCAAAAGCCTCGGGACCCGAACCAAAGGTCTCTCTAGCCCAAAGCCAACAATTTGGAGCTAACAGTGCTGACAGAATTTCCATCCAAGGTCGTCTTCTCCAAATGTTGACCAATGTCAAACTTCTAAGTTCAATTAGCTAGAAAATACAAAAAGCTAAACCGAAAGCTCCCAGACCCCGACCAAGGGTCCATCCAAATCAAAATCCATGCTCTGGAGCTAACGGAACTATTGAAATTCGATTTAGAGAACATTTACTAAGGATGTTGACCGAAGTCAGTAATTTTCTAAGTTCAAACTCTAAAACAGGAAAACGTTCTTTTATGGGGTCCTATTGGGATAGGTAGGCCCAAGCCTTTTCCCTCTCCCCCTCCCTTCATAAGACCCTCTTTCTCTTTCCCTCTCGGGAAAGAAGATAAGAAAGGATTCATATTTTTCTTTCATGTGAACGGCCCTATCTTGTATCGAAAGGTTTTTCGTGCTATACAACACGTTGAGAATGACCAACCTCCTATGTACCATACTTTTTTTCTCGAAAAGGGGATCCTCCTTATGATGCTATGGACGGCTGTCCGAAAAGGGCTCAAACTCGGATAGGATAGGATTGAGCATGCCAGGCCCTTGGTGTCTCATATATTGGTCGAGTTTACCGTACCTCCCTCCCCTATATTAAGCAGTTATAATATTTTATTATGTTCTACCGCTGTTACGCCAGAATAAAAGGTTCCACATGATCTCCCATTCTGCGGTGTGGTGGCAGGACCACTAGGGGAGAAAAAACCAAATGGAACGGCCACGGCATCAAATCACCAGTCCCAATAAGCCATAAATGACTTGGCACCACTATGGGCAAGCTCTAGCAGTATAAAAAAGTGAAAACGTGAGAATGACCGGAAGGGTCATTACAATAGCTGTCACGCCTTACTAGGACAAAACTCTAGCTAACTCAAAGTACGGAAGTAAATAACCATAAAGTAACTAAGATCATAACTAGCCCTCAGACTATGAGGACTCACCAACAGCGGACTGGGAATGGCCTGAAATCTCTAGCTACGTGTCTGAGGTAAGGAGCCTGAATCTGCATCATCAAGAGGATGCAGCGCAAAATATGCGTCAGTACTATAAGATGTACTGCGCATGTGAGACATGCATAATCATGATGAAAACATGCTGAAAACGTGCTTAAAACTGAGTTCATGCATAAAAGGGATATCATAAGTATATATATCATAACTTGAATAGTAAACATGAGAAGAGAATCAAAACTTCAAAATAGATTTCATAAGCTTAAACAAGTCAAAACATTCTTAAAGGAGTTTCTAATAACCGATAATAGACCATGCGAGCTACATGGAATCTAACTATATAACCTTAGTTAGCAAAGGTGACTTGAACCGTGCCAAGGAATGATTCACTATACCCAACTATATAACCCTAGTTGGCAAAGCTGTCCTAATGCCCGCTAGGCACAGGACACCATGATCAATATGTGGTACCACTCTCATAAGCCCATAGGGCACTTCATTTCATAACCTATGCTGAAAACGTAGTTTTGGACTTGGGTAATCGAACCCTCATCGCTCGGTGCTAAATACTACTCCCAAAACATATACATATAGCTCATAATTTCATAGTGGCACAATCTCATGCCAAATCTTGTTTGAAAAGCATGAAAACACATCAGGCATCATGCAATTCTCATACCATAAGTTCATAAAGCTTAGCATAGCCATAATTCAAAACATACTCTTCTTTCTTAAATCATATTTGAAAAATTAGGCATGCAATTTCATAAATACATAAAGACATGTTATCTAAACATGTGAACTTTCCCTTGAAAACATGCAATTTAATGGAATCATGCTAGAAATCAACTTTAATGCATGGGCTTTTGAATTTAATTAAGGAATCTTATTCAAATCATAAATTAACCATGAATTTATGCATAGAAACTGATTTCATAAGCTTTCCCCAATTTAGATCAAAACACTAATTTCACAAGTTCATAATTCAAAATAAGAATTGGGGGTTTTGGGCACAAGGGTGAAAGGAACCCATTGTTGAATACCCACATACCTTGATTGAAGCTAACCCACTTGAAATTGAAAAGACTAGGAAACTTGAACTTGGAGCTTGAGACCTTGAGCTTGAGAGAGTTCTTATCCTTTTTGGGAGAAGAATGAGGTAATGATAAGGGACTTAAGCTATTAAGGGTGAAAATCCTTCTTGAAATGCCCAAAACGACCTCATTTGGGAGTTAAGAGTGTGGGTAATGACTAGAATGCCCCTGGGACTTAAATAAGAAACTGCAGGAAAAAGGGCCACCTTACGGGCAACCCGATGGGCGTCGTGCCCATGACGGCCTGTCGACCAAGACGTCGAGCAGGGGGGTACTTTGGTTGGGGTCTGCTGGATCATTCCGACGATGAGCTTCCATGGCCCGTCGCGCCTGCGACGCCTGTGGGGTTGCCCGTCGAGGGAAGGGCGGACAGGGGAAAGGATCCCTGGATCAATCCAACGAATTGCACCCACGGGTCATCGTACTCACGACGCCCGTGGCCTAACCTATCGGGGAAACTGGGGTGATGAGGGAAAGAACGGCTAGGAGATCTCGACGGCAGGTTCCCACGGGTCGTCGTACCTGTGACGCCCGTCGTGACCGCCCATCGGGCTAAGGCAAACTTGGCACAATCTCACTGTTTGGTTCTCACGGGGCACCGTGCGGGCCATCTGAGCTACGACACTCGTGGTGTTGCCCATGGTGACCTACAGTTGCAGAAAATTCACTGGATTCAGAATTCGATAGCTGGTTCGAATTACGGGGTGTTACAATATCTTACTTAAAATAGATCACAAAGGGGTGAAAAAGAGGAATAATAAGAGTCTGATGACATAGAAATCACAATCCTCCTAGATTGTAACGAAGAGCTTGGCCACTAAATCTAATAAAAAAGATGATTAAGTCATTTATTTGGAATATTACATCAGTGAAGACTAATCAAGCCTTTCATGGGCTTCAAATGTTACATAGACACTATAAGTTTTTTATTATAGTACTAATGGAACCTTTTTCAACAGGCAGAGCACATTGAGAAGTACAAAAGAAGACTTGGAACGAACTTGGCAGGAGCTAATATCAATGGGAAGATAGGGTATCTTTTAGCACAAGACTTTCATGTGGAGGTGATAGAAGATAGACCTCAACAAAGCACTCTAAAGTTGGGTCTACATGATCCCATTATGGAGGTAATAGTGACACTAATCTATGCAAAGTGTGATGCTAATAAAAGGTTGGAACTTTAGGATGATATCTATCAGTTGTCCAGTAATATATCATGTTCATGCATGGTGGGAAGAGACTTCAATACAGTCCTTCATGGTGAAGAAAAGATAGGAGGCTTGCCCGTGCATCCTCATCATGATGTTGAAGATTTTGCATTCTATATCAATTCTTGTGAATCAGAGGAAGCCAGTTTCAAGGGGAGCCCCTTCACCTAGTAGAATGGAAGGGCAAGAGAGGATTGTCTTTTTGAAAGATTAGACAAGATGCTTGTGAATCAACAACTACAAGCACACTTTTGTCATATGGAAGTAGAGAATCTAGTTAGAACAGGCTCAGACCATGCTCCTATGTTATGTACTTTTGGTATTCAGGAAAAAAACATTATCAAACCTTTTGAGTTTTTGAAATTTTGGACTGAACATGTTGACTTTGTGGAAGTGGTGAGACAGAACTAGTATGCAGAAAAAGGCCCCAACCCTTTTATAACCTTCAAGAATAAACTGAAGAGAATGAAGAGTGCTTTGACAAAGTGGAGCAGGGAAGTGTATGGTGACATTTTCAAAAAAAAACTTATTATCAGATAGGAGATTGTGAGAATAAAAGAGTCATCGTCTGAAAAAAAAATCCTATCCATAACAATAGAACCACTCTTTAATAATGCCAGGCTGAACTGAAGAGATACTTGCACTATGAAGAAGAGTATTGCAGGCAAAAAACATGGATTGATTGGTTTGTGGAAGGGGATAGAAATCCTAGATATTTTCATAATCTAGTAAAAAGGAGAAGAAACAGATTGAAGATCAATAGAATCAAAGACAAAAATGATAATTGGATTGATTATGAAGAACAAATGGCTTCAAAAGCGGTAGAATGGTATGGTTAGCAATTCTCACCAGAAAATGAAGGCACCAATCAGGAGATACTATAGCATATCCCTGATTTGGTAAGTCAAGAAGACAATGACTTATTGAGCAGAGGATGCCTACTATAAAATAAGTGAAAGAATCAACTTTTTCAGCTAAATGGGGATAGTTCTAGTGGCCCTGATGGTTTTACAGGTTATGATAGAAATGCTAGGACATATTGGGGGTGGACATTTTCAGATTAGTCTGCCACTTCTTTCAGGTGCAAACTTTGCCAAAGTACTTTACTCATACAAATTTGGTGCTACTTCTAAAGAAAGACATTATCCAAATTTATTCAGACTTAAGGCCTATAAGTCTCAGCAATTTTGTTAATAATATCTTTCCCAGAGTCATACATGGTAGATTGGAGAATGTATTACTCAAACTAATTTCTTCTAATTAGTTAGGGTTTATGAAGGGTAGAAGCATTATTGGAAATTCAAATCAGTTAGGGTTTATGAAGGGTAGAAGCATTATTGAAAATTTCTTACTTACCCAAGAGATAGTTACAAATATTAGAAAGAGAGGAAAGCCTGCCAATGTAGTTATAAAGCTGGCTAAGGCTTATGATAGGGTCTCTTGCCTCTATCTTATCAAAGTTCTAGCAAAAATGGGGTTCTCAAACAATTTCATAGACATAGTATGGAAGTTAATTTTTAATAATTGGTACTCCATTTTGTTTAATGGACAACTAAAGGGATTCTTTCAGTCCACTAGAGGGGTTAAGCAAGGTGATCCTTTATCACCTGCATTATTCATTTTGTCATCTGAAGTGCTATCAAGAGTTTTAAACTTCTTGTTTGACAATTATAATTTTGTGGGTTATGGGATGCCTTCATAACATTAATCATTTGGCTTATGTAGATGACACTATTATTTTCTCCTCAGAAGAGAAAGGATTTATAAAGCAGATAGAGAAGGTTCTGAAAGAGTATGAAGCAGTTTCAGGGTAGCTGATCAACAGGGAGAAAAGTTGTTTCTATATATTTCACAAAATGGAGGCTACATTGATAGAGAAAGTAGAGCAAACCACAGGTTTTTCCAAAGTTAAATCCCCCCTCAAATATTTGGGATGTCCAATATTTCATAACAGGAAGAGGAAGGAGTACTACAATGATCTGATAAAGAAGGTAAAAGACATGCTCCAGAATTGGAGAGGCAACTCCTATCTTTTAGAGGTAAATATGTACTCATTGAAAGTGTACTTCAAAGTATTCCAATATACTTATTGTCTGTAACTGTTCCAACCAAGTATACTATCAATAAGATCCATAAAATTTTTGCTTGATTTTTTTGGAGCACAAAGGAAGAAGGAAGAAGTAGACACTGGGTGTCTTGGTCCAAGTTGTGTATACCAAAGAAAGAAGGTGGTTTAGGATTTACATCACTGTATAACATATTTAAAGCTCTATTTGCCAAAGTCTAGTGGAGATTCAGAACCACGACATCTCTATGGTCAAATTTCATGTGGAACAAATATTGTAAGAATTTAAATTAACAGAAGTAGTGTGGAAAAATGGCTCACAAATTTAGAAGAAAATGATAGAGGCCAGGGATCTACTAGATAGGATATTTGGTGGGAGCGAAGGAGTGAGACTGTAGACACTTGGGAAGACGATTGGATAGGTTTGGGAGCTATTAAAATAACGTATCCAGAAGTCCTAAGAGCTAATAATGTAGAGGACTTATCCAGAAGTCCTAAGAGCTAATAACGCAGCCAAATGGCTAAAATATAGAAAAGCTTCATGAGTATCTGCCAGAAGCATTAGTCAACTATACGATAGTGAAGTTCCTTTCGAGAGATAAGGTAAGTTCTTAGGAATCGATTGAATGGGACTTGCCTATCTCTTATTCATATCTGATTTCTCTCTTTCTTTTTGATACTTGGTTAGCGGGGTCAGGGCCAAACTTATTTAAATGTTCCTGCTATTTTATATTTCCTTGAAAAAAGGCTCAATCTATAGGAACTGTCCAGGATATTTTAAAGAAGATGGAGGTTTTTAAGGAACTTCATCCTAATCAACCGAAATTCAATTAAGGAAATAATCTTTGGTTCGTTCCGCCATCCCGACCAGTGAATCATTAAGATCCCTTTTCAATAGAATCTTTTGCATTCACAAGTTCCATCGTTCCCATCACTTCTTACTTAATGGTTAGGTCCGAATTCTACAATGGAGCTCAGAATGAAATTGGTTCTCGAGTCAATCTTCTCCGTATTTATTGGCTCGAAGCTCTTGATTTTTTGTTCTATTTCTATAAGAAGATTCCTTTTTTATTATGGTATGAGTGCGTATTGATGCTTTATTACACTGCCTTTTATGAGATTACTCATAGACCTTACATATTGAAATTTTATATCATTGGTATTCTTTTTTTCTCTTTCTCTCATCCTTCCATTTATCCACATCTTTTTTGTTTATTTTGCTTTATAACTTTGAATCAGATTTCTTTTTTTGTTTATGAAAAAGACTTCAATTGCTACAAAGATATGACCTATATATCATATCTTGACTGGTTCTTTAGATCCAAATAATGAGAAGTGATGGGTTGATTATTAGTTCTATAGTTTTTAGTTCATACTTTGTGGGATGGTCTTTTTTAATCCTAGCCCTAGAAAAACCAACGAGTCACACACTAAGCATAGCAATTATATCAAATAGTCAATCGAATTTTTATTCAACCTTATAGAATTAAGAATTAGAAATCTTCCCCTTGATTGATTAGAAAAAGAATGAATTGGTCCTTTTTGCTCAATCATTGGATAGAACGTGTTCATAAGAAACTACACTATAAAGCTATATCAGATCTCCCTGATCACCCTTGGTGGATGAAAATTAGCTCTGGGAAATTTACTATAGGAAGTGCTTGGGATGAAATCAGGCAGAGAGGCCAGGAGAAGGAAGATTATGCTTTTATATGGACTAAAAGAGAGCCATATAAAAAAAATTCCTATTGTGGAGGTTGTGGAAATACAAGATCCATGTAGATGAAGTTTTGATGAGACTGAAGATAAACCTAATTTCTACGTGCAGATGTTATGAAAGAGCACAAGAGGAAATTATTGTACATCTCTTTATCACTGGGGATTTTACAGTTTCTATATTGAATTACTATGCAAGTGCAGCTGGACTACATGGGCCTTTCATTCAAGTTCAACAGGCTATACAAAAGTGGTAGGATCTATAGAGTTGTGCAAAATATACTCATATATACCAGGTTGTCCTTACTTTTGTTTGCTGGCAACTATGGAAAAGAAGAAATGTTATACAATATGGAGGAACTATAACTAAGGGGAAGGTTATTCAAGATATTAATAGTAACCTAGTTATGATAGTGAAATTGAAGTACCCTTGGATGAAAGACATCCCAAGTAGTGCCTCAACTGGTTCAGCATCTTGAGAAATATAAACTTTTAATTAGGTCACAGGTGGTGGTGTGGAAGAAACCTGATTTAGGGTGGTTTAAATGTTACACTGATGAGGTTAGCAGAGGCAATTCTGGAGAGAGCTCTAAAGCCTTTTTTGTTAGAGATACTAGTGGGGATTATATCTACGCTGAAGCAAGGAGCCTAGGGGAAACTAACAATATTGCTAAAGCTACAGCCATTCAAGAGGGTATTAGACACTGTATTGAGCAACAAAGACTACCAGTGTCGATTGAGTCTAACTTATTAGGCATGATCAAGATGATTGAAGGAAAATGGGAAAACCCATGGAGAATAAGAATGTAAATGGCTGGGATCAGATTCTAGAGGAGTAAAGGGCTAGTGCATATTACTCACATCCTTAGGGAAGACAATGCATTAGCTGATTTTTTTACTAATGAGGTTTTCTACTTTGCAGGCACAGAAACAGTTCAATACAATAATCTCTAGGAACTACCATCACTTTCAAGGAAACTACTCAATATTGTTAAACAACAAATTCCATAACTAAGGTTCAACACTTATAGAAATAGAAAACTTGATTGAAGAGAAATAAATGCAGAAGCTAAGGGGCATATCAAGAAAGCCCCTCTCACATGAAATAGCAGCATAATAAAGAACCTCAGCAATAGCAAGAACAAATCTAGTTTTACTTTGTCTTTTAGTTTAGTTTTTGAACTAATAAACTATCTAATGGTGGCATTAGTCTTTCAGGAGGCTCAACCCATTGTAAGTTTTTTTGTTAGAACATAGATCAAATTAAATCATATTAATTTTGATTTTTTGGGAAAAGGGAGAGGAAGCCAGAAATACCTTCGAGATTTCATCAAGCTATTAGGCAAGCTGGTTAAGTTCATCTTCATCTTGGACCTCAGTTCTGCAGCGTCTGGTGAGAGCTTTGAGACCGCTAACATTGGAATCGCCTCGAGAAACCAGCTCAATCTTGCACTTGGTGAAAGTCAAAGTTAGATCTAGCTAGAGTCAAAAGAAATGAGAATCAATGTTAAGATAGATTCCAAAGTGTTACCTTCGTCGTCCTTGATCTGAAATGATGATGCTTCACTCCAGCGATGGCGAAGACTTTCAACCTTTGCACTTCTCACTTTCCTCTATAGCTTTGGACTAGTGATGGGCTCGTTTGAGGCCCAAACCCCCAGCACTTTAGTTTTGTTTGTGTAAATATTGATTTAAAAAATATATTTTGAGGCCAATTTGGACTCGTTTGATTAAAAAAAAAAGGGAAAAGTTACAGAATTATCTTTAACTAATGTCATGAAGAACATTTAAAGTTATAGGAAAACAAGGCCAATTTTTGAAAAGAAATTCTCTTTATTTTATTTAAAAAGAAACTGGTTGAAATAAAAGAACTTTAGCCATAGGAGAAACCTTTTTAAACTAACAGGGCATTAATTAACGCATGAATGAGGGAGGAGCGTCATTTTGATACGACAAATTCATTTTTAAAGAAATTAACACAAAGTCTATTTTACTCTATTTTTTAACAAGGGAATTTAGGTAAGAAATTTCAAACAAGTGAGATAAAAAGAAAGCAAGGATAAAATTAAAATGGCAATCCTAGGGAATTTATTTAGATTAACTAAAATTAAATATTAGAGTTTTTACAAACCAAACATAAATAAACTAACTAAAGAGATGAGTAAGAGAGAATTGGGGCCCACTACTATAATCTGCTCAGGCATTGGACCTTGAATTTTCTGGACTTTGGTCCATTTTGGCATGTATACCTTTGGTATACAACTGTATATTATCCTTATTTTTCCTGTATATTACTGCATATACACTGTATATCAGCATAAAATATCATGTATGTTGCTTCTCGTCCTTCATATACTAATTGTATACTACCTTAAAAACCTGTCTCTTTGCTTCCCTTTCCTTGTATTTTGCTATATATCAGCCGTATCTCAATATATATTAGCCTATTTTGGGCTTGATTGAGGCTGACTCAAAGGAAGTTAGGCTTGGCCCGAGGGAATTCAAAAAATTAGAGTTTGAGGGACTCGATAGGAGAAGTGCATGCATGGTAAAAAAGGAATTAGCACATAAACATGAAAGTTGCTATCGTTTAACAAAGTAAAGAATCCAAAACTTCTCTTTCCTTTAAAAAAAGGCCATGATGTCCAAAATCAAACTTGAGAAAAATTGATGCAAATAAACTTTAACATCTGAACAAGACTAGAGATTCATGACATCTTAGAAATTATCTAGACATGACGACATGTAGGTCAAAAATATATTGTCAAAACAATGTATATTTTCTAAGATTCAACGGAGAAACATATTGCCAAACTTAGGCCTAAAACAACAAAAGAAATGCATAGTACAAGCAGATTTTCACAACCAAATTAGGAAAACAGGGAAATGGGCATTTCATTGATAGTTTGTGGAGTTTACATAACAGTCCCGATGAAATTGACTTATTAAAGGAATTTGTTAATGCATAGGCAAATGTGACGATCTCGGGCCTAGGAGCACCTAGGAAAAATCGAATTGATTTATTCAAGGCTTCTCCTTGAGATCAACCAGTCCAAATGACCAACTCGCCTTCCTTTTAAACAACAGTCTATTAAGATAATAAGATCATGCGAAATTAATATTTAGAAGCAGCAAAACATATCACTCATAAAGGTTCGTTTCACAAACTAAAAAGAATTAACTCTCAGCACGTATACAGACTTTAAATCATTCTTAAAGATGTAATAATATGATATACAAATCATTTTTAAAAAATCATCATAACTAACCAACTCAAAGCAGAAAAACTAATGTTAACTCAAAGCAGAAAAACTAATGTTAATAGCATTTCAGGCAAATAGGGATATGACTTGTTACTTTTGTATCATTCATCCCTTTGAGGTGTTTTGCATCATTATCTCAAAGGGAAGATTATATCAAGCAAATCATAGGAATTTCCAGGATGTTGAATACCAAATAAAATTAATCAGAATATTTCTCACACATTTATACAAAAATAAAGGCTAAACATACTCAACAATCCTAATAGAGGCTTCACATGTCCCTCTCAAATTATATAAAAATATTGCACGACATTATGAGTATTTTACCAGACCTTTAAAACACGAAGAATATAACTATAAATATTTTTATTACTCCTGATTTAAATATCATAAAAAATAATCCATATAAATGGATGATTCATAACACCAAATTGATACGCAAAGGGGAAAGAACAAAAGCTAAAGCTATGAATTTACCTTTCTCAAGGCAGGAAGTGGAACCATGAGTCTTTGAATTCGGCTTCTGACTTCCGGTTGAGAACCTTAATCAGGAACTCCCCAAGTTTTCAACGAAATGAGGAAAAGACCCTCAAGAATATCGTGAAGACTTGGAGAGAAAAAACTCAGAGCCTTAAAACCTATAGAACCCAATGAATTGCTGAAAATCGACCCTTTACACAATGGGAGGGTCTGAGTATTTATAGAAGGAACTAGAGTTCCAAATTGGGGGGAAAATCTGGGGGGGTTTCGCATAGAAATTTTTGGAGAAATTTTGAATTTCAAACTAAATTCTTGGAGGCCAAGCATCTGAAAGCCATGTAGGGTACGAATTTGAGTGAGAGGCGATGGATTTCAAAGAAATCGATCCATTGGAGAGACACCTGGGGTCTTTTAGAACCTTCTAGGCTGAAAAATCTTGTGGAAATCACATGGTGTCTTACGAACGAAGGGAATCCAACGGATTTGGAGAAGGAAATGACGTAGTCTCAAAGGTATTTCTGGGTTTGTTTGTCGTTTGGCAGAGTTCATGGAGGTCATTTGGTGGCTGTTGTTCGTTGTTCACCAACAAAGAGAAAGATAGAATAAGAGGAGACGGCGTCAGTTTGGAGGGACATGTGGGAGAGACTTGTGCGATCTTTCTGAGGAGAATAGGGACACGTGTAATGGAGGAAATATATTTGCTGGAAGAGTGGGATTAATTAATTAGATTTTGATGGTAAATGGGTGGGGTATCGCTAATTGGGCCACGAAATTGGTCTGAAAAATAGAGGGAAGTGATTTTAGGCCTAATATATATATATATATATATATATATATATATATGTGAGGGTTTTAGGAACGGTGACGTGGCGCTCTATATGGCCTCTATTCCTATTTATTTATTTTCTTTTTTTTTTGAATTTTTTCCCTATATTTTTATCTACTTATTATTATAATATAAAAATAAATGTGTTATTTAGTACTCTCTCTATTTATTTCTATTATTTATTATATAAACTTAAATGTTTCAAAATTTACTACTCCACTTATTCCTATTCTTTATTATAGAATTTGAATAGGTTCAAGTTTTTGAATTTTAATTGTGTATTGGTTATACAATAAAGAAGAAGAAGAATAAAAGGATGGTAAGAGATTTAATTATATTTTTTTCTCAACATTTTAGTATTATCCTATTTTTTTATTTGTGTGTTATTTAAAAAATTGTCTTCTTTTAATGATTTTATTTATTTATTTCTTCATTTCTATTAATTTGTATGTATATATCTATTTATATATTAAAGTTAGGCAAAGGAAGAGTGTCACCTTTCTTTGTTCAAGAAACTTATTTTTTTTTCTTTTTGGTCTTCTTCTAATAATAAAATGACAAGATCTTTAATATTTTAAGTGTTTTTTTTAATTTTATTTAGTGTATTTACAAGGAATAACTATTCATAACTCTCATAACTTTCATGTCCATAATCCTTATAATTAAATTTGTAAGTTTGTAATGTCTTATGGTATTTCTTTATTTTGCCTATATAAACTCATATTTTATTTTATGGAGGCTCTCATTCAAGGTTATCCTTTCTCTTCTTCATTACTTTGGCTTGTGAAGACAGGATTTGTTCTCAAGTATTTCTTTTCATATTTATGTACTTTATCATGCTTTCTTAATTTTTAGCATTTTTTTAAACATATATTATCATCCTCCAAATAAGTATGTAACTGAAAAGGAGTATATGAACGCAAGAAATATTTCGCTGTCAAGTCCATTTTATTTTCATTTTATGCACTTGTTTGCACTTTTTAAGTTTAGCACTTTTTACGTATTATCAACCATGAAGCAAGTATGATCAAGAAAATTATTACGACAATTAATATTGAGATAATTTTGATAGTAATGATGTTTAAATGTATTATCTTTATGTGTTTGATTTTTTTGAAAGTCGATTTGTGATTGACCTTAATTCTTATTTGTATTTATTTTTTATTGAATTTTTATTACAAAATAATTTAACAAAAATTAACTTAATAATCATATAGTGTAGATTGACTACAATGTTTGCTAAATTTCAAGAGATAACATTTTTTTGTTATTATAACTAAAAAATAATGTAAATATATATTGTATAGTTTAGATATTTTTTTTGATGTATATTTTTTTATTGTTATGATTAGAATAGAAATATTAGAAATATCATACGTAATACTTAGTATTATATCAATAGTTATCTATATTTCCTTTGTGTATTTTATGTTATAGTAATTAAATAATTTATTTATTTATTTAAATTATGCTAAAATCTTTTCTTAAATTGATAACATATGATTAAAAGTTTTGACATAATTTTAGGGATCGTAGCAGAACTTGGTGGTGGATCTACTTACAAAGAAAGATGCTATAAAAAGACTTTATGAAGTATAATTAGAAATTACTTTGCTAGAGATTTTTATATTTTGATTTGTAATAGTAACTTAGTTACATGTTGACAACATTATTCATTTTCTCTACAATCTTACTCTTTGTTATTAGGTATAATTAATACAATTTTCTTATTTCAATCAAAAGAACTATAATGAGGAGTTTCATTTTATTTTCACAAAGAGAATTAAAAGAAGAATAATTTAATTATTTTGTGATGTCATTACTTATTCTTTTGCCTATGTAATAGTTTGTTTGCCGCTCTCCTTTCTTGCTTGAAATGTATTTATGATTTTTTTTCTTATTTATTTTTAATTATTTTGTGAATGTAATAATGATTTTTTTTACATGTCACAACATTATGACTAAGAAAATTTATCGTCTATATAATTGTGATCTTTGAAATATTATTGTAGCATGTCTCTTATGTAGCTAAATTATTTATCTTTTCTAACTTTTCTCCTTATTTTTGTCATTCATTTATTTATTTTTACTGATGAAATCAATGCATAGTGATTAATGTATTTAATATCTAATAAAATTATGCATTCATAATTGTTTATAACTCATATCTCTTCATCTTCCTTATAGCTTCTACTCTTAACTATTATTCATAATTACTTCTGTATATTTCATTTTCATAATTCTTAAAAATATTTATTAATCTATTAAAAATTATAATAAAGATATGTAATAATAGAGACACGTCGTAGAGTTCAAACGCAATTTTTAAGAAATTAGTGTTCTTTGGGTACATAGATGATCAAGTACTCCTACAAAAAATAGAGAAAAAAAATAAGTAATGTTATCAACTTAGTATAATAGACTATTGTTTTAAAATCTTTATTTACTTCACCATTGGTACACCCTAGATTTTTTGTTCTACTATATACATATGAATTATTTGTATTTTAAAAAACAAGCAAAAAAATTGTTTTGCATATTGTAAAGAGATGAAAAAACATATCAATGTCCCAATGAAGATAAAAATTTATATTGTCCTATGCTACTCACTTAAATATAAATATTACATACTATTTTATTAAGATAAAAAAGAGTTAAGGGTCAGAAATACTTTAAATTACCCAATATTTTTAGTTTCACGCCTGAACTATTGAGAGTGTGAGTTTCCTACCTAAATTGTTAGTTTCGCCCAATAGTTAGCAAAATACATGTCGATAAAAACTAAAATAGTTTAGATGTGTCTTTGACCCTTAACTCAAAAAAAATATTATTTTTTAATTTTTTTAATTTATTTATAAAAAGTAAAAATATATTAAAAAAATTAGAACCGCGCGAAGCATGGATAAATTCACTAGTTAAATTATAAAGGTGCACAAAAGAAGAATCTGATTCTTTGAATTAGGAGTAGGCATAGTATGGTATATACCGAATTACCATACCGAACCAAAAATTATGATACCATAATTTTGGTATTATGGTATTTGGTATGGTATGTGATATACATTTTAAATTTTTTTGATATTCGGTACGGTATCCGATATTTATATATAATATACCGAAATACCGAATACCATACCGAAGTATATAGTTACACAAATAATTTTTATATATTATTAAAATACTAATAAATATATAATTTATTAGTATAAAACTAAATGGTTAGACATTGGAAATTTGACTACTCTATCTTGATTGAAATGTCTTTTTTATGTAATTGATTCACAAAAGAAATTGTTTGTACTTTCTTCTTGATATATTTTTCCACATGTGTTAATGTGTTACTATGATACAATTGAGACCTTTTTTAAAAAGTCAAAGTCATGATACTCTATTATACAATTATATATTAATCGAAGTTGAACAAACTATGGTTAATGATATATCATACTATAAAATACCAAAACCAAACTTTAAAATACCCGAACCATATCGAATTAATTTAGTATGGTAATGGTATAGTATTTTTAAAAATCAAATACCAAAATTACCGTATCAAAGTTTCAAATACCGTACCATACCATCCCATACCCACTCCTACTTTGAATTATTGATTTAAAACTTGTCCGGGATTGGAATTGAAACTAATTAATTTCTAATTAATTAATTGAGCCTTTTAATTTAATAATTAAAAATAAATTATTTTAACACAAAATCTAATTAACTCAAATTTCAAATTTAGTTGATTAGAGGAAAAGCAGGAGATTAAATCTAATTAAGTGTATATATATATATATATATATATATATATATATATATATGTATATATATATATATATATATATACACACACTTTGGAAATTAACTTTGGAAAATATTTCCTGATTTTTGCAAAAAAAATTATTTCAAATTGGTAAAAATTGAAGAGCTCAGCCATTATCAGCTGGGGAAGGTCAAAGTTGGGTGACAACAATATATACTCATTGTACTGCGTAGATTCGTGGTAAAATACATATAACTTTTGCATATACTACAATCAATGAAAAATCATTTTGAATAAAGTCAACCTCATATAATAATAATTTTATAACATACCTAAACTTACTATCTCCATTAAAATGTTAATAAATTATAAAACTCATATAAAATAAATATATACACAAATATATTTGTAATGACCCTCCAAGTCATTTTCTATTTTTCATGCTTTTTTGGCGTTTCGAGCTTTCCCTCAGCGGCTACAGGTCATTTATGACTTCCCCGGATCGACGGTTCGGTGCCCGGGGGCCGTTCGTTAGGTCGTTATGATCATTTTCCTGTTTTAGCCCTTAAAGTTGAAAAATCTTTGACTTCGGTCAACTTTCTTGGGAAATCTTTATGACCATTCCGTCAGCGCCGTTAGCTCCGGAATATTGACCAAAGTCAACCCTACCAGCCAAACTGACTTGAAAATACACAAAGCAGCACAAAACCAAACTGAAAGTACTCAGACCCAAACCAATGGTCCCACTAGATCAAAATCCCCGTTCCGGAGTCAACGAAACTGTCGAAATCCGATTCTGAGCGCGTTTACCAAGAAAGTTGACCGAAGTAAAAGATTTTCCAACTTTAAGGGCTAAAACAAAAAAATGGTCATAACGACTTAACAAACGGCCCGGACATCGAACCGTCGGTCTGGCAAGTCATAAATGACCTGTAGCCGCTGAGGGAAAGCTCAAAACACCGAAAAAGCATGGAAAATAGAAAATGACCTGGAGGGTCATTGCAATATTGTAACTAATGATTATTTTTATAAATATTTAAGACATTATAAGAAGGCAATAAAAATATATTTTTATCACATTCTAAACAAAATGCCTTTTTTCAAAATCTAATTTAAATCATGTCTCCAAACATACGAGTGTTATAATAAAATACTCAAATTTAGGCTCGTAAGCATTCGACATGGGATGAAGGACAACCATAAACGCTCGAGGTGTTACATGTATGATTTGCATACATTCTACCCTCCTCACACCCCACTTTATGGGACTACACTCAATATTTTTTTTTGTTATTGTTGTTGTTGTTCGAGTAGTTCTTTCAAAGCAACTCAAAAAAATTACCATAAAAAACTGTGAGATGGATATGACTTTTCACCTTTACTCGAGTTTTAAAATCCAAATTATGAGAATCGAAAAGATTCTGATTGAGAGTTTTTCTCCTTTTAATTGACTTTATGCAATGCAAATTTAAATTAGTTGGAGCAATCAAAGCAAATTCGAGACCGCAAGTGGAAAAGAAAGAAACTCAAACCTGTTCGGATGAATGTACAACCCATTCTTAAGAACAAGATTCAAGAAATTCATACTCCTATTTTTATTCTGTTGACGAATTTTCTAGTAGGCGTTCGGTCATAAATTTTAAATATTAGTATTAAAATTTATGAAATTAAAGTTAAAAATCAAATTGTGTATGGTTATACTTTTTGCAAAGTACAATACAGGCTACTTTATTTGAAAATAATGATAATGGGGTTGGAAAAGAAATATTTCTTAAAATAGATTTTAACTCAAGCTTGATTTAAAAAATTTGTAATCAAATATTGATTATGAAATAAAGTAAAAAGTTAATCCAACAAAGTCAAAAAAAATTATGGCTAGAGGGCTCCTTGTTTTCTTGTCTAGTCCTCCCTCCGTTCTATATTACTTGTCCACTTTCTCTTTTATACATCTCTTAAGAAATCATAAATAAGAAGAGTATTTTAACTAATTTACCCTCTTAACTCTTTTTGATACACTTTATTTATGTGCCTTATCTATCAATACCTACACTAAAAATGGAGAAACTTTTTTAAAACTTTACAATATTTATACGAAAAAGGCTCATATTTGCTCTTGTACTCTCATAAATAAGTTATATTTTTCTTTCGTTATGCTTTTTCAACATACTTGTCTTTTTTATCCAACTTTAGGGTCATATTTTCTCTTGTACTCTAAATAGAGTCATATTTACCCCTACAACTGTAAATCCTCATGTCTTCTTATATTTGTCTTTTTTATTCAACTATAGGATTATATTTGCCCTTGTACTCTAGAAAAAGTCATATTTACCCCTATTGTGTTACATCCTTATGTCCCACCTTAATTATTCTATGTAGCACCTACATGACACATTTTTTTTATTAAATCTACAAACTCATTTAAACTCCTTTTTTTTAGAATAAAAATCAGTATTCTGTCAAAAACTCTCTCTAGACAAAAACCTTACCGCCGTCAAACCTAATTTTTCCCACGACATCGGTGGCGATGGCCACCTCGGCCACCGGCCAGCCTCCCACGGAGGAAGGCCCATCAGATCCAAAGCCTACCTATGCATCAAAATTACAACCACCAAAAGCCATCACCAAACCTGTCCCTATCAAACCTATCTCATACCTCCACGGTGAACCACGTGTCCTCTGGGAACAAGAAGAAGTGGATCAGATGATAATCAATGAGAACTTACAGTATGCTATAATCGGAAAATTCTCCTATGACTGGCCAGAAATTCAAGAATTAAGAAGACTTATTCCCAAACAATGTGAACTGAAGGGAGAGTGCAATATAGGTTTACTCAGCAATAGGTAAGTTCTAATACAAGCATCACAATTGGAAGACTATGTGAATCTACTGTCCAAACTGGCTTTTTACATAACACACCGCAATTGGACTTATCCAATGAGAACATTGAAGTGGGATCCTCTATTTGATCCCGAGGAAGAAACAACGACTGCCATTGCCTAGATATCATTCCCGTCCCTCCCTCTAAATTTTTTTGGAAAAGAAACTATATTCTCATTGGCAGCAGCTGTTGGCAAACCCCTACAGGTCGACATGGCCACCAAGAATCAAATAAGACCAAGTTGTGTAAGAGTCAAGGTTGAAGTGGATCTACTGGGAGAATTCCCAAAGCGCATCAACATAGGAATGAAAAAACACAATGGGGAGATTGCGGAAAAATGGATAAGGATCAAGTATGATTATGTTCCCAAGTATTGCAAGACTTGCATGATCCAAGGCCACAATGAACACGAATGTTATGTTGAACATTGGGAACTCTATCCAAAGCAGGAGAAAATGGAAGAGAAAGGGGAAGAGGCACACAAGGCAGAGGAAGGCAAGAACAACAAAGGGGGAGAAGGTAACAAGGAGAATAAAGGCAAAGCTAACCAAAGGGAAGGGGAAGGTCAACAAAGAAGAAATAATAAGGAGGAATTCAAGGAGCACAGGAACAAGAGAGGAGGGGGAAGAAAGCAGCCGGAAAAATTCTGGAATAGTGTAGGCATTATAACAGGAAATAAATTTGATGCTCTTGAGGTTGATGAGAAGCTAGAAGATATAGACACTGCAGAACAAAAAGAAAAGAGGGTGACATCAAACGAAGGAGTGGAGGCATCAGATGTAAAGGAGGCAAGTGACAAGAGTCTAATTAACGACAAAGGAAGCAGAACGCCCACTCTAAAGAAGATAGCAGAGCACATAGAAATACAGAGAGGGGAAACAGGTCAAACAGCAGAGGACAGACTCAACAGTAACAAGCACATATCACAGGAGGAACAGAGCCTAGAATCAGGAAATAATGCCACTTCAAAAAGAAAAGAAATAGCAGGAGAGCATGCAGACCCCCTTTCAAAGAAGCACCAAAGCTAGTAGAAGAAATAGAGGAACAAATTCAGCAAAGGAAGGAAACAGAGGAGGATGAAGATATGGAGGATAATATCCAACAAATCAGAAAAGATGGGATTTATCCCCAAGACACACAGATAGCTTGAAGAATGGGGTTAAGAAAGGAAAAACCACAGTCCCACTATAAGTCAAAACAAGGATCAGCAGAGACAAATCACCCACTAGTGATCAATGATAGACAAAGCAATCTTCTGGAATATAAGATCCGTTAACACTCAAAAGTCATTTGAGAGGTTAATGGAACTTAATAGAAGACATCATTACTCATTCAGAGCTCTAATGGAGCCTTTTCAAGATCCACAAGAGCTAGATCAATACAAAACAAGGTTAGGATTTTCACATGCCATGGTTAACTTTTCAGCCAAAATTTGGATTTTTTATAGAGAAGTCTGGACTGGTACCATCATCCTAGACACTACCCAACAAATCACAGTGAAATTCAGTAATGCCAACAAATCCTTCATTGTTTCAAGTGTATATGCCAGATGTAGTGCCCAGGAAAGATTGGAACTTTGGGAGGAATTAGAACATATTACAGAAAAGAGTCAGGATCCATGGATAGTGGGAGGAGATTTCAATGTAATCTTGAATGAAGAAGAAAATCTAGAAGGGTTGGCCTTCACACAATAAGAGGCAATAGATTTTGCCATGTGTCTAAACAACTGTGCTCTAATAGATGCTAGAACTACAGGGAGCAAATTCACTTAGTGGAATGGCAGAATTAAAGAAGAGTGCATCTTTAAAAGGTTGGACAGAATACTAATTAACCAGGCCTTCCTGGAGATTTTCCCCTCTACAGAAATACATCACCTAATCAGACAAGGATCAGATCATGCCCCCTTCACATGATCTGCAACTCAGTTGAGGAACCCATCATCAAACCATTCAGATTCTTAAACTTTTGGACTAAGCACCATAAGTTTAAAGAACTAGTACAACAAAACTGGAGCATTGATTTTGTAGGCAGCCCCTTCATGGAATTCCAAGCAAAGCTGAAGAAGGTAAAGATAGCTCTAGCTACATGGAGTAAAGAGGAGTTTTGAAATATTTTTCAACAAATTGCAACAATAGAAGACATAATCAAGGTGAAGGAAGCATAATTGGAAGTGATACCATCTGCAAAAAATAGGGTAGAACTAAGTAGAGTGGAGGCAAAGATGAAGAAATACTTAAGAATGGAGGAGGAATATTGGAAGCAAAAAGCAGGGATGAAGTGGTTTGCAGAAGGAGATAGGAACACTAAGTTCTTCCACTCCTATGTGAAAGGAAGAAGGAAAAAGTTGCACTTAGCTGAGATCACCACAGACCAAGGAGACATAGTGACCACAAACCAGCAGATAGAGGATGAAGCAGTGGTTTTTTTCTCAGGGCAATTTAGAGAAGAAGGGACCAGTCAAGACTTCACAATGCTACAACACACTCCTAGGCTTATCACTGAGGAGAAAAATGAGGAAATGACCAGGTTACCAACATAGGAGGAGGTGAAAGAGGTGGTCTTTGCCTTGAGTGGAGATAGTGAAAGTGGGCCGGATGGTTTTACAGGTCTATTCTTTCAGAACTGCTTGGACATAGTTGGGGAGGACATCACTAAATTAGTCAAAGCCTTTTTATGTGGTCAAGAACTGACCAAGTTCATAACTCACACCAATTTAGTATTACTCCCCAAAAAAGAGAAGGTGAAACAATTCTCAGACTTGAGACCTATCAGCCTAAGCTCATTCACCAACAAAATCATCTCTAGAATGGTTCATGAGAGGATAACACTGGTCCTACCAGGTATTATCTCCCAAACACAAGCTGTCTTTGTGAAGGGCAGGAGTATAACAAAAAATGTCTTATTAGCCCAAGAGATAATAAGGGATATCAATAGGAGAAATAAGAACATCAATATGGTGGTAAAGCTTGATATGGCCAGGGCCTATGATAGGATGTCATGGATATTCCTGACTAAAGTACTAAGGAAGTTTGGATTTTCATAGGTGATCATTGACATGGTCTGGAGAATTGTATCTAATAATTGGTATTCTGTCTTAATCAATGGTCAATCTCATGGGTTCTTCAAATCAACAAGGGGACTGAAGCAAGGAGATCCACTATCTTCAACTCTTTTCATAATAGCAGCAGAAGTACTAGCTAGGGGACTAGATAGTCTACACAGGGATAAAAAATTCAAAGGACATGGCTTACCAAAGTGAAGTCTAGAGATAAACCACATATCCTATGCTGATGATACAATTATTTTTTGCTCAGAGGATAGAGAGTCAGTGATCAAGATGATGAAGATACTACAAGGGTATGAGAACATTTTTGGATAGATGGTGAATAAATCAAAGAGCTTCTTTTACTTACATGAGAGAACTCCTCTGGTAGTGGCAATAAAGCTCAGAAGACTAACAGGGATTAGGCAAGGAAATTTTCCTTTTACATGCCTAGGATGCCCAGTTTTCTATGGCAGACAGAATAAGACTCACTTGGAGGACCTGATCAGAAAGGTGGCAAGAAGACTTCTATTCTGGCAAAATAGATTCTTATCTTATTTGGGAAAGATCATGTCCTACAATCAATGCTAATATACCTACTCTCAGCAATGAACCCTCCAAAGAATGTGATTGAGCAAATACACCAAATATTTGCTAAGTTTTTCTGGAGAAGTAGTGGCAGCCTTAAAGGCAAACACTGGGTAGCCTGGAATGACATGTGTTATCCTAGAGAAGAAGGGGGCCTAAGATTTAGATCACTGCATGATGTATCAAAGGCTCTAATGGTAAAGCTATGGTGGAACTTCAGGGTATCTACCTCCTCTCTGTGAAGTAGATATATGGGCAACAAATACTGTAAAAAGCTACACCCAACAATTGACAAACTATCTGGAGGATCACACATATGGAGAACAATGGTGAAGGTAAGAGAAGAAGTAGAGCATGATATTTGGTGGCAGGTTAAATCAGGAAACTTCAGTTTTTTGGTTTGATAACTGGACCAAACAGGGAGCACTGTACTATACAGAAGGAGAAAGGGCACAAGAAGAGGAAGTTGAGGTGAAGAGATTCATCACAAATGGCACCTGGGATACAAAGATGATAAAGAATCATGTCTTTGAGGACATGGCTTCCTACATTAGAGAGAACATCAAGCCAATTGAGCAGACATAAGAAGTTGATAAGGCATGGTGGATGGGAAACAATATAGGAGTGTTTACAATGCAATCTGCCTTTCAGAACCTAAGACACAAGAAAGAGAATATTGAATGGATGAAAAATGTATGGATTAAAGGCCTGCCTTTTAAGATATCATTCTTTATGTGGAGAGTTTGGAGGAGAAGAATTGCCACAGATGATAATCTTAAAAGAATGAGGATGAATATAGTCTCCAGATGCTATTGTTGTGAAAATGGAGGAATGGAAACTATGAATCATTTATTACTAACAGCTCCCATAGCTCAAAAGCTATGGAAGCAGTTTGCTTTCTGTGCAGGTATAAATATAGAAGGGTTACACCTTCAGTAGTTGATTTCAAAATAGTGGGACCATAATGCAAACCCCAAACTATATCAGATAATGAAGGTCATACTAGCTATAATTATGTGGGAGATGTGGAAGAGGAGAAATGCAAGAAGACATGGAAAAGAGGTCACTTATAGCAAACTACACAATCAATGTCAATTGACAGTGTACATGCTAATTAGATTTAAATTTCCATGGATACAAAGAATGCCCCACCACTGGGAAGGAATGGTAAAGATGTTGCAAACATATAGACCTACACTTCACTACCACATAGTGAAGTGGATACCACTAGAGACAGGTTGGATCAAATGCAACACAGATGGTGCTATCAAGGGTAATCCAGGTCAGAGCTCTTATGGTTTTTGTGTTAGAGATAACAATGGTAACCTTATATATGCAGAAGTACACAACATAGGAGTATCCACAAACATGGAAGCAGAATTAATAGCTATCTGGAGGGCCTTACAGTATTGCAGGGATCAGGGACACTTTCATGTTCACTTAAAGACACTCTTTAAGTCTTAAAAAGATGATTCAAAGAAAGTGGTAGATCTCATGGGAGTTCATAGAGAAAATAGAGGACATCAAGGACATGATGGGGCAAATACATGTTCAAATAAGTCATATATTCAGAGAGGGCAATCAGTTAGCAGATTTCATTGCTAACACAACCATAGACAAAGAGGAAAAGCAACAGTTCCACAGTTTCAGTCAATTACCAAGCATGGGCAGGAAGATTCTAAACATAGATAAGCAACACGTACCTACCATCAGAATCAGAACAAGGAAAATCACCAGCACAAACTAGAAACATGAAAGGAAAGCAGAGAAATGCCACAGTGTCTCACAACTATTATATATACAATAAAGTTTGTGGCCAGCCTAAGGGCAAAATAACTGTGAGAATACTAACTAGCCTAGGCTACGTCAGCAAATAAAAAGTGGTAACACCAGCAAAAAGTGAGAGTAAGGAAACCAAATCTGCAATCTATACAATGCTCCCAACAAAGAGTTCAAGAAGAAGGAGACCGGGAGCGACTTGGATTTCTCCACCTCTGCTTCAACTGAAGAAAGAAAAAAGATTAATAGAAGGAAAGGGAGAAGCCAGGAGAGAAGGAAGAAAGCGAAACCTATCGAGAACTATGAAGTCGGGCAACAACGGTCTAACTCTCTTACGAGCTTCGCACAAGCTAAAGGACCTCCATCGGATAGTACACCTGCCATGGAAAAAGCAAAAACATCAGAAATCAGAGGGCAAAAGAAGAAGGAAAAAAAAGGGGATACCTTTGCAAGTTGAGCTACAACAGCCAGCTCCATGGTCGATGAAGGATATTAATAACCCACAATAGAAGAACCCAGAGACCATCACTTGGAAGAGACAATGGAGATATTCTCAACGGCGGAGCACAGGCGACAGAAATAAGGAGAAAGTGGAGGATCAAATTAGGAAACCCTACAATGTAGGGACTCGTTTGATATACCTGATCTCGATCACTTTTGGGCCGGATCAGGATGTAAATACTTATTTTCATTTCTGTTTGTTAAGACTTTGGGCTCATTTGGAGCCCGTTTGATTTCTTAATAAAAAGGCCAATGGCCCAAATTTGCTTAAAAAAACTCTTTTAACCTGCCCGCCCGATCGCCCCACTAAAAATTTAAAACCCAAAACCTTCATTGTTCATCCATGAAGGACACGATTTCACCGCTCAAATCTTGTCCATATTAAAATCTATTTTTTGTTATTGCGATAGGGTAATAATTGTTTCAATAATTCTTGTTTTTGCCCTGATTTTCTAATTTGAGGCAATTATCTTTTAGTTGTAACAATTGTAATTCTTTTTATTTAGAAAATTAGTGTAATCAATAAAAATTGTTGGAATAACTATAACCCTATTGCAATAACAGAAGTTGTGTTTTAATTTGGAAAATATTTGAGGATTTAATAAGGTAGAAATAAATATGAACTTTTTGAGATTACATAGGAAAATACGATCCTAAAGTTGAATGAAAAAGACAAATATCTGGAATACATGAGGATTTAACGTCATAAGGATATATATGACTTTTATTGAGGGTACAATGACAAATATGTCCTTAAAATTGAATGCAAAGGACAAATTGTTTACTTGATAAATGGTATAGTTAAATTTGTGTATGAGGTCAAGAGTACGCGTATTAGTTTAACTTTTTTTTGGATTAGTTTGAGAGTTATTACTACATTAAACAATGATAATCAATCGGTAAAATAGAATAATAGAGTTAAGAGTTAAAGGGAAAGGGAATGAATCCAGCGTTCCCAAGCTCTGAGAGTCATTTTCGAGCTTCCAGGTTTGTTATCGAGGATCACAATTTTTCTTTCGAGAATGCTGAATAAAATAAGCTAAAAGATAATATCTCTTTGTATTGCTTTTTGATGCCCTCTCCAAATTGAGGGAGTGAGATATTTATAGGTTACATAATAAGACTATTATTCATAATGTTTTCACTATGCCCTAAGGGTACATACTAATCAGGGCTTGCCATGTGGCCATCCCCTTATTTGTGCCAATAATATTCTGACCATATTCAGCTCCATACTAGGCTTTCCCACGCACCTGAACCACCTGACACTTTTTCCCCCCTTATCTTCTTGTCTATGTAATTGATTTGACGTCCTTTTAAATTGGCCATAGAAATGAGGATGCCATTTAAACTTCTTTCTGCCATGTGTTCACCACATTGCATCTCTTCACTACAATATATCCACCACATTGTCCTAGCATATTTTTCTCGATATAGATAGTCCATTCATTTTTCAGGCTTCGTTTAGCCGAGACTGGGAAATGGTAAGAAGAAAAACTTTAATCCTCTCATCGCCCCTTCTATAATGTGTTAGATTCTACCAAAGCACATATTCCCATGCTGATGTGCTATGGTTTTGCGGCACTTTTGATGCTTAAAAACATGGAATTGGAGTATGTTCTTTAGTGATTTGTAGTAGATTTGATGTGTTATGGAGTTTTGTGCAGGAAAACAGGATTCGAAGACTAAGTGCAGGAAAAGATTGACATTTTGGCTGAAACTGACTTCTACGACTCTATTCTATATGTCTTGAACACTTCTATGAGTTGTGGAAGTCAGCCGTGGAAAGAGTACTGAAGATTAAGCTGGAGCCTGAGTTCTACGGAAGGTTTCCACGAGCCGTGGACATGTTCACGAGTCGTGATTCTTGCCCGTGGAACATGATCAGAGAAGGAGAAAACTGTCTGAGATCTATTACTCAATTCCACGAGCCGTGATTTAAGTCACGAGTTGTAGACTTCTCTCGTGGAAAAGAACCCGCATGAGGACAAATTATCTGAGTTTCACGAGTGCTGTTGACGACCCGTAGAAACTTCCACGGACTGTAGACTATGTCCGTGGAAGCTGCCGATTCTAGTTTCCTTATTTAATTAGGATAAGATTTTTACTGTCTATAAATACCTTTCCAAGGTTTTATTTTATGACTTATGCTCGATAATTTGTAGAAAACACATTCAAAATATTGTGATTTTAGTTTGTTCTTGGTTTTGAGAGTTGAATACATTCATAGTTCATTGTTCTTGCTTCTTCTTCATCTATTCAAGATTCCGAATTTCTTTATCTCTAATCGTAAGTATATGATCATAAACACACTAATAACTCTTGATTGTTTACTTATGAACATGAGTAGCTAAATCCACAACTAGGGTTGTGGAAACCATGAAGATTAACGTAGTAGGCAAAGTACTTGGGTACGCTAGGGCAGTGTTTATGCATATATTGTTTTTCCCTTCACTTTGATTGATTTTTAGCGGTGCGCAATATTAGAACTTGCCTTATCCTTACTTGCCGAACCAAAGAGGTAACGGATGGGAAAATGATAACCCTCATCTAATAGCTGGACCTTGTCCGAGAATAGCTAATCTGGGCTCCACGATAAAGGTTAGTAACTCACACACCCACGGCTGGACCAAGGCGTGTGGTAAAATTTATCTATCTGCTGGACCAAGGATTTAGGTGAACCTAACTTACCGATTCTATATGCTAAGCACCAAACTAGTTTACTAAGTACAATGCCTTACTAAGTTATGATCTCATGGGGAACACTACCCTAGTCATCTCTCCCATTGATTACAACTCTTAAAACTGTCACGTGTTACTTGTTTAAATTCTAGTTACAATTACTACTTGTTACATTAAAAACCCCTTTCGTAGGGAAATAAATGGCTAACAGCGCAAGTAAACACATATCACCCATAGTCCTACCATATTCCCTGTGGGATCGACCCCAACCTTCGTTGGGGTTTATAGTTGATCAGCGACCGCTTACACTTCTAAAAAGAGGTGTAATTTGGGCGTATCAAATTTTTGCCAACAAGTTTTGGTGGGCCATTATCTAGTCTCACATCTATCCGACTCTGGGGGATAATTCTCTGATGCTTGATTGTGCAATACTAGTGGCCAGCATCATGGCCGGATATGAGATAAATTTTCCACGCTGCATATTGGAGGAGATCCATGAGCGGGCTTTCAGACTGCACACTAGTATTCCTTTCCCATGCTTAATCCATTGCATGTGCATGGAATCAGATGTGCCATGGATTCTGGATATTGACTACACATTGGAGGTGACCAGGATACAGGATACCGGGTTGATTAGAGATATGGCTAACCCGATTGCACATCAACGAGCATCATCCTCCATTTTGATGAGCACTGTGAGAGTTGGGGGGTCCTCCACAGCCCGAGACCCAACTAATATGCATGATACGGGGGTAAGTATCACGACAGAGGGTACCACCACCACCACTTCACCTTCAAAACCTTTGACTTCTCAGACACCAGTTGGCATCCCTATCGTACCACTGCACCCAACTACTCCGGGTAGGGTTACTATTGATTCTCAGTTTCTCTAGAAGCTGGTTGCTTGCCAGGATAATACGCAAAAATAGGTGAATGATTTGTTGGACCAGCTCCAACCATGGGTGAGATCTACTGTAGCGGCCGTGGAGGAGAGGATGAAAGTTGAGATCGACCGGGTTGCACGAGAGATGATAGCATGGGTTAGTGCTTTTGAGTGCTCGACTACAGTCCATATAGAGCCCAGATTTGGGACATATTTAGGATGAGCTGGCATGACTCTGAGAGGAGATTAGATCTGTCAATACCAGTCATACCCTGCTCATGCCCTCCATCGATATTGAGGTCCCAACACCCATGCACCGAGTTGTTGACTTATTTGCTAGGATGGATCCTGTGCATCCGGGTGATAGACCAAAAAGAGTGCGCACTGATAGCACTTTCTGATATTTAGATGGATCCAAAGAGGTTGTGACACGATACCACTACTGCCATACAACATTCTCTTGATGATATGCGCCTCCTTCAGGAGGCGGAGCAGCAAAGACGTCGTGGTGCATCCTCTAGTTCGGCCCTAGTTGGTGGAGGGGCTACATCTTCAGTTCTTTGGACTCCGGAGTTGGTTGCTACTGAGAGGGCATCCACCGATGTCACTCCTATTGTTGAGCGATTAAGAACGACGACCACCGCCACTGCTACTGACACTATTGCGGGTGCTACATCATCGGCCCTGCCTACTTCATCGGACGCCGGCGCCTAGGCGCCTCAAGTATGTTCTCGCCTCCCTATGCCTTTATTGTTTTAGTGCATTGAGGGCAATGCACATTGCTTTTTGGTGGGGTGGGGGTATCAACTGGTCTGCATTTTGATGGGTCTCTTGGCAAAGTATGAGTAGCCAAAAGACCCGCATCGTGCCACGATGTTAAATCAAGCGCTGCATGAGAGGCAACCCATGAGGGTACTCACAAGGTACCCGAGTCCTTGGGGTTTTTTTCCTGTGTTCTTTCCCTAAGGATTTTTAATTTCTATTAAACCGGCATGTTTAGTATAGGTTGTGTGTAGTACAAGAAGAAAAGGAACTTAGCACAGTCTATGGTATGATTTTGAACTGGATTTTGATTGCAAAATGGAGACCCCTCCAAATTTTGTGTGACATGGGATTATCTGTTTGTTGATAGACTGACCATTATGGATCTGTGCATGACATTAAGTTGATCGATCTGATGACCAGCTTAAACTAGAGAATGAACCTGATAGTTAACATATGACTGTTATACTCTGTGCCAGGTATGTGTGAGCTGCATTCATACTGTTCTGACATTGTGTGTTAATCTAGAACTTGCTCGGTTAGTCTTGCCTAGGTTGTAGGATGGTTGGTTAGGAAAGGATCATAGGTTGTCTTTGAAATAGCCCACTTAGCCTAAATGACCGTCCAAATGATGTAAATACTCCTTGATCCCTGAGTTTGAGCTGAAATTGACCTTTTTTGTTGAATAGCCTAATCACCTTCCCTGTTTTCTATGAATTTTCAGTTTGGCCCTGGTCCCTCCTTGGACATTATGCACCTCAACTCAGGCAAATCGCCTAAGTTGAGGGTGGCTACTGTGAAGGTGAGGGTGAAATATGGGGTATGAAAAGAAAAGGTTAGTGACAAAGAGGGAAATGATGGGTGTGGCGGATATGCTAAAAAGAGAAAATAAAAAGAAAAAGAAAACGAAAAGAGAGATGTGTGATGAAAAGTTTAGTCTGAAATAAAAGCCGCACCCTTCACTTGATGGAAAAGAAGGAATAAAAAGGAATAAAAAGGAATAAAAAGGGATAAGAAAGGGAGGAAAGAATAGAGTTGTTTTGGAAAGGTGGAAGAAACATAGCGTAGTGTCAAGGAGGGCTTAGTCACTATTTCCCATATCTACCATACCCGTCCCCGAGCCTACGTTACAAGCCGAGTAAAGTCCTATAGTGATCCTAATCCAATCGTTCGAAAATTGAGGCATAGAAAATAAGGAAAAGCCTATGGTATTGTACATGCAGTGTTTGAACATCTTTGAGAGTATGAGTTATTCGAGTTCAGTCCCAGATATTAAATTTATTATTGAGTGAGTGGGACTTCTTCGTGGTGAGGGCACTAGAGTAACTTTGACTGCTGATTATTAGGGTAAATCTCATATGTGTATGTTGTATCATCTATTGATAGCGTGATATCATCCATGGATCCTTTTGTGTTTTCTTGATAGACGGAACTGGTGTACTTGTTTTGTACAGAAAATTGAGGGGGGAAATTGCTGTGAGCTGAATTGCTAGATCATATGACTGCCGTAGTTCCTGGTTTTCTTTTACTTAAGCGTCATTCTAGGATAGTTTTGTTTTGTCACTTGAGGACAAGCAACGGTTTTAAGTTGAGGGTGTTGATGTGTCGTGGTTCTTCGGCACTTTCGATGCTTAAAAACTTGGAATTGGAGTATGTTATTTAGTGATTTTTAGTAGATTTGATGTGTTCTGGAGTTCTGTGTAGGAAAACAGGATTCAGAGACTAAGTGCAGGAAACGATTGACATTTTAGTTGAAACTAACTTCTACGACTCTATTCTATGAGTCATGAACACTTCCACGAGTCGTGGAAGTCAGTCGTGGAAAGAGTACTAAAGATTAAGCTGGAGCCTGAGTTCTACGGAAGGTTTCCACGAGCCGTGGACATGTTCACGAGTAGTTATTCTTGCCCATGGAACATGATCAGTGAAGGAGAAAACTGTCTGAGATCTATGACTCAATTCCACGAGCCGTGATTCAAGTCACAAGTCGTAGACTTCTCTCGTGGAAAAGAACCCGCAGGAGGACAAATTATCTGAGTTTCACGAAAGCTGTTGACGACCCGTAGAAACTTCCACGGATCGTAGACTATGTTCGTGGAACCTGCCGATTCCAGTTTCCTTGTTTAATTAGGATAGGATTTTTACTGTCTATAAATACCTTTCCTAGGTTTTATTTTATGGCTTATGCTCGATATTTTGTAGAAAACCCATTCAAAATATTTTGATTTTAGTTTTGTTCTTGGTTTTGAGAGTTGAATACATTCATAGTTCATTGTTCTTGCTTCATCTTCATCTATTCAAGATTTCGAATTTCTTTATCTCTTATCATAAGTATATGATCATGAACACACTAATGACTCTTGATTGTTTACTTATGAACATGAGTAGCTAAATCCACAACTAGGGTTGTGGGAACCATGAAGGATTAACGAAGTAGGCAAAGTACTTGGGTATGCTAGGGCGGTGTTTATGCATGTATTATTCTTGCCTTCGCTTTGATTGCTTTTTAATGGTGCGCAATGTTAGAACTCACGTTATCCTTACTTGCCGGACCAAGGAGGTAACGGATGGGAAAAAGGTTGTTTAACAACGGAGATTTGAGGCTACAAACCCTCATGTAATAGCTTGACCTTGTCTGGGAACAGCTAATATGGGATCCAGGGTAAGGGTTAGTAACTCACACACCCACGGCTGGACCAAGGCGTGTGGTGAAATTTATCTATCTGCCGGACCAAGGATTTAGGTGAACCTAACTTACCGATTCTACATGCTAAGCACCAAACTAGTTTACTAAGTACAATGCCTTACTAAGTTATGATCTCATGGGAACACTAACCTAGTCATCTCTCCCATTGATTACAAATCTTAAAACTGTCACGTGTTACTTGTTTACTTTCTAGTTACAATTACTACTTGTTACATTAAAAAACCCCTTCGTAGGGAAATAAAAGGCTAACAGTGCAAGTAAACACATATCACCCATAGTCCTACCATATTCCCTGTGGGATCGACCCCAACCTTTGTTGGGTTCTATATTTGATCAGCGACCGCTTACACTTCTAAAAGGAGGTGTAATTTGGGCGTATCACATACCGCATCTCAAATCTAGATCTTAAGAGTAGACGCTTCTTCACAGAGTTCCCACCTTTTATTCTCTTTTCCCCTATACGTTATTTGTCTTTTGTCCCATGAATATGTCTTTGTCATCCTCTAATCTTGCCAAGGGTGCCTCATCCAGGTTTGGCTTAAGAAGTAAATCTAGTAGCAAGGGGGATGGTTCTTCTATGATCCTTGTATGGATAATATTTCCTAGAATCTACCGTTTAATGGTGACTTCAAGTTACTGCTGAGAGATCCTACAAAGATGAGGGATTGAGCCATAGGAGATTGTGCTTCTTTTATCAAGAAATCTAATATTTCTACCTATCGTGGCCTAACTTACCAACCTCTCGGTACTGTCGATGTTGGGTTCAGACATATTTCTAAGAATGATCCCCAACCATTGGAGGAGAAAGATAGAGGTCTGGGTTCACCATTATTGCTTATACACAAGCCTAAAACTCTCAATCACAAAGTTATTGTGGTCTCTGAGTAATTTTATCTAGCTTCTATGGATGGGTCCCCCTTGGTAAGGAGAGAAAATGTTGGGTCGGTTACATTTATTAGTGAGGACATACTCCTGTTTCATGATCTAGAGCATGACTAACAAGAAAATTCTCGCACTCAAATGCCTTTCATGTTGAATGAGATAAAATCCTTCCCCTCGGCCAGGGAACTAGACGAGGTTAGGACACCTTTCCCTCAGGTTCACCCATCAGTTTCTTAGTTCTAGCGGGTCTTTTTGAACACGACTGCTCCCTTCCCGCCCGCAAGAGACTCTCTGCTTCAAAGAAGAGGAAACTTGTTTTGAGGGGCCCTTATTCTGGTGGTGCTTTAGGAGCACCAGTGACTGAAGGCGCTAGGGTTCTCGGGGTAGAGCTTTCTTCAGACCCAAGCACCTCAGATCCTTATGTATTGACAGGACTTTTCTGGATTTTGTCTGTGATTTGACTCAGGTACCCTCGGCCGTGATATCATTTCTTGAGGAGGTCATCTTACTTTATCAGCCTATACTGGTAGTTAGCTTTTTCAAACTACTGGTGTCTGCCAATGATTAGTGAAGGATAGATGCAGTTTCCATTGCCTACCTTTTAAATGACTGCGCTCATGTCAGGGCGAGGGTAAGTGACTCCCCTGATCTCTAGTTACTCTTTCTCTTCTTATTTTTTGTGTTTTGAGGCGTATCTTAGTCCACTCATAATTTTTATTTCTCTTTTTTTTAATATTATTATGGTCATTGTAAAAGGGTTGAAGAGGGTCCTTTGAGAGGAAAAAGCTTTGAAAGATGAGAGCGAAAAAAACCAAAGAGCCATGGCCTCTATATAAGGACAAACGGCGAATGCCAAGAGTCTGGCCCTACATACTTTTGCCATTGAGGCATTGAGATCCGAGCTTACTGCAGTCACCACCTTAGGAATAACTTTAGTAGAGAAGCCAATGATTTGTACGTTGAGGTATCTCAACTTAAGAAGGATAGTGCTAAGAAAGCCAACAATATCAAAGATCTCGTTAAGCGAGAATCTATTCTCGAGGAGAACATTTAGGATTTAGAGAAGAGAACTCCAGAAATCGTAAAGTGCTTACGTCCTCAACGATCCAGTCGTCTGATTGAAAAGAGATCCTTTGTCTCAAATAAAAAATAACGAGTAAGTAATGAGAGACAAATTTTAGTCCAGATGTTCTAACACCGAGAGTATTTGAGATACTCAACTGATGCGGTTGCGGACCTTAGAAGCAGTGAAGGATGGGTCTTTGAATGTGGACAGTGGGATTTTGGTTGCTCATTCTCTGATAAACTAGATCACCCTGCCAGAGCCAAGGATCGAGGATTACACTACTACTTCTTAAGAGGATCTTTCTGGTGATGAATCTTCGGGGGACAAATCGGATTTCTAAGGCAACTCCTTCTTCCACTATTTTTTAATCTTACATTGTAATATTATCAAAATATAACATGGAAATTTCGTAATATTACAATATTGTAACATGTTTATCCCATATTTTTTGTTTTGAATGCCTCTACTTTATTACTGACATGCATAAATAAGTTGCTTTAAATGCTCTGACTTTTTTGGTTGAAAAGATGTTTCAATACTCTGAACCAATGCTTGGGGAAATGAAATGTTCACAATGCCTTGATTTTCTCAGCCATGTGTCACGCTGGAATGGGCATATCTGCTTGCCATCAATGTGGGCTCCTCCTATAAATTCCCCTTCTAAGGGGCACTTTTCCTCATTCTCTCCTCTCATCAATTCTTTCTTCCATTTCAATCCTCATAATGATGTTTCTTAGAATCATTAGAGGAGTCTGATCCTTCCTTTTTTGGGTTCTAAAACTTTCACTACCTTACTACAGATTCACGCTTTGCTTCTCACCTAGTTCTTGCTTTGTCCTTGTTTTCATTCCTGGCCTTGTCAGCCACTTAGGTTTATTAATAGGGGAAAAGTAGAAACTTAGTGTGAGGCTGAGGATGGAGAAGTCGAGCCAACTTAGGCAAATGCCTAAAAATGGGATTCGATTTCATCTCTACTCTAGGTTGACTAGAGTAAGTTTTTGAAAAGAGACTATCTCAGTGATGCTCTCCATTTGGTTATCCTATACAGTTCAACTGGAGTTTCTCGAGAGACCGCTCCGTGTTCCTTAGGTGGCCCTTATGGTGGGCCTTGGTTACCTTAGTGATCTAGTTAATCTCAATTAGATGATTAGGTCACTGAGGTCTCGAGTACTGGGATGGGTTTTCTTTACCCCAGGAGTCAGCAACGATATCATGGTGTAGGAAAATTTTGCTTTTGAGAAAAATGAGGGTCCCTACAAGTCTTTTAGTTGTTCTCATAAGGAAGTCTCCCCACTGTCATTATCAGCATCTCACTTATTCTCGACCCTTACCATCTGTTCCCCCATGGATGTTTTCATGCCAAAAAACTCAGGCAAGGCAAATGTGGTTCCCAGCTCTGCCCTTGTGGGAGGCCATCACTTGTTTCTAGAGGAGCATTGACTTTTATTACTTCCTTGGGCAGAGAGCAAGCCTTTCGGGGAGCCTAAGAAGAGCAAAGATGGAGACCAAGAGTGACACTCAAGATGATGCCAAAGACATTTTTCAATGATTCTTATGTCTGTTTTATGATTCTTTTTTTGGAATTGTAACCCTTTTGTGATTGCAACGTATTATAACCATTTTGGTATTATAACATTTTTATATTAATGCAAAGAGTATTTTTTACTTCTCGTGCCTCACTTGCTTGTCTTTTTTTTTTCTTTCATGTGAATGATAACCGAAGATAACAACCAACTGGTGTTCTTTTATTATGTTGTTTCTTTCTTGTCATCTTATAATGTGATTAGCACTTTGTCGCACGCATCCGACCTAGGATATTATGTCCCTTTTTTCCAACCCATCAAGTTGCGGGATAAGGATCCAACTACACTCTCCTAAGTTTGGATGTGTTTTTTACACCTGGAGTTTAGCGCTTCTTTTTTTATGGATGTCTTTTGTCTTTTGACTCATGCACGGGGTTTTATGACCTTTCTCAGTCAATTTCCCGATGCTCATTTTTTTGTGAACCCTCTAGGATTTGATTTTAGGCGATCACTCTAAAAACTTGTTATTCCCATGGTGGATGAGTCGCGAACTTTCTTTTTATAGATGTTAGTCCCTAGTGTCGCAACTATGAGAATTGCTTAATTTTTTGCAAAACCTAGGTTACTTATAAAAACTACATAGGATTTGAACTCATCTTTGAGTTGAGAAGCTTCTTATCCATAATTTTTATATATAACAAGTCTCGTATCCATTTTGGCCTATTACTTCATTCATACGAACAAGCATCAAAGGAACCAAAACAGGTACAATAAAAACAAACAAAACCCTAATCTATTCCTTGTCTAATGGCTTCAGACCATCGGCCGCAGATCGACTCCGATCTCCCTCTTCATCTATTTTCTTCTTCAAAGGCAGAGTCACCCACTGGCAACTAATGTGTTTGTTTATTACCTCATTAAAAACCTTGCCAGAAAAAACCTGAATGGGACAAAAACTGCCAAAGGGAAAAAGAGTGTAGTGTGCATTTCTTGGGTTCCAGCGGTGATATATCTTTTCTGGATCTGGTCATCCCTGCAGAACTAAAACCAATGTTTATGCTCAGCGTTTGCTTTCACTCTAAGAGTACTAGAATGACTTTTCTACATAGGTTAAAATCAATAGAAATTGAAAAAGTGCTTGTACTGAAGGAATATAAAGAGTGATATCATATTGATGGGCTCCGCAGATTGCTCTTTTGAGCATATCACTTTTAATTTATGATCCTTCGAGTTGCGCTTTTCTTTTCTGGTTGTTTTTCCTCCCATGTCGCGTAGTTGATCCTAGCCTTTTCACTCAAGAACTCCCTTAAGTGCCATTGTTTTAGCAACTTGGCCACCTCTTCTCTAAGGTGCTTATAGTCCCCAATCATGTGACCATGGGTTCTATGAAAATCACACCACAAGATTTGATCCCTCGTGTCCAGGTCTGATTTGATCAATTTTAGGAACCTTTCTCTCTTGATAAGTCGGATAGCCATGACTAATCGATCTGGGCTGATGGTGAAACAATGCTCTAATAGAGATATGGCTTCATCGATCACATAGACCACATGTTTGGATAGATCCCTAGCCACCAGGCCTCTTGATACACGAGGTTTGTTATTCCCTTTGTCATACCTAGATCCACTGCCAGTCTGTGGGCTGAAAGAGTGGCTCGAGCCCAACCATGCTATCGATAGGTACGATACGAACTTATTCTGGGATGAGCCTTTCAAGGACCTCACATCCGACTCCCCTTGTGCCTATTCTCGACCAACCTAGTAATGGAGTCCCATTGGTTTCTTCCTGCCTTGAGGGGACTTTCCCAGGAACTTAGTCCCTTGCTACTAGTCCGACAATAGTCATCCTCAATTTGAATTTTTGATTCATACCAATCGTGCACATCTGCTCAGGTTGTGGCTTCAAATTCTATCAAATTCTCTTAGTTTCAATAATGGGATATTGCTCTCGGGATTCAGACCTTTTGTGAATACCTCGATGTCCTAATCATCCAGCACCATGGGGAGTTGCATCCTTTCCCTCTGGAACTTGGTCACAAATTCTTGGAGCATCTCACTGCTCCCCTGCTCTATCTTAAAGATGTCTCCCCTCCAGGGTTGTACCTTTTTTTCCCCTGTGTGTGCCTTCAGAAGCTATTCGCCAACTCATTAAAGGAATCAATAGAATTTTTAGGCAAAAGAGAACACCAGATTAGCGCTCTTTCGAACAAGGTCTCACCAAATTTCTTAACCATAACCGATTTTGCTTCCTCCTTCATCAGGTCATTACCGTTAATTGCAGTTGTGAAGAACAACAAATGCTCTTGAGTATCCAAGTTTCCATCGTACTTGGGGATGTCACACATCTTGAATCTCTTCAGGATCGACCTTGTCACGACTTTGGCCATATAAGGCACCTTCGCATAACTCTTCAAATCTGGTCCCTTTATCACCGACGGCGCTCTCGGGATATGATTATTTTATGGAAAAAATGACTTGTTTTGAAAATTATTTTGAAAAATCAAAGTTAAAGTTTCAAAACGTTTTCAATTAAAAGCAAGAGTCGCCACTTAGTTTTATAAAAGTAAAAACCAAGAAAAACTTATAAAAATTTCAAAGTCTAATACAGATAAACACTTTGAAAAATTCAAAGAGATTTTGGGTAAGCGGTTTATATTAATGCTTTGAGAAGGTTTTTAAGGCATTCGAAACATCCGCTAACTCACGATTATCCGGACTTGTTTGAAAAATAACTTATTTGACTAACTTTTGAAAAGATCTTGTATTAAAACATCTTGTTGTAATTTGGTTTAAGAAAACATAGCATGATGAGACTTGATTAAAGGAAGTCCGCATATATTTTAAAAATGAAAACACATAAACAGTTCATTTTTTAAAACAGAAAGGAAAACCTGCTAAATTATCCTTAAAGTCAAAAGAAATCTTAAACATATAAAGAAACCATTTCACAAATGAATAAAAGATGAAATGTTCTTCTTTTGAGGAAAATCCGATTAAGTTAAATGTTAGTCCAAATTATACAAGATAAATATAGCTAACACAAAATACAAAGAATTTAAGGGAAAGAAAAGAGATTAAGCCTTATGCCTAATCAATTTGAGCTTTTCAGCCAACACCTGTCCTAAAATCTACTTGGGTTTTGAAGCCCGCTCTTCTGCCATTTTGGAGTTAGGTTCAACTCTTCCAACTTCATGCCCGTTTGGGCTACTGTCGCTGCTACTGTTATCGTTTCATGGGCTTTGGCCCATTTGCTAATTTTCTTCAGTTTGCATCTCCAATTGAGCATGTAAAACAGTCTATTTTGGACTTTAATGAAGGCTTTCTAGACAATAGTGCTTGGGCCTGGCCCAAGGGAATGCAGGGGGAAGGAGTCCAAAGACGGACTCAACTCGATGTCACATGCATCAAAACAAAAGAAGGTAAAAATTAGCAAGATATCAACTTTAAGACAAATGAATTGCGACTAATCAATCAAACAAGAAATCAAGACTTTGAACGAAGTTGTAAGAAGGGAGCTATTAACGGCAGAAATAATTTAGAATCACGTCAACTTAAAATCTCCATATTTGCACAAGTATAAGATCCTAAAATTTTATAAACACCAGGCCAATATTAAGATGAAACAATGATCTTTTCCCACAGCGAACATTCAATAGAGACAATAACAATAAAAAATTGTAGCTTAAATTATTCAAACATAGATTTGAGTATCAGAGAGCTATTACAAGTGGATATTGATCATGAAGCAAAGATATTTTCTAAATACACCAAGATCAATAAGTCGGATTTAGCAAGAAACGCAAAACGAGTAACATATTTTCAAGACAACCAACTGGTAGATATAAAAAAGATTCAATCTTTAAGCTATGTAATAGTAAAATTTGATTCAAAGAGAGACTGACCCTAATTCCTTCAGGCTATCTTGGGCTAAAACATATAGGAAACACAAATTTCAAACCATCACATGAGAAGCAAGTAGAAAAAAAGGGACACCATCTTCCTGTCAAGTGATGATAACAATAAAAGTTTAATCTCCTGTTACCAGTAGATTTTAAAGCAAACAGGGCTGATTTAGAATAGACTTGGTACTAAGAAAAATGACTCGTGAGAACAAAATCGCTCCTATTTTAACAACCTGTAGCAACTATGGATGCACAAAAATCTCTTCAAAAAACTGGATCAAACTAGTCTTTGGGACACATGAGTCAAATAATAGACCAAATATGCTAACACATGACCTCTAACGAATTCAAAATCAACCCTGAATGCAAGCATATTCATACATTCCAGATTCATCTAAAGTAATATATATCACCACATAATCATGGACAGACGACAGAAAATTACGAGCTTGAACACATAGAGATGAAGTCGAATCACAGAAATCAAATGCATACTAAAGCTCACAATTCACAGAACTTTTACAAGTTGAATTCTACCTGATTATTACTCAAAAATAAAGTAGAAATAATCGCTCAAAATACCTAAAGCTTGCACGAATCACAGCTTCAAACTCAACCATACAAACAGATTCTAGCATTCTTTCTAAATTTTCATCATGACAACCAGAGGAAGTTTTAACAATGTAGCACATAACGTATCACAATTCATATAAAATGACAAAAAAAAACATTTATTAACATATGAAGAGCAGAGAAGAAAATCAAATGAAGGAAACTTCATAACTTGACAATAAACTTTTCATAAACAAGTTTTTCCATCCTTCAATCGCAATTTCTCAATGCTAACACACGTGAATCAAATAAGACCAGCCCCAAAACCAACATAGATCTTCCATAATGAAGTAAAACGAGAGAAAAAGATAGTTGAACTGAGAGGTTACCTGTTGGTGAGCAGAAACTAGGGTACGAGCTTCATCGAAAAACCTCAACGCACCGTTAGAGTTCGAATTGAAATTTGTTGAAATCAACAGGGACTTTTTGAGTGTTTTTCTCTCTGAAACTTTGGTTACGTGAGATTAGTGGAATGCTCCACCAAAATCCCCAAGTTTTTCCCCAAAATTTCAGCTACCTCACACAATGAAAGGGGAGGGTTTATATAGGAGAAACTTGGGCAAATTTGGGGGGAGGGGGGGAACAGGGGTTAGATTAGGGATTTTGCTTGAGGAATTTTAAAATTCCTCTTTGGATTACATTGAGCAGCTACAAAATTGTATGAAACTTGTACAAACTTTTGCTCAAATCGCGGAGAAATTGCCACATAGGGCTATTTCTAGAACTTTCAAAGTTGCCCGCTCGTCATCTTGGACGGCATTTGGGAATTTTGACAGAGTTAACTGGGTTTGCTAGAGATTTGAGCTGCATTTGTGAAGCTGCTGTTTGTTGTAATCTGTGAGAAACGACAAAGATGGAGAGGTAAGGGACGTACTGGGGGAGCTGACGTGTTGTACAAGGCGCGTTGCTCGTACAACATTCTCTTTTCTGGGAAGACAAGGAGAGTGAGACACGTGAGAGAGAGGTACGATGACGGAGGCTAGGGTTTTCACTAGGTATATGAGCGGAGAAGAAGAATAAAGCTAAAAGGGGTCATTTGGGTGTGAGTGTAAAATGAGAAAGGAGAAAATGAAAGAGTATAAGGGGCAGTGTATTGGGCTGGACCAGGTCAGTGGATATATGGGCTGGTGGGAATTGGGGAAAGGAGTGGGCTTAGGCGAATTGGTATTGATGTTGGCCCAAATTTGGCTAAAACAAAAGATGTTATAAGGGGTTATTTAGGATATGGCCACATTTGCAAAATGTGGCCATTTTGAGTTAAGGGAACATCCAAATTGTGGGTAAATGAATGAAATTCGGCTTGAGTTTAAAGAATTAGGCTATAATAATAGAAATAAAGATGAACTAATTAAGATTAACCTTGAGCTTTAATAAATTAAAACAATTCAAAATTATTGTATTTAACACATAATTACCTCTTTAAAATCATGAAATTCATTTATTCAATTAATCTCTCATTTTGAATTAATTTAGAGAAAAATCAAACGTTTAATCTTTTAAAAGTAATTTTCTTATGAAATTAAACTCTAACATAGTTTTTTAAGTAAACCTCTATAAATTTCACATAATCAAATGTGAAAATATAAACTCTTATTCAAGACTACCATAAAGCTGATTTGAAAATTATTTTATCCCTTTTTATAAAGCAATTATTTCGAAAATTGTTTAAAATTAAAAAAGGCTCAAGATTAATTCATAATGTGGAGGGTAAAAATTGGGTGTCAACAATTGCCCCTCTCTTTGGGTAGGTTGAGTGTAATGAACCCTGGGCAAAGGAAATTGACGTTCTCAATTTTATCCGACCATAGATTCATCTTTAGGAAGAGGTTGGTTCTAGCATGAATTTTAAGGAATCATGACCGAACTCCGGTATCAAGTTTACTACATATCTCAAGCTATATGAGAACTCAGGCCACTTGTAGTTCAAGATGCTTGATTTTAAGCACGGTTTCAAAGAATTCCAAACTATCCCAGTTTTAGAGTACGGAGAGACCGGAAAGTTGGAGAGTAAGAGGATTGGGGGGAGTTAGGAATGCATCTGAATTTTCAACATAGAGTCCGCCTATATATCCCAAGACTCAGGGTATCAGTCCGCTTATAGTTCGACTCAATCGGTGGAAAAGATAATCTTTATGTTAAGACAACCTTTGGCTCGGGATGAGTGACAAATAAATCAAGTTATGGAAAAAAGGCTTGTAACCATATCAATTACAAATGCGGGGCCCTCAAATCCATATATAAGAGCTACATGGACATAATTTTCAAAGCTCGAGATGTGTCGTCACCCAGATTTTGAAAAGAAGAAATATTGCTTCCAGCGTGAGTTCCGAAAATACCCTAGATGCGAAATTGAAACTGGAAATATGAAAAATACCCACATGCCTTCGGACAGGGATGTGGTTTGATGGTGGTGAAAAGTCGTTCCTCAGCTCGCATCCAAAGAGTCTGATATTCCTTTTTGGACTATGTCCCAGTTCGCTGCTAAGAAAAAGTTCCACGTTGTGATGCATCCTTTTTGGTATAGTCCGTACCTGTGGTTTGGGTTTGAGAATTTCATCCTTCTTGGTGCTCTTGACAACATCTCATAACAAAATTTATTAGTAGTAACATAATTTCATTTGAAGAGGTAGTTTTATTTATCATACTTCATCCTTAGGTTATGTTCGAATCCCGTGTGGTGACGTCTTTTGACTTATTTTGTACCTGTTGTTCTCATTTGAGATTTTCATCCTCTTGGATGTTCTCGGTAATACTTTGAAACAAAATTTTTAGTAGTAAAGCCATTCAATAGGGAAAGATAACTTTGTACCTCATTTTTTCCGTTTGGTTGCTTTTTGAATCAGATATCATCTTTTCCTGTCTCTGTCTTAGTAAATAGTGACTTTCATGACAATTAAATGTGATAGCCATCATAGCTATCGGATTGGGCTGCCTTTATGGCAATCATTGAATAAGGCGACCTTTGTGGCCGTTTGATGTGACGGTCCTTGCAACCATTTGCGACGTTCTTTTGAATGTGATAGCCTTCTTGGCTATTGATATCGGTCTTTTGCATATGATTTTGGGGTGAATCTTGCACATCATCCATATCGATACGACTAATAGATATTCCCTATATTTTTAGGCTTTGGGTAGACAGAGGCAGCTTACAGATGCCTTTAACTTGTCAACTTCGAGTAATCTTACACATCATCCAACTTTGGATAGAGGCGGCTTATAAATGTCCTTTGAATTGCCAGTTTTTTGGGTAATCCTGCACTTTTATTCGATCTTGGATGTAACGCGACTTACAGATTTCCCTTGAATTGGTAGCCTTTGGGTAGTCTTGCACAATATCAACATGGATATGTCGTGGCTTATAGATAACCCTTGGACTATAAATTTTTTGTAGTTTTGCACTTTTATCCAATTCCGGATATCATTGCGACTTATGCATTACCCTTGAACTGTCAATCTTTAGGTGATCTTGCACACTATCTGGTTTCAGATATGGCTGCGTCTTACAGATAACTCTTAGTCTGTCAAGTTTTGAGCAATCTTGCACACTATTCAATTTCAGATATCATTGTGACTTACAGACGACCTTTGGCGTTCTAATTTTTGGGAAAATCCAGTTCATCATCCGATTTAAATGGCGTCTTACAGACATACTTCAGACTATATGCTTTTGACCTCGATGGCAAGCGATATTTGCTTATCGGGAGTGACAAGGACTTTGCCTAACAATCAAATATAGCCGTATTTTCTGGCAATCGACGCCTTCAAATAAGAGTGCATAAATATCCTTAACGTCAGACTCTTCTATCTTATGCGATATCAGATATAAATATGATGAATGCCAGATTTGGCATAATAAAGGAGCAAATATACCCTTAGCATCAGACTCCTCCGTCTTTCGTGATATTGGATATAAATATACTGAGTGCCAGACTTGGCATAATAAAGGAGCAAATATACTCAACGTCAGACTCCTCCGTCTTACACGATATCAAATATAAATATGCTGAATGCCAGATTTGACATAATGAAAGGTGATAATGATAATGATGATAATGATATCCTCAACATTAGACTCCACCGTCTCACGCAATCTCGGATATATGCATGTTGAGGGTCGATCATGCGCAGCAAGTGTGACTTAGGGACGCCTATGAATGTCATCATCTTTGCAACCGGCCGGTAGAGGGAAATAGTCTTCGCAGGGGATGTGTATCTGTGGTATTGAATGATAATGTGGATTATCATGCAATGGTCCTCGCTACATGCAAATGTAATGGCCCTCGTGGCATGGTCCTCGCGACATGCAAATATGATGGCCCTCGTGGCATGGTCCTCGCGACATGCAAATATGATGGCCCTTGTGGCATGGTTCTCTCAATATGCAGATATGATGGCCCTCATATCATGGTCCTCTCGATATGAAGATATGATGGCCCTCGTGGCATGGTCCTCGCGACATACAAATATGATGGCCCTCGTGGCATGGTCCTCGCGACATGCAAATAGGATGACCCTCGTGGCATGGTCCTCTCGACATGTAAATATGATTTGGTCCTCTTGACATGGTTCCTATGATATGATGTCATACAATACAATGCAACATAATATAATATGATGCAATGCGATATGACATAATATGATACGACATAATGCTTATGCCATGTAATGCAGTATGATGCAATGTGACATGGTGCAATATGAATGCAAAATGTGATGCAATATAGTGCCGTATGATGCAATGGCCTATGGAAAAGTCGTAGAAAACATCACCTCTGGTCTTTATTTTGTCATGTTGACTCCTTTATGGGTACCTGTGCTTAAGGCAAATGGTTAATAGATATGGTGTTGCTCTTACTAGCAAACACAGTCAAATTTGAAAAACTTTAAAGACGACGTTTATGAAGCTAATCAAAACAGACTTTCATTTGAAATGTGAATGAAATGGTCGTGTCCATTTCTGGGGACAACCATAAATACCGTCTTTTGAACATTGCCTGTTCATGGTAATTTTTGACTTGTCGGGGATTGGCTGAGAATGTCATCGATCTCTTATTTGGTGTCCCAATTTGAAACTGACCAAAATATCCTGATCCATTTGGGGACTTGAGAACGTTGTCAGTCTCTCTTTATCTGGTAGTTTCTGTGAACTACAAGAAGATTCACCTGTTCTAGGGACTTTTGACATCTTTGGCTTCTTTCCGCTGCTTTGGCTTTTCTCACCAAATTTTAGGACGTCTAGTCTCGTTGCGTTTCTTTGAACGCATTGGATAACGAAGGACTGCTTTCTAACATACTTTCGGGGAAAACCTGCATCCACTATAAAAAATTGTTAGTTTTTTGCCAAAACTGGTCTGTGTTGACCTCCATCGATCTTTTGCTCCTCGTTTTGTCCTCTCCGGATGCTTTCCAATCTTGGGTACTCCTCGCCCTCGACTCTCCTCAGGCCACGGTAGACATAAGGAGTAAAACTAGTTTTTGTAACGATCTTTAAACAAATTCTTTGGAAAACAAGGATTTGGAAAAAAGATAGTTTGGAAAGGTCTCTGCCCGTCATGTCATGTGCTAGCCCAAAAAATGTGCTTTACTCCGAGGCTTTGACGTTTTCTAACATATTGCGGGCGGACTCTGGAGATCCTTTGTCATCCTGGCTGGAGTGTTCAAAAATGCTTTTCGAGAAATCTATCACAGTTGGGGATTAACCCACCAAGGACAGGGAATTTTTAAAGTAGACTTTGATCTCTCGGTGTTGGGGAATTCTTTGGAGTTTGTTTCTAAACTCTTAAATGAAGCTCGGTGGAAATTTTGAGGTCCTCCTCAAAATTTCTGCCCCAGTTAAAGGTTTCATGATGAATCTCATTCCATTGGCAAGAGATTTGAGACTTTGTGGGGATTACGAGATTCTTTCTCTATATTTACTTTGGTTGCTCTTCGACACATTCTGTATTCTTACTTGCTGGAGAATGCTCTTTGCCCTCTGAATTTTTGAGATTCCTTTCTCAAAAATTCTACCCCAGTTTTTATTTCCTGGGCAATATGATCGAGCTTTTGTGGAATTTACGTATCCACAAGCATTCTCTTGTTTTGCTAGAAATGACCTTCATCTTCCAAATTTTTGAGACTCCTTTCTCAAAAATTCTGCCCCAGTTTCCATCACCTGGAGTGATATGACCGAGCTGTTGTGGCGCCTATGTATCCCGTTGAGGTAGGAATCAGGTCAAATGTAGTCCCCACATTTGTAGTGGGAGAATGTTGGAAATAATTAAAGGGATGACCGAGGCCGACAAAGGCCTCTAACGTATCTCATTCTTGAGAATTCAGGCCAGACGTAGTTCAAGATAGGAAGAGGAGAGATAAATTTTTCTAAGGGATTGACCGAGCCCGAAAAAGGCCACTTACGTATCTCATTCTTGATAATTCAGGTCAAACGTAGTTTGTACATAGAGGATAGGGATATTTTAAAACTTTTACTAAGTGCAAATATGATTACAATTAGAAAAATGAGATTACAGGGAAAGAAATAAAAGAAAAGAAGTTGTCTTCAGGAGTAGTATCCCTTTACAGCATCAGAATTGATATAGGCTTGATCATCCATCTCGAACAAAATCAAAGTTCCTCCAAATAGCACTTTTTGGATGAGGTACAGTTCTTGCCAATTCGGTGCAAACTTTCCTTAATCTTGTGGGAGGGAAGGATTAACTGTCTATTCCATGGATTGAATTCTGGATTGGCCAATAAATTTTGGGAGATGATGTTTGTGCTCATTTTTTTCCTACTACTGTATGATCAGTCCAAGATGTCGATGTACGGCTTGAGCAAGCGGATAAGTTCTTTCTCTTGTGCTTTTGACAAATTGTCACGACCCAACTACCGGGCCATGCGGGCACCTACTCTAATCCGCCTAGATAGGAGAACCCTTACCACCCGAACCAACAAGCAATGCAGAAAAGAAAATAAACCATTAAATAATTCCTTTAAATACATAAGAAATCCTTTTAACAAATAGTTTAGAAAAATAAACGACTTAAAGAATTTATGGAAAACATTTACAATATGAAACAACCTCCCCAGAACCTAGTCTAAGCCGGTACTAGAGCTTCTACAAGATGAGTATATGACATAAGATGACACAACTCCCACCATAGAAGGAAAGTAGGAGATGCTAGAAGATCACCGCAATCCTGAACCTTTAGACTTACCAAGTCACCTTGTCACCTAGACTTGCAAAGTCACCTTGGCAACTAGACTTCTGAAGTCACCTTGACATCTAGACTTCCCAAATCACCTTGACATCTAGACTTCCCAAGTCACCTTGATCCCTAGACTTCCCAAGTCTCACTTAATCCTTACCAATAACAATGTCCATACCTGGACTACCCTTCCCTTACCCAAGTCAACCGCCTTGACTAGATATTTAGACTTAACCCGGCTAACTGCCCAACCAAACCACTTATACCCGTAGTATTACTTATCAGTGTTCGGCCCTTCCCGAACCTCTAGGATAACTTTCCATCCTGGTTATAACAACCGTCAACTACAACCCCAGACTTTTCGTCTTACTACCAATTGACCAATCACATGAAAATCACCTAGCAACCATTGACACATTCAATGACAACAACAGAGTTATATTTAAATCCCTTTCTAATCCCGAAACCCGGACCCTCCAAGGATCCTCTAACCACACCTAAGTGTTCAACAGGATACCCGGTCTACACCAAGACCCACCTTTAGCTTATTAACCATAACTAATTCTTGACCGTCATTAATACACTTAATGAAAATAAATTGTGAACTCATAACCTCTTTTACATAATCCGGACCCACTCGGATCCCCCTAACACATCTAAGTGTTAACATGACAACCCAATCTACACCAAGACCAACTAATAGTTAACATCATAACCTGGTCTACACAAAGACCTACTAATAACATAATATAACAACCCGGCCTACACCAAGACCAACTAATAACATAATATAACAACCCGACCTATACCAAGACCAAACTCACAATATAATTACTCAGCCTAAACCAAGACCCAACTCACAATATAATTACCCAACCTACACTAAGACCAAAAGAACAATATAATATAACAATCCAGCCTACACCAAGACCAAAAGCACAATATAATATAACAATCCGGCCTACACCAAGACCAAACTCACAATGTAATTACTCGGCCTACACCAAGACCAAACTCATAATATAATTACCCAGCCTACACCAAGACAAAAAGCACAATATAATATAACAATCCATCCTACACCAAGACCAATCACACAATGCAATAATATCAATGAAATGATGCAGTAAAGTAAATTCATACTAGGTGTGGTACCCGAGCCAACCATTAGTATCTCATACCAGGCGTGGTGCCCGAGCCAACCTTTTGTTATACCTGTACCAGGCATGGTTCTCGTGCCAACCATTAGTATACCCATACCAAGAGTGGTACCCAAGCCAACTGAATGTCAATAATCCACAGTCAAGTAATGAGCAAACAACTTGTAAGCCAACAAGCAACACACTATTCAATTCACAGACTATAAAACAGGACCCCTAGACATTCTACACAATTCTTCTAAGTCATGCAATTCATACAGACACTTAGATAAGAGTACAACATATAAAACATTCACAGGAATCATAAGCCATCACCTACCCCATTTTGTGTACACTATGAACCGTCAAAATCTCGTCCAAAGACTAACCCCGGTTCGCCATTTTAAACATGCTGTTAATTACATTTATTCCTGACCCTCTCCCTAGGACAAAATACAACCTGGGAAAACACTTCCCAACCTTAGAACACAACCAAACAGTTATCCTAATTATACCCATTAGTCCGGAACTTCCGTTCCTTACACATTTGTTAATTTCTAACCCTTTTCTGGTTCCCCGAACCTTCCGATATTCTAGTTTCCGCATTTATTAGCAAAATCACATAATTTAAGCAATGCCTAGAATATCACAACACCCTATTCTCATTCTACCATATTCAAAGTAATCCACCAATTCAACAACTTCCTCTAGACTCCGTACTCGAAGGCCTAATCATGAATTCTTCCTTTCATTCTATACAATAATACGAAAATAAAAGCGGTCAATCTACTCTTGGAAGAAACCATGCCTACCTGGATGCCGAGCAGTTGTTCCATGCCTTTTCTGGCTCCGTGAAGGCGTTCCCTGATGATTCTAACGGCTTGAATCCATGGTTTCACATCCCTTTTAACTGGAATCCCTCCTCCTCATGGCTCCCAAGCTTTGGAGCAGCCTAGGAGGGTTTTTGGAGAAATCCTCATTTGTTTTTGACTAAAGAAGGGAGAATGGAATTATAAAACCTGTTTCTGGGCTTTCTGGTTTCATCATTCTGCTATAGCGGATGGCCAACCGCTATAATGGTACACGTTGCGCGGTAGTAGCCAGTTCAAGGAAGTGAAACTAAGACAGGAAACTTCTCTTTTTTTGACTTTTAAGTAAGTAAGACCCTGTCCTCTTCCCTTTCGACATCAAGATAATTGACGAAGGTGGTGCTTTGAACATTTTCGCTGAAGTTGAAAAGATAAACATCTACCCGGTATACCAGCAATCCTTCTATGCGGATACCCCTTTTTTACTCTCAACCATTGCCGAGAAGAGAAAATGCTCAAGGTTCTATATATTCTTTCTTTATTCAATTCATTCCTATCCTTTTTGTTTTTAGTCCCGGGTTTCCTTTCCTCTCCAAGCCAATCGATCGCCTTCTTAGTTAACTGCGGAACCCACCCTTTAGCCATCTATCTTTAGATACGGAGGGATTATGAGTCACATAATTTGAAGCCCAAAAATTAAGGTAAGAAAGGTGGAGCGGCCTCACACAAAAATATTTGTCTAAGCAATCTCAAAGAGATTTTCAATAAGTCAATACCAAGATTTGCTTTCTGCGCCTACTGATGTGATGATAATTCAGAAGCTTTTTTGCAAAGAAGAAGTGCCCTGTTCCTATGGGTTCACGTGCTAAGGCTCCACTAAGAAATGCTCTTTTTCAAGAGAGAGGTTTAAGGCGCATCATTCTGCCAATAGCGTTTGAATAAGACGAAGGCAATAGGCGTCACTGAACTAGGTACTTTCCGACCAACTGCCCAAACTCCAACCAGCTTTTTTGAAGATGTCTGCTGCGGATGTTTCCTATGGTTTACGAGCATAGAAATGTCCTTTTCAAGTCTTATTTTCTACTGTGGAGAGCTGTTAGAGGTAAATTACCAACAAATGAGAAGATTACTTCATTTGGTCATGAACCAGCTGACTGTTTTTGCTGTTACAGACCTGGGCAAGACACTATTGAGCATATCTTTGTGTCTGGGCATTTTGCTAAGCATGTGTGGAGGTTATTTTCTTATTTTTTGGGAATTCAACATGAGACTACACCTTTGATCTGGCATGGTTGACCCAATCATGATATTGAAAGAGGAGACCTTTTCTCGAAAAAAGAATTCTTGCAACTACGAAAACCACAACACAAACACTCATTTCCCAATCATTCTATCTAAGAAAAATAATTTAGTATAGACCACGACCCCCCATCTTTTCATTTCTTTATCTATATGAAACCAAGGGCGAGTCTTTATTATTGATTGGGGCCCTGAACTCAATGAGAGTGGGGATTCTCTCCTCTTCAGGCAACTCGTCCACGTTTGTAAGATACCTGACGGCGTCTACGAATTTTTCGAGCGTGAGCTCGTCCTGCGCTCCTGCCTGACGGATAAATCTTTTGCTTGCCCACAGATATCTTGCAAGAGCCTGCCATACTGGATGGCATTCTCTTCAGTCTCCCAATGCAATTTGGCAATTTCAGCAGGAGAAAGGCCTACTCGAATCTCGTTGAGGTCTGGAAGTGCAGGTGTAGGATCCGCGCAAAAGGCTATGCAATAACCGGGAACAAGCGGAACTGGAATTCTCACTTGAAATTGCGTAAAGAGAAGAGCACCGTGTCGAGAGAGATTTGAGATTCCGTAAGTAACTCAGTGAGTGCTTTCTAAGAAGGGCTTGGAAGAAGAAAATGAAATAGGAACAACCGCGCTGGTCGTAATAGATCGACTTTCATGCTAGTTCTTGCTCCAGCATGAAAGTTCCATTTCAGGGAAGGACGACGTACTATGATACTTTTTTGTTTTGTCGAGCCCTGCTTTGGGCTCTTTATAAGACTTGACCAAATATATCATGCCACAAGCTGATGACAACTATGCATCACCTGTATGAAAGTCAGTACCATCCCGTTAAAGACAGGTTCTCTTGTTCATATGTTAAGGGCTAGTAAGGTTTTGCGCGTTGTATCAAATTAAACCACATGCTCCACCGCTTGTGCAGGCCCCTGTCAATTTCTTTAAGTTTTGGTCTTGCGATCGTACTCCCCAGGCGGAGTGTTTCACGCGTTAGCTGGGCCCCTGATCCGCGTAGACCAACGGCAAAAAAGTCTTTTTTGTTGGCATCACACATATAGCATGTGTGCCGTGAGTGAGAGGTCAATCACTTTCAGCTTTTCTTTCAAAATTCAACAACATGATGAAGAGCTCTTTTTGGCTCGAACCTTCTTTTTTCCCTTTCTAGAAATATCATACATAAGAGAAGAAAACTGCTAGCAGAGGGTGGAGAAGTGCCACACCTTCATGGATTGCTCGAGTGTAGCGTACTGATTCTTATCGAGATTGGGTAAGTGTTCAGTATGGGCAGTCTCCTCTATGAAAATAGTAAGAGAAGAAGAAAGACTTCTCTCAGATCTTTATGTTTCACATTTGAATTTCTCCTAATTGGAATTCCATGATGCTGTGTTACTAGGCTTTGTCGCCTCTCCCTTCACTATGAAAGTCCCGCTCCTATTCTTTAAGAAAAAGAAGATGGAAACTGAGCTTGATTATCTAATGGAAGGGAAGGAAGAAGTGGAACTTTGCATAAACTGTTGATCGCTGGGGGTGAGTAGAAATGAATTGTTTATCATAAATAGTAAGATTCCTTTTTATTTGTCTGCTCCCCCCCAAAAAAAGAAGAGAGACTTGTTGGAAATGTGCTTGGTTGTTGACCAAGAAAGAAAGAAATGGGAGTCCTTGGGCATTGCTTGGGCTAAGTCAAACTTGGGACGAGTGTTGTATGGCTACCTAGTGATTTACAAGTACCCTAACTGCACTAACCATATTAAACCCCTTCTTGTTGTACCGAAATAGAGATCTGATTTAAACGACCAGGCTAAATTCCGCTACAGCGGACTCAAATTTTCAGCACAGACAATCTTTAGTAAAATAGTCATAACTCTTTACTGGGGAAGCGGATTGATGAATGGTCGGTGCCGTTGGAAAGAGGACTCAGAGATCTTTAATTTGGTGGGTATTGGGACCCCCAACTCCTTATATTCTAGGAGGAAAGCACGTTTGAAGTTGACCCTAGTTTGAACTTAGCCCGAAACTAAATCGGTAAGGAAGCTTTCAACTTAACTTTGTGCTAAGAGTATTCAATGACCTTATTACATACCAAATGTACTCCCCATAATAAAGAATTAATCCTAACTCTTATTATGAATGAGAGACACCTATCTTGATCGCAGATATTTTCAGTAACGACGGAATAGGTCGTTACAACAGATACCAATTTACTCATCGTTCGTCCCTGAACGATCTTTAAGGCAGAAGGAAAAGAATGAACCAGCCCTTAGAAACTTAACGCTCTACTATGACAGCATAAAATAGCCTCACACAAACCACCGAACTCTCAAATCCCCCGGGTGTACCCCAGTTCAACCAAAATTTAATTCGATTCTGCTTTGTCAAGGAATTTCTTCCTTTGAGCTATACGAGACTAGTTAGATTACTCCTCCTCAAGTTCCCAAGAAATATGAGGCCTCGTTGAAACACCAGAGTGAAACATTTCAAACATAACGGACCAAAACGTAATTTCCATGCTATGGTGCTGACAGTCGCTGTCTTCCGCTATAGCGATAATTTCTTCGCTATAGCGAAGGTCGCAATAGCGATGTGTTCAACCACTATGGTGGTTGACATGGGACAGAAAGTCGTAAAGTTCCCCAAAAGTTCCTATTTTACAACACACTTAATTACCTGATATTCCGGAATAACCCCTTCACGTCAACCCATATACCAAGGGTTCTACTTACCCGAATTTGATTTCGAAAAGTCCCCCGGACTCCTTAAGGTCTTGGCTAATGGTAAAACTAGCTTGACCAAGATATAACACCCAATCCGCACCCAAATTTCCCTAGACCTTATCTTGCTCAGAATTCATCCGAGACTAGCCTATCCTGATATTTCTAACTCCTCAACCGGAAGTTTTCTCACCCAAACTCCCTCAACTGACCCTACCACTAAGGATCATCAATAATAAAACCAGCCAAATCACCCTTATAATATGAGACTACGAGCAATTTCCAACACTACTCAGCCAATTACGGGTCATTTGGCCAAATTTTACCTAGGTGACTATTCCCACCAGTGGTAAATCAAAAATTTCACCAATACCCCGGGCTATCATATCTACCCTTTTCTCTTATTGCGCATGGATGCTAAATAATTCCTGCAATAGCTCGTAGCTCAAATAGTGATGTAAAATGACCCGGGAATGAAAGACAGAATAAGGGAAACATAGGACAGGGATCATGCCCTGCCCATCCCGCTATAGCAACTTGCACACTGCTATGGAAACCCCCAAAAGTAGTAGCCCAGAAAATTTACCATTCTCTAAAAAATTCTCTCATTCCCCTTCCCTGTTAACATTGTTTTATCCCATTAATCCCGCCATGGTCTTAAATAATCCTCAAGACCATTCCCGACACTACAGACTGAAACTTAGTATCAATTATCACAAATCAACAAGAGGATTATACAAGCAATTATTCCAACAACACACTTCTGCTATCAAGCACAAACAACCCCCCTAGTTCTCTTGGTTCTCAACCAAGTCCCGACTGTCCTAAAACCGGAGCTTTCTTACAGTCCACAATCCCTTTTTGTTCCCTTACCATCTATGTACATGGTAAGCCTATACCCGAATGTAATGCAAACAATTCTAATTAAGGCATATCGCAATTTATCATTTAAAACCATCACCACTTTCAAGCTGGGAATAAATTTTACTTTAGTTACAATCATGATTTACTATAAAAAGCCGGGGGTCTATCAGAAACAACCTCTCTACCTCACCTCTGAGGTAGTGGTACGGACTGCGTACACTCTACCCTCCCCAGACCCCACGTTGTGGGAATACACTGGGTATGTTGTTGTTGTTGCATGATTTACTATAAAAAATTTCTTACCGCATTTTCTGCCATCAAGCAATGATAGCCCTTTTACCCCATGGTTCCTAACCAATCCCGACTGTCCTAAAACTGGAGTTTCCCTACAGTCATAAGCCTTGTCCCCTTACCATTTTTACCAATGGCCTATTTCCGAAATGTAACACCACTTTACTGACCAATTTAAGTACACGTAAAAAGTAATTACCAACCAAAGCACACCAATTCAAGTTATGACTCCTCCCGGACCAAAATATTCACAGCAAATCAAATAATTGCACACCACACATTTGCAGTCATTCAAACAACATCAATACACATAAGCATAATCTCAAGCCTCAAGCTTAAACAGTCAATCAAATCAGTTTCATTACTTTCTATTCGCCTCATGGATGACCATTAGCTGATCCATCCATACCTTTACATAGCCTCCCCGGCCAGATACCAATTGAAACATTCCCGGTTCTAATCCTTCTTTCTTGTTTGTCGTACCCGGAGTCCAATGACATCCTTCACTTCATTGAGATACCAATTGGAATCGAGAGATACCAATTGGACTCAACCCATACAAGCAAGTAAACGAATCGAACAAAAAGGAATGAAAGAAGAGAGATATTTCCTAGAATGTTTCATAGCTTCCCAAAGATTAGATGTGGATGTCAACACACCAATCTGTAGGACTCTATTCGACATTTTGCTCTTGTACTGGAACACCAGTAACCTGGGCTCTGATACCATTTGTCATGACCCAACTACCGGACCGTGCGGGCACCTACTCTAATCCACCTAGATAGGAGAACCCTTACCACCCAAACCAACATGCAATGCAGAAAAGAAAATAAACAATTAAATAAGTCCTTTAAATACATGAGAAATCCTTCTTACAAATAGTTTAGTAAAATAAACGACTTAAAGAATTTACGGAAAACATTTACAATATGAAACAACCTCCCCAGAACCTAGTCTAAGCTGGTACAAGAGCTTCTACAAGATGAGTATATGACATAAGATGACACAACTCCCACCATAGAAGGAAAGTAGGAGCTGCTAGAAGATCACCGCAATCCTGAACCTTTAGACTTACCAAGTCACCTTGTCACCTAGACTTCCCAAGTCACCTTGACACCTAGACTTCCGAAGTCACCTTGACATCTAGACTTCCCAAATCACCTTGACATCTAGACTTCCCAAGTCACCTTGATACCTAGACTTCCCAAGTCTCACTTAATCCTTACCAATAACAATGTCCATATCTGGACTACCCTTCCCTTACCCAAGTCAACCGCCTTGACTAGATATTCAGACTTAACCCGGCTAACTGCCCAACCAAACCACTTATACCCGTAGTATTACTTACCAGTGTTCGGCCCTTCCCGGACCTCTAGGACAACTTTCCATCCTGGTTATAACAACCGTCAACTACAACCCCAGACTTTTCGTCTTACTATAAATTGACCAATCACATGAAAATCACCTAGCAACCATTGACACATTCAATGACAACAACAAAGTTATATTTAAATCCCTTTCTAATCTCGAAACCCGGACCCTTCAAGGATCCTCTAACCACACCTAAGTGTTCAACAGGATACCCGGTCTACACCAAGACCCACCTTTAGCTTATTAACCATAACTAATTCTTGACCGTCATTAATACACTTAATGAAAATAAATTGTGAACTCATAACCTCTTTTACATAGTCCGGACCCACTCGGATCCCCCTAACACATCTAAGTGTTAACATGACAACCCGATCTACACCAAGACCAACTAATAGTTAACATCATAACCTGGTCTACACAAAGACCTACTAATAACATAATATAATAACCCGGCCTACACCAAGACCAACTAATAACATAATATAACAACCTGGCCTACACCAAGACCAAACTCACAATATAATTACACGGCCTACACCAAGACCCAACTCACAATATACTTACCCAGCCTACACCAAGACAAAAAGCATAATATAATATAACAATCCGTCCTACACCAAGACCAAAAGCACAATATAATATAACAATCTGGCCTACACCAAGACCAAACTCACAATATAATTACTCGGCCTACACCAACACCAAACTCACAATATAATTACCCGGCCTACACCAAGACAAAAAGCACAATATAATATAACAATCTTGCCTACACCAAGAACAATCACATAATGCAACAATATCAATGAAATAATGCAGTAAAGTAAATCCGTACCTGGCGTGGTACCCGAGCCAACCATTAGTATCTCATACCAGGCGTGGTACCCGAGCCAACTATTTGTTATACCTATACCAGGTATGGTACCCGTGCAAACCATTAGTATACCCGTACCAGGGGTGGTACCCAAGCCAACCAAATGTCAACAATCCATAGTCAAGTAATGAGCAAACAACTTGTAAACCAACAAGAAACACACCGTTCAATTCACAGACTGTAAAACAGGTAAAACAGGACCCCTAGACATTCTACACAATTCTTCTAAGTCATGCAATTCATACATACACTTAGATAAGAGTACAACATATACAACATTCATAGGAATCGTAAGCCATCACCTACCCCATTCTGGATACACTATGAACCGTCAAAATACCGTCCAAAGACTAACCCCGGTTCGCCCTTTTAAACATGCAGTTAATTATATTTATTATTGGACCTCTCCCTAGGACCAAATACAACCTGGGAAAACACTTCCCAAGCTTATAACACAACCAAACAATCATCCTAATTATACCCATTAGTCTAGAACTTTCGTTCCTTACACATTTGTTAATTTCTAACCCTTTTTTGATTCCCCGAACCTTTCAATATTCTATTTTCCACATTTTATTAGCAAAATCACACAATTTAAGCAATGCCTAGAATATCACAACACCCTATTCCCATTCTACCATATTCAAAATAATCCAACAATTCAACAACTTCCTCCAGACTCCGTACCCGAAGGTCTAACCATGGATTCTCCCTTTCATTCTATACAATAATACGAAAATGAAAGTGATCAATCTATTCTTGGAAGAAACCTAGCCTACCTGGATGCCAAGCAACTATTACATACCCTTTCTGGCTCCGTGAAGGCGTTCCCTAATGATTCTGCAGGCCCGAATCCATGGTTTCACGTCCCTTTTTTGCTGGAATCCCTCCTCCCTATGGCTCCCAAGCTTTGGAGCAGCTTAGGAGGGTTTTTGGAGCAACCTTGTCTGTTTTTGACTAAAGAAGGGAGAATGGAATTATAAAACCTATTTCTAGGCTTTCTGGTTTCGTCATTCCGCTATAGCAGACGGCCAACCGCTATAGCGACCTAAATTCCGCTACAGCAGACTCAAACTTTCAGCACGGACAGTCTTTAGTAAAACATACATAACTTTTTACTCGGGAAGCGGATTGATGAACGGTCAGTGGCGTTGGAAAGAGGAATCAGAGATGTTTAATTTGGTGGGTATTAGGAACCCTAAATCCTTATATTCTATGAGGAAAGAACGTTTGAAGTTGACCCAAGTTTGAACTTAGCCCGAAACTAAATCGGTAAGGAAGCTTTCAACTTAACTTTGTGCTAAGAGTATTCTATGACCTTAGTACATACCAAATGTACTCCCCATAATAAAGAATTAATCCTAACTCTTATTACAAATGAGAGGCACCTATCTTGATCGCGAATATTTTCAGTAACGACAAAATATGTCATTACACAAATGGACACCGACGCTGATTTATTCAACTTGATTGTTGCCTCCCAGATGGATCACCTCAAACTCTTTTAGGTGGGGCCCTTTCTGGTCTTCGAAGTTCTTAGATTTATTGGCTGTTCATTCAAGGACCATATGTCTTCAACGTACTCCTCGAAATCACCATTATCTACCTCAGTTTGTTCGTTAAGCTCTTGACACGACATGACAGTGGCAGGTTTTAACTTATTATTATTTACACCAAAACAAAAATGGGTTAGATAATAACAAGTATAAATAATTTTTAACAGTAAATGTTTTTCAAAATAAGGAGCTTTTCATTGAAATTCTGAAAATATTTACAAACTATGGCTACAACACGCATGAATGCAAGTTCATGCCTTTTTTTTGGAAAATAGTAGATAGTACGAGGAATATTTTAAAGCCTAAAGGGTGGGTCACGGAGCCTCATACGGACCATCATCGATTTTTCATAAAATAGAGTCCTTGTCTACCTAGTCGAGTGGAGAGTCATGAGGGAAGTTGTGACCCAATTTTGCAACTTTTGCCAGGCTCAGCGTCCCTAATCATGGATGCTTCAGGGACTTCTTCTAATATGGCATCACATTCTTTGAATAGGTCTCCTATTTCATCCCCTAGATCGTCACTTGTAGGGAAAGACTGGATAGATGAGTCAAAGGTCTTGGTGATTCTCGATCATCCTCTTTATTAAGAATAATTCTTGCATACCATTCGTCATCAGTTTCATCTATACTGATGGTCACTCCTCCATGTTTTGGTGAAGGATTGCTACCAGGGGAGGTTGCTTGGAGAATGATGACTCTTTGATCGATAAGGTTCTGAATTTCGTGTTTTAGATTGATGCAATCTTCAGTGGTATGTCCAACACTTCCTAAATGATATGTGCAATGTAGATTAGGTTTGAAGAATTTAGATGTTGGATTAGCAGGCTTTGGTTTGATAGGCTGAATTAGTTCAGCCGCTTTTAGTCTCTCAAAGAGTAGAGTTTGATTTTCAGCTAATGGAGTAAAGACTCGGGGAGGCTTCTTCTTATGACTTGGATGAAATATTTTATTTTGGTATGTCGGGGTAGCTACTTCGCGGTATATTTATAGATTTGAGTAGAAAGGAATTAGTGCTTTAAAATTTGACTGAAAGTTTTGGTATGTTTGTGGAGGCGGTTGGTAATTTGGAGATAGAGTTTGATATTTAGCTCGGGCATAAAAAATGGGATAGGGGCTTTGCGAGGTTGAAGGGTAGACTTTTGTGGCTAAGGCTTTATCGAGTCGTATTTGAGAGACTTTTCCATGATCTAATTATAAGAAATTGCAAGGGTATTGTTGAAAGAGTGTTCAGGTGCCCCCGTGTTCAAGGAAGGGACACGAAGTAGAGACCTTCCTTCACTTGGGGTGGGTAATTTTGCATGGATGATCAAATTAATCATACTTCTTGTCTCTCTCATCTCATTTCTCATCTTATCAACTTGTTGCGCCAATAGTGCAATCAACTCACTTTGCTTAGATAAGAGAGTAGTCACCCTAGTTAAAGTGATGCTTTCAGTATCCTCAGCCATTATTATTTTCCCTAAGTTATGATCAGGGGAGGAAACCTTGCTTTCTCTTAATTTTGTGAGGTAAGAGAATTCTTCCATCTTTTCTCAACAGAGATCAGTTTCTTTACCTGTTACAGGAAAAATAACTCAAAAGAGAGAATATGTTAGATTCCATAAGTGGTAAACAACGCAAGACATTTGACCAGAAATAAACACATAAAGTTGTTTTTGTCAAGGTGAATCGATCCACGGGTAATCGTTGACTCGAGCATTCGACATACAGGAATTCGCCCATCGATTTCGGATAAGTAGGTTTTATCAAGAAAGTTGACTCATCGAGTCTTTATCTCCTGATACTCGTCTTGCAAAACCTTTTGGTATTTCTCTCGAAGTGGAGAAATGATAATTTCTTAAGGATGGGGGACATGCCCTAAAAGGATGTGGTTCAGATATGGTAAGTTCATTTTCTGAAGAGGTAGGAACAAGATTTAAAGGGATTTTAAGGAGTCTTTGGATTTTTCTGGGTAATTTGAAGAACTCCAAGAGTGATTTTGGTCAGACTTTGCACGGTGAGTTTTTATCCTGCCTATGGGTTCTAGAAATATTCGAGTAGTAGTGGATCAATTCACCTTTTGATTTGAGCAACGCACATAAGTACGTAAAGCAATTATAACACATAAAAATATATAATAACGTGCGTATCCTAACTTGGTGACCCTTTTTGTGCCAAAGGTAGGCCTAGCATTTTAAAAGACGTATATGTCATGTAGAATCATTTTATTGCCCCCAAAATAGAGAAATATATAATTGAAATTTCTCGGTAAGGGATACACTTTGAAAAAAGAGGAAATAATGTATAAAGTAGGCCCGTGCAAGGGCAAAACAAAGCAAACCCACGCAGGGGTATTTTAGGAAAGTCAATACATAATGATAAACCCACGCAGGGGTGGCATTATGATACTCTTGACGATGATTCTTCATCCATTTGGCCCTTCTTGGACTCCTTTTCAATCTCTCGAGGTTCGTACAACCATTTGAATTTGAGGAGACTAAACGCCCTACAAAACAGATAACTAGTTAGAATATCCCGTTTCGGGGACAATAGTCTAATTCTTCTGATATATACGTCTTTCACATAAAGATATGATCGTCTTTTTGGGTCGTGGGCCCTTTTCGACTCAAGGTGGTCTCGCTAATGGGCCCGATACCCCTGGGGTACTGGGTCAACTTATATCAATGCCTATTTCAGGGATTTGGCTCCGCTCTATGCTAGTTTGACTAGAGTGGGTTTTGAAAAGAGACCGGGAACCCGAGTGGACAACTGCGGGCTGAAACAATGAACAAGTGTCAGCCAACCTGGAACCAACTAATTGCTCATTGTTTCGAAAATACTGGTTTTTTAAGTAGAGAAGTGACCGCGAAGACACACGTAATCACATTTTTCCTGATGCATTCTAATTTTTCCATTTGGCGGAACCTGTATGCCATGAATGCAATAACAGTTTACAATTTGCAAAAATTAAACACGTAAATTACAAATAACTACTTTTACTATCTATTACAAACCCGAATAGTTAGTCAAATAAGTTAGTTTCAAACAATAAGGTTAGAACCTAGTTGAATTATCCCCAGCAGAGTCGTCATTTCTGTTTTACAGGAAAAATGACTTATTTTGAAAATCATTTCGAAAAATCTAAGTTAAAAGTTTCAAAACGTTTTCAATTAAAAGCAAGAGACGCCACTTAGTTTTATAAAAGTAAAAACCAAGAAAAACTTATAAAAATTTCAAAGTCTAAAATAGATAAACACTATGAAAAATTCAAAGAGATTTTGGGTAAGAGATTCATATTAATGCTTCGGGAAGGTTTTTAAGGCATTCGAAATATCTGCTAACTCGCGGTTATCCGGACTTGTTTGAAAAATAACTTATTTGACTAACTTTTGAAAAGATCTTGTATTAAAACATCTTGTTCTAATTTGGTTTAAGAAAACATAGCATGATGAGACTTGATTAAAGGAAATCCGCATATATTTTAAAAATGAAAATACATAAACAGTTTGCTTTTTTAAACAGAAAGGAAAACGTGCTAAATTATTCTTAAAGTCAAAAGAAAGCTTAAACATATAAAGAAACCATTTCACAAATGAACCAAGGCATTTTTAAAAGATGAAATGTTCTTCTTTTGGGGAAAATCCAACTAAGTTACATGTTAGTTTAAATTATACAAGATAAATCTAGCTAACACAAAATACAAAGAGTTTAAGGGAAACAAATGAGATTAAGCCTTATGTCCTAATCAATTTGAGCTTTTCAGCCAACACTTGTCCTAAAATCTACTTGGGTTTTGAAGCCCGCTCTTCTGCCATTTTGGAGTTAGGTCCAACTCTTCCAACTTTCTTCCCGTTTGGGCTACTGTCGCTGCTATTGTTATCGTTTCATGGGCTTTGGCCCATTTGCTCATTTTTTTCAGTTTGCATCCCTAATTGAGCATGTAAAATAGTCTATTTTGGACTTAAATGAAGGCTGCCTAGACGATAGTGCTTGGGCCTGGCCCAAGGGAATGCGGGGGGAAGGAGTCCAAAGACGGACTCAACTCAATGTCACATGCATCAAAACAGAAGAAGATAAAAACTAGCAAGATATCAACTTTAAGACAAATGAATTGCGACTAATCAATCAAACAAGAAATCAGGACTTTGAACGAAGTTGTAAGAAGGGATCTATTAAGGGCAGAAATAATTTAGAATCACGTCAACTTAAAATCTCCATATTTGCACAAGTACAAGATCCTAAAATTTTATAAACACTAGGCCAATATTAAGATGAAACAATGATCTTTTCCCACAACGAACATTCAATAGAGACAGTAACAATAAAAAATTGTAGCTTAAATTATTCAAACACAGATTTGAGTATCAGGGAGCTGTTACAAGTGGATATTGATCATGACGCGAAGAGATTTGATACTAAATACACCAAGATCAATAAGCCAGATTTAGCAAGGAACGCAAATCGAGTAACATATTTTCAAGACAACCAGCTGGTAGATATAAAAAAGATTCGATCTTTAAGCTATGTAACAGTAAACTTTGATTCAAAGAGAGACTGACCCTAATTCCTTCAGGCTATATTGGGCTCAAACATATAGGAAACACAAATTTCAAACCATCACATGGGAAGCAAGTAGGAAAAAGGGGACACCATCTTCCCGTCAAGTGATGATAATAAATAAAGATTAATCTCCTGTTACCAGTAGATTTTAAAGCAAACAAGGCTGATTTAGAATAGGCTTGGTACTAAGAAAAATGACTCATAAGAACAAAATCGCTCCTATTTTAACAACCTGTAGCAACTATAGATGCACGAAAATCTCTTCATAAAACTGGATCAAACTAGTCTTTGGGACACATGACTCAAATAATAGACCAAATATGCTAACACATGACCTCTAACGAATTCAAAATCAACCTTGAATGTAAGCATATTCATACCTTCCAGATTCATCTAAAGTAATATATATCACCACATAATCATGGACAGACGATAGAAAATTAAGAGCTTGAACACATAGAGATGAAGTCGAATCACAGAAATCAAACGCATACTAAAGCTCACAATTCACAGAACTTTTACAAGTTGAATTCTACCTGATTATTACTCAAAAATAAAGTAGGAAAAATTGCTCAAAAGACCTCAAGCTTGCACGAATCACAGCTTCAAACTCAACCATACAAACAGATTCTAGCATTCTTTCTAAATTTTCATCATGACAACCAGAGGAAGTTTAACAACGAAGTACATAGCGTATCAATATTCACATAAAACGACAAAAAAAATAGTTATTAACATATGAAAAGCAGAGAAGAAAATCAAACGAAGGAAACTTCACAACTTGACAACAAACTTCTCATAAACAAGTTTTTCCATCCTTCAATTGCAACTTCTCAATGCTAACACACGTAAATCAAACAAGACCAGCCCCAAAACCAACATAGAACTTCCATAATGAAGTAAAATGATAGAAAAAGAGAGTTGAACGGAGAGGTTACCTGTTAGTGAGCAGCGAACTAGGGTACGAGCTTCATCGATAAACCTCAACGCACCGTCAGAGTTTGAATTGAAGTTGAAATCAACAGGGACTTTTTGAGTATTTTTCTCTCCGAAACTTTGGTTACGTGAGATTAGTTGAATGCTTCACCAAAATCTCCAAGTTTTTCCCCAAAATTTTAGCTACCTCACACAATGAAAGGGGAGGGTTTATATAGGAGAAGCTTGGGAAGATTTGGGGGGGGGGGGGAAACAGGGGTTAGATTGGGGATTTCGCTTGAGGAATTTCAAAACTCCTCTTTGGATAACGTTAAGCAACAACGAAATTGTACAGAACTTTACAAACTTTTGCTCAAATCACAGAGAAATTGCCACATAGGGCTGTTTCTAGAACTTTTGAAGTTGCCCGCTCATCATCTTGGACGGAGTTTAGGAATTTTGACAGAGTTAACTGGGTTTGCTGGAGATTTGAGCTGCGTTTGTGAAGCTGTTATTTGTTGTCATATGTGAGAAATGACGAAGAGGGAGAGGTAAGGGATGTACTAGGGGAGCAGACGTGTTTTACGAGGCGCGTTGCTCATACAACATTCTCTTTTCTGGAAAAACAAGGAGAGTGAGACGCGTGAGAGAGAGGTACGATGGCGACGGCTAGGGTTTTCACTAGGTTTATGAGCGGAGAAGAAGAAGAAAGCTAAAAGGGGTCGTTTGAGTGTGAGTGTAAAATGAGAAAGGAGAAAATGAAAGAGTATAAGGGGCAGTGTATTGGGCTGTACCAGGTCGGTGGGGATCTAGGCTGGTGGGAATTGGGGAAAGGAGTGGGCTTAGGCGAATTGGTGTTGATGTTGCCCCAAATTCGGCTGAAACAAAAGGTGTTATAAGGGGTTATTTAGGATATGGCCACATTTGCAAAATGTGGTCATTTTGAGTTAAGGGAACAACCAAATTGAGGGTAAATGAATGAAATTCGTCTTGAGTTTAAAGAATTAGGATATAATAATAGAAATAAAGATGAACTAATTAAGATTAACCTTGAGCTTTAATAAATTAAAATAATTCAAAATTATTGTATCTAACACATAATTATCTCTTTAAAATCATGAAATTAATGTATTTAATTAATCTCTTATTTTGAATTAATTTAGAGGAAAATTAAACATTTAATCTTTTAAAAGGGATTTTCTTATGAAATTAAACTCTAAAATAGTTCTTTAAGTAAACCTCTATAAATTTCACATAATCAAATATGAAAATATAAACTCTTACTCAAGACTACCATAAAGATGATATAAAATATATTTTATCCCTTTTTATAAAGTAATTATTTTGAAAATTGTTTAAAATTAATAAAGGCTCAAGATTAATTCGTAATGTGAAGGGTAAAAATTGGGTGTCAACGATGATTAACCTGAGAGTTCAACTCGTAGTATTGAGAGGCCAGCTTCTTCCTTTGCAGATTCAGGGTTGTTGTAATAGATGTCGGTACCCTAGATTCACTGTTAGCTTTGTTGAGGGTCGGTCGCCCCAACTCGACGTCATTGTCATCCTCTTCCATCAACTCTTCCTGTTTGTCGCCTCCTAATGTGTTTGAAGTAATCTGGGCTAAGTTTTCTTGTAGCTCGTCCACCTTTTTGTCCTGATCCTCTATCTTTTCCATTAGGCCCCATGGGATTTGGTGAAGCTCAGCAGAATCTCCTTTATGCTCTCCAGGCTAACAGGGCCCTCCTCTTCAAACCGCTTATCCTCACATAGGGGTCTGCGGTTTCTCGTTTGAGTGTTCATGTTGTCCATGTTAACGTGTTTAGTCTCAAGATTCATGTTCTGGAGGTTAGTCTGGCCTTGCTATCGAGAACGGTGTTTTCTACTGCATTTCGAGCTATCAAGAATGGTGTTTTCTACTGCATTTCAATCTATCGAGTCCCCGATCTACTTGTCCACGATTTGATCATTCTCGTTGGTCATCCTTCAAGTCCCCCGAAAATAAAGATACACAAAGACAAAGAAAACTTAATCTAGTTAGAGAGTGTAATATGTAAAAGCTAAACCAACACACAGTTGCTATGGCCCCACAGTAGGTGCCAAACTATTTACGCGAGAAACAATACAGTTAAATTTGTTTATGAGGTCAAGAGAACGCGTCTTAGTTTGACCTTTTCTAGATTAGTTTGAGAGTTATTACTATGTTAAACAATGATAATCGGTTGGTAAAATAGAATAGTAGAGCTAAGAGTTAAAGGAAAAGGGAATGAATCGAGCGTTCCCGAGCTCTAAGAGTCAGTTTTTGAGCTTTTGAGTTTGTTGCTGAGGATCACACTTTATCTTCCGAGAACGCTGAATAAAATAAGCTAAAAGATAATAACTTTTTCCTTTCTATTGCTTTCTGATGCCCTCTCCAGGTGGATGGAGAGGGTTATTTATAGGTTACATGAATGAGACCGTTATTCATAAAGTTTTCACGATGCCTTAAGGGTACATGCTAATCAACAGGGGCGGAGCTAGGAGGGAGGGAGGGGCTTCACCCGAACCCCCTCGTCGGAAAATTTCACTGTATATACAAGGTCAAATTTGATTGTTAAAGTATAGATATTATATAATGAACCCCCTCAGGATAAGTTAGATGCTTGTTTCAATAGTCACAGGGGTACAGAATTACCCTTAGGTCGCCAGTTTGAATTCGATTTTGGGCAATATTTTTTCCATTTTTATTGGATCTCGTAAACCTACGGTTGGTCTATTTTTCCATTAAAAAGTAATGCTTTGTTATTTTTTGGTTAAAAAATTGTATTGTAGTCTATGAAATATCCTCCAACTAACCAATTGTAGACTTTTTATTTATTAGTTGATTTTAAGATCATATTTAGTCCATTTCTTGTTTATTATATATGACTTCTTTTTTGTTTCCTTTTTTCCTTAAGTATTTTTCACTAGCATTTTTATTTTTTTATTTGACAAAGGAGAGTTACTTCAAAATAAATGTACCATTGATTACTATATTGGTTTCATATGATATATTTTTAGTCGATACTTTAATTCAAAAAATAGTTTTCTAGCCATTTATAAAAAAATTTAATAAAAAATCTTCATTTTTATACATTAAAGATTTTAAAATGTCATATTCTTCTATTCAAATTGTAAGAGGGAAAGAGATCTCATTTCCTCACCCATTCCTCAATTTTCTTTTTATTGTTTACTCCTTTAAAATTGTTGAACCCCCTCACTGAAATTCCTGGATTTGCTATTACTAATCAGGGTTTGCCATGTTCCATACCTTATATGTGTCACCCAATATTCTGGTCGTGTTTAGCTCCATGTCGGAGTTTCCTGTGCACCTGAACCACCTGACACTTTTGTCCCTCTTGTCTTCTTATCGACGAAATTAATTTGTCGTCCTTCGAGATAGGCCATAGAAACGGGGATGCCATTTAGACTTCTTTCTGCCATATGTTCACCACGTTGCATCTCTTTACTGCCATGTATCCGTCATGTTGTCCTAGCATATTTTTTTCGATACACAAATATGTTGAAAGACAACTATAACTTATTCTTGAGAGTACAAGGGCAAGTATGACCCTTTTTAAATATTTATACTCATAAAAGAATTAATTTCAAGGAAAAAATGAGAAAATTTTAATTAATATTATAAATCTATATATATATATATATATAATATATATATAAAGAAATCATCATCTTGATGATGTGGCAGGCTCTAGAGCCAGATTTCCTATTTATCCATTTTATCTTTTTTTTAAAGACTTTTTGCACAATAAACTCAGTTATTCAATCAGAATTAAATTTCGTTTACAAAGTCGCAGCGAATCACAAAAGGGCGTGTCCACACCAATTCATTAACATCCACTCATAACTAGTTCGAAATCCATTTCTTCTTCAATGGCGTTCGCGATTTTTCCTGCAAATTTTCTGTCCCATTGAGGATATCCAGTCAGCGAAAAGTTTTTCTTTTCCCTTTCTTCATGAAATTACAATGCCCCTTTCTTGATGTCCATTTCTATAATCTTTAACTCTTGAAATTCATCAATTGCTTTGACATTGAAAACATGATTGGTCTGTATTTGATTTAGTTGTCTTTTATAAAAACTAAGTAATATTTGTCATCTAATGAAACTGCTTCCCAACTGTTAATGGAGGATTGAATCCCAAAAATATTTTTAATTTTGAAAAAAAAATTACTCCTGACGCTCATAGAGTATTTGACAAAATAGTCCATAAGAAATAAAGAAAATCACACGAAAGCTTCAGAAAATATTGGTCAATGATGCTATGAAAGTGTATTTTCAGAGGTTATGACTTCTTTGGTTATATTTGGTTTGGAGGACATAAAAGTTGACCTTTTCATTTAAAGAACTATGTGCTTCATTGATGGTTTTCATTGTTACTTATTAACTGGTAATATTACTTTTTAATTATGTGACAAAGGTAAGGGCAGATCTGTGTACACCTCACTTGTAGTACTATACTGAATATGTTGTTGTTGTTGTTGTTGTTGTTGTTGTATTACTTCTTAATTGAAGAAGCATGTGTTTTCTTACTTTTGCAGTTTCCAAAGTCATTATTAATGTTGTGACATTTAATTTTCATGATCGTATTAGATGTTTGATTAGGAATATGAAAGAATGATGGAGTGAATTCTATACTACTTGTATAAAAGCATCAAAAAAGGCGATTGCGAATTTGTCCTTTGGAGTCCATAGCTCGAGCGAAAATACAGTATACTTGGATGCAAAATCTATCAACAGATAAGAACTATAGCTTCCTGTGATATATCATCTCTATTCAATACATTCTTTAAAATGGGCATAGTCAATTTCTATGCTTAGTTAGTTTATTCCCTCGAGATAAATTCAATGATTGTTAACATCTGAATTATCATATTATAGTTGGTGTAGATTTAGACTTTCCGCTAATAATTTTTTCTTAAACATTTTAAGGAAATGATTACATTAAACATAACTTCTTAATCCAAGAAAAGTTAAGATTTTTAAATATGAAGTTGTATAATTTTATCATGATCCAATGTCATGAAGTTCTAATTACCCTATCTTCATAACTGGTAGAGAATAGATCCCTTTGAAAAATTATTCTGACTTCAATATGTATAATTTTTGCTTATTTTGTGTAGTAAGTGTACTTTTCTGACCAGCACAAAATAATAGTTAAGTATAATAAGGACTGTGCGTTTAAGTAGTGGATTGTCCGATGTTTGTTTCACCGAAGCAATAGTGAAGGAAAGGACAACTTTTGAATTCCTAACGTCGGAAAAAAGACTTTGCAGATGCGTGACGGTTCCCAAAAAATTAAAGGCAAAGGGCAGTAGCAGCCGCTAGAAGGCATCTTCATGGGCGGCCGTCTATTTACGAAATGCAGTGACAAAGGAAATCATCCTTACAGTACTGAAAAAATCTGGTAAGTTTTTCGCAAATCTCAACAGTTTCAGTAAAAATTTCTTCCTTTCTAGCAATATTTAGTACTCTATATTTTAATATTTTAATTATGTGTATGTGAATATCTTAAATGGAAAATATGTGCCTTGATTCGTTGCAGTAATTCTATTGGAGATTAGGTTGTTTATCATCTTAACTCCATTTAATCAAGCTTTTAGTTGAAAAATAAATGGCTTCATATCTTGGTTTCTTTTTTTGGTTGATTGACAAGGCTGAGGATAAAAATACTCATTAGCAGCTGACTTTATATTCTGCTATTCATAGTAGTTTTTCTTGAAGGAAACTAACTAAATCTGTGTTGTAAAGGAAAAGTTCTATAAGGATCAACTCTTCTTGAGCTTTCTATGTTTTATGAATGAAAAAGAAAGAGGCATATCATTATTCATCAAATGAAAATATGTAGGCTTTTGCAAGTCCTTCAGTGTCCATACGAGTTCTACTTATGTTATTGAGCATTTTGTTGGCAAAGTCACACGCTTCAGAACAAAAAATTTTGACGTTTTACTAATTACTCCAATGGAAGGTATCATATTTATATATAGTTGTTCTATAAATTTCTTTGACTTTGGCTCATCTGTTAAGTAGCTCTGCTTGTATATATATATTTCTTTGACTATTTTGTGTCAATTTAGAAGGGAAAAAATCAGTAGTTTCTAAATGTTTTTGTATCCATTCTCAAACCAAGTTTGATTAGTAGTTTTCTTTCCTGGTATATGGGAGAGTATTAATTCAGTAAGTCCTGTTAGAACTATGAAAAGAAATCTTAATTGACTCTATTCATTTGATGTCTAGCAAATATGGAAGGACATTGGAGAGACTGAAGCTGATAAAGACCGTATGCTACTGGAGTTGGAAAGAGTGTTTTCATCATTCTGTTGCAGCCAAAGAATCTGAGGGCAATCTTAATGGTTGTTCTTGGTGAACTCAATACCAATGAATACTTTATGAGATGGATTTGTGGTTTTTAGATCTATTTCACATTGTTATAGGATTTATATATAAACGGGAGATAATCCATCGGCTCATGGCTATATTAGAAGTTTATTGTTAAGCATACTCATATTAAAGTAGAGAATGAGAATTTTGAAGTCACATTAATCAAGGTGGAAAAGTTTTTTTACTATTAAAAATTATTTTTCACGTATCGTTTCTTAAACAGTGTAATAATATGAAAGAGTATCTTCAGTTTAATGAAACTGCAGGGCTATGTTTTATTATATCTAAAGTTTTAACTTTCACTTTAAAGAGTGTATAAATCGAAAGTCTATGTATAAATATATTTTTACTTCACCTGTTATATCAATGTAGTTCATGATGAAGTCTTGCAGAGATTTTTAACTGATGGAGATTTTTTGTATGTTATAAATTATTCAGTCATATTTTATTTACTTATTTATGATCGCGCGGGTACTTTTACTAGTTAACCAAAAAATTTAAATAAATATTTTTGATAATGTGGACAAGTAAAATGGGAGAATGAATTAAGGGTGACAAAAAAGTTTCAAATTTAAGTTGTAGCGACTTAAGTTATTTTAATTAAGCAGAGGTGACAAAAATTAGATTAGTAATTAATGGGTTTTGACTCATTTTCTGAGTTGCCCTCAAGTTTTTATTTTTACACTTTGACCCATAGGACCCATTCCCCTTTTGAAAGAATTGAATTAAATAAAACTCTAATTACCTAAAATGGGAGGGGGGAAAATGACCGCCTCCCCATCTTCTTGCTTCTCTTCCTCGCGCCATTTTCAGGGTATTCTCCATTGTTGTTGCTGTTGTTGCTGTTGTTGTCTTCTTCTTCTTCTACTCCCCTGCCCTCCATTATTGTTGTTGCTGCTGCCATAACTGCTGCTACTGGACCAAAATTTTGAATTAAATTTATTCGTAATCATTAGGCATTACTTCATAGGTGATTTTGGTAAGTAAAAATAATAATTTTTAGTTCAATTTCTCATCTGGGTATATCTGTTATTTTTCTGTAATTTTCAGTAGCGTATCCAATAGATGACTCATCTGTTGCAACAGATGACCTATCTGTTGGATTCATGTTACAACAGCTGAATCTAACAGATAGCTCATCTGTTACAACAGATGGGTGGTGTGTTGCAACAGATGATCTATCTGTTGCAACAGATGACCTATTTGTTGGATCAACCTACTGGTTCTGAACATGAATCCAACAGGTAAGTCATCTGTAGCAACAGATAGATCATCTGTTGCAATAGACCACCCATCTGTTGCAACAGATGAGCTATTTGTTGGATCAAGCTACTGGTTCTGAACATGAATCCAACAGGAAGGTCATCTGTTACAACAGATGAGTGGTCTGTTGCAACAGATGAGCTATCTGTTACAACAGATGAGTGGTCTGTTGCAACAGATGAGCTATCTGTTGCAACAGATGACCTACATGTTGGATTCAGCTACTGGTTCTGAACATGAATCCAACAGGTAAGTCATATGTTGCAACATATAGCTTATCTATTGCAACAAATGATTCATCTATTGTAACAGATGACTTACCTGTTGGATTCATCTTACATTAGCTGGCAAAGCTGGTTCAGAACCAGAAGCTTAATCCAACAAATAAGTCATCTGTTGCAACAGTGAATCATCTGCTGCAATAGATGATCTATCTGTTGCAACAGATGAACTACCTGTTGGATTCATATTCAGAACCAGTAGTTGAATCCAACAGATAGGTCATCTGTTGCAACAGATGCATTACCTGCTGCAGCAGATGGGCTATCTGTTGCAACATATGACTTACCTGTTGGATCCAACTGTTGTTTCTGAACATGTATCCAACATGTGAGTCATCTGTTGCAACAGATGAGTTACTTGTTGGGGCAATGATATAATTTTATTGTTGTATATAGATACTCAACTTTACTATACTATTATTGTTTTTTTTAACAAAACTCTTTAGGTATCATTTATGGAGGAATCAATAACAATAGGAGTTGATTGTCATGGTGAATGGATCGAGAAGAACAATCAATTTATTTGGCGTTGGAAGGATGATGACTTGTTAGAAATGATAGCGATGACAGTCCAAAAAGATATTTTGCATAATGATTTTGTTAACTTAATCATCAGTTGTTGCGAATTAAATTGGCAATCGAAAGATCTTGTCATCTGTTGCATGCACAGCTCTTTTGAAAATCAGAAGGTCTTGTCTTTTAAGATAAGGGATCAAGTTCATTTGTGTGCTTATTTGAGTGATGCAGCTAGGCCCATTTTAAGGGTATACGTAATTGAAAATCCGATAGAGAACTCCAATTTAGCTCAAAACCAACAAGATATGTTAAATGATGAGTTGGAGGATAGGGTAGATATGAATATTTCAGATAATGGAAGTGGGGCTGAATTGGATGGTCCAAGCTGTGGGGATGACCAAACTCCTACACCTGATGTTGGGAGCAATACAGTGGGCAATTCTCAATCAACACAGTCTATCCATGTGCAAGAGGATGAAACAGGTTTTTATAAGGGAATGACATTCAAGAACAAGCAAGAACTAGCAACTTCGTTGAAAATTGCTTGCTTGGAAAAATATTTTAGACTCAAGAAGGTGACTAATTCACGTAATGTGTATTGTTTTAGATGTGTACATTCGGAGTGCAGGTGGTGGATTAGGGCTGTGAAACTTTTAAGTTTTGACAGATTCTGTATTATAACCTATGTAAAGTATCACACGTGTGGTTCTGAGCATATCACGAGTCATCATCCGTACGCCATAGCAAAAGTGATTAGTGAAAATTTTAAAAATAGGTTCCCCGAAGGTAAAGGCCCATCTACACAAGACATAAAACATCAAATTCGTACAAAATTGGGTGTTAAGGTGAGTTATTGGAAGATTTGGAAAGGCATGGAGATTGCAAAGTCTTTGGTTAGGGGAACACATGAGCACGGGTATGCAGTTCTTGATGCTTACTGTTATATGCTTTAGTCCGCAAATCCAGAAAGTAAAACATCATTGAAAGTTGATGAAAATAGAAAGTTCAAGTACTTTTTTGTATCCTATAGGGCTTGGATACGTGGTTTAAGCAAATGAAAAAAGTCATTGCCGTTGACAGGACATTCTTGAGGAGCAAGTATGAAGGAGTTTTATTGTCAGTTGTGGTACATGATGCGGAGAATCATATTTTTCCGCTTGCTTTTTGTGTAATTGACAAGGAGCGCGATGCCTCATACCGATATTTTTTTGAATAAATGAGAAGTTATCTAGATGATACTGCTGATTAGTGCATAATTTCTGATAGGCATCCAAATATCAAGAAGATGGTTTCAATTGTCTACCCTACAACTCATTATGATTGTTGCATAATTCACCTTAGGGAGAATATTCGAAACAACTTTCACAATACGAAGGTCGTATCTCATTTTTATAAAGCAGCAAAAGCGTAAAAAATTAATGAGTTCAATGACCATTTTAATCAAATAAGAGACCTGGTACCCGGAGCAGCCAAACATCTTGAACGTGTTGGATTCCACAGGTGGAGAAGAGCATTCTATTCGGAAAATAGGTATAATATTATAAATTGAGTAATTTGTTTGAGTTTATTGTCAATTATACCTTACTGGGTGATTATTTATTTGTATATGTATAACATTATGACGACAAACATTGCTGAGTCGGTGAATGCAATGTTCGACGTTGAAAGAGAATTTCCCATTGTCCCTCTATTTAATGAAATAAATAGAAGATTTGCACAAAAATTTCACGATAGGCGTACGGAGTTCATCAACTCACCAACCATCTTTGTCCCTGAAATGGAAAAGAAAATAACAGAGTACGTCAACTTGGGAAATAAGTTATTGGCTCATCAAACTGCCAACTACAGGTTCAGTGTCACCGGTCATGGTGAAGTTGCTACGGTCGATTTGCAAGCAAGATCTTGTACATGTAAATTATTTGACATGGATAAAATACCTTGTCCACATGTTATGGCAGCGCTTTGAGTCCAATATGGTGAAGACTTTAGTAGGCGAATTTATGAGTACTCATTCTCATATTATACGGTGGAGAGATACATCATTGTATACTGTGAGGAAATTTATCCTGGGCCTTCTGAAGAATCTTGGAATGTTCCTTTGGAGATTTTAGAGAGAGAAATATCTCCTTCACATATTGACCCAAGCAAATCGGGAAGAAGGTGAAAAAAGAGGAGGCGTGGAGTCAGAGAATCATTTCCAACAAGAAAAAATAAGTGCTCTATATGTAAGACGGTTGGCCACAAAAGAACTACATGCCCAGATCGAAATACTCCATAATTGTTAATGTTGCACTCATTTTCTCCATTCTTGTAATAGTAATAGTATTGTTATTCTGAACTTTTAGTACTTTTCTATGATATTTCAGTCAGTGATGTTTGTGAACTTAACTCATTTATATATTGCAACTGATGGTGAAATCTGTTGGGAATAATTAAATATGTTACTACAAATGTTGGGAATAATCAAACAGATTCAGCACATGCTGCTTTTGATTCTACATCTGTTGCAATAGATGACTCATAATCATCCAACAGATATACTCATCTGTTGCAAAAGATGAGTCATCTGTTGCAACATATGAATCATCTGTTGGAAATAATCAAACAGACTATACACATTTTGCAACATATGATACATCTGTTTCAACAGATGATACATCTGTTTCAACAGATGATACATCTGTTAGAAATGATCAAACAAATATAGACATATGTTGCAACAGATGACTCATTTGTTGGAAATCATCCAACAGATATAGACATATGTTGCAGCAGATGAATCATCTATTGGAAATCATCCAACAGATATAGACATATGTTGCAACAGATGAATCATCTATTGGAACTTATCCAACAGATATAGACATTTGTTACAGCAATTCACATCAAATAAGTCAATTGATTCATCTATTTAGGATCACTACACTTAGTTGATCATGTAATTATTATGTAATTCATTGAAATTTTAATTGAAGTTGTTAATTGAAAGCTAATTATGATTAAATAACTTAATTTATTACTAATCATGAGTTAATTAAGCAATTCACATCAAATAAGTCAATTGATCTATCTATTTAGGATCACTACACTTAGTTGATCATGTAATTATTATGTAATTCATTGAGATTGTAATTGAAGTTTTTAATTGAAAGCTAATTATAATTAAATAACTTAATTTATTACTAATCATGAGTTAATTAAGCAATTCACATCAAATAAGTCAATTGATTCATATACTTAGGATCACTACACTTAGTTGATCATGTAATTATTATGTAATTCATTGAGATTGTAATTGAAGTTGTTAATTAAAAGCTAATTATGATTAAATAACTTAATTTATTACTAATCATGAGTTAATTAAGTAATTCCCATCAAATAAGTCAATTGATCCATCTATTTAGGATCACTACCTTTAGTTGATCATGTAATTATTATGTAATTCATTGAGATTGTAATTGAAGTTGTTAATTGAAAGCTAATTATGATTAAATAACTTAATTTATTACTAATCATGAGTTAATTAAGTAATTCACATCAAATAAGTCAATTGATTCATCTATTTAGGATCACTACACTTAGTTGATCATGTAATTATTATGTAATTCATTGAGATTGTAATTGAAGTTGTTAATTGAAAGCTAATTATGGTTAAATTACTTAGTTTATTACTAATAATGAGTTAATTAAGCAATTCAACTCAAATAAGTCAATTCATCTGCTGCAACAGATGTCTATATTTGTTGGATAAGTTCCGACAGATGACACATCTGTTGCAACAGATGTCTACATCTGTTGGATCATTTCCAACAGATGTGTCATCTGTTGCAAAATGTATAGAGTTTGTTTGATTATTTCCAACATATGATTCATATGTTGCAACAGATGACTCATCTGCTGTAACAGATGCGTATATATGTTGGATGATTTCCAACAGATGTGTAATTCATTTTTAGTAATAATCCAACATTTTTTAAATCTAAGGATAAAATAAAATTCATGACATAATAACTGGACATCTATTAAACATACAATATTGTCATCACCAAATATATAATATAACTAAATAAGATACTAAAAATAAAAAAGATTGTCTAAAATTACAGTACATAATATAATTAAATAAAATACAAAAAATAAAAATATTGTCTGGAAATTACAACCATATCAGGACTCCAAACTCTTAAAAGCCACCCCAGCAGCCCAAACCTCTTGCATTCTTGCAACTGAATTATCATTCATTAGAGTGTCGGGAGTTGTCATACAAGTACCGGTTATCAAATGCTCAATGAAAGCAAGCGAGTATGACCCGCACGCGGCAAAAGTCTCATTCTTTGGAAGGTTCTGTTTTCGACCTTCAAAAACTCATCGTTCGTTGAGCAATTTTTTCGGCAAGTGATTCATTAGGCCACTTTGCTTCAACAATCTAGGGAACAACTCCAACAAACCCTCCATGAATATCAAAAATTCAAACTCTTCAAACACTGGTATGTTACAGTCATAGACATTCATGTCTCCCTTACTCATTCTGATCTCAAGAGTCACAAAATGCTTTTTTTCTAAATTCATGACTGCTATGATTCTCTTGGCCTCTCTTCAATCCATGACACCTGGATATGGTCTCTTTCCTCTGACATAGTCAATCATGTCATCATCTCATTTAAACTCAGCAAGTAACTTCTCTATTTTTTTGCCACCAGGAGTTATTGCTTCTTCACTGAGTTTCTTGTACCGATCAAGGAAATTACCATAAAAGTTAAGGTCCATGATTCTATCTCCAAGATCAAAGAATTGAATGAATTTTAGATGCTTCACTCGCATCAGGAAAAGAATTTCATCAACATACTGAAATAATAATACAATATATATAAGTTAGTAACTTATAACAATTGAAAAGTTGCAGCAGATGAGTCATCTATTCCAACATATGAGTTATCTGTTGGAACATATCATCCATCTGTTCCAACAGATGATCCATATGTTCCAACAGATGATGCATCTGTTCCAACAGATGATCCATCTGTTCCAACAGATGACTCATATGTTAAAACAAATGACTCATCTAAATAAACATACTAATGAAATTAAATAAATAGAAGGTTAGTAAGAGTAACTCACCCAGTCCACATACCAATACTTCATATCAGTCATGTTCTTGAAGTCTTGTGCACCAAACTCATGCATAGATTAAGTTTCTGGGGCCTTTTTTGAATTCATCAGAGTTTTCAGCTTTGCCTTTCTTGTGGCAGTCACCAACTTGTAGATATTCACCTTCTTCAGCTCTTCTTTCTCTCCTATGGCTCTTGGAACTTTCCCAACAGTGCATGAAAGAGGAGATGCAATTTTTCTTGATTTAATATCTGATATTGCCTTGAAAATTATTTTTTTTGTCCTCTTAATCTTAACATGCAATGGAGTGAATGGCTCTGTAATCTTTCTTGATGGGATGACACCCCTTTTAGATGTCAATTCCTTTACAACATTAGTTAATCCCTCAGGAGCATTAATCACTCCAATGTATTTTTGCTTGCACTCTTCGCATTTACATGCAGAACATGAGCTAGATGAGGCAAGACCACCAAATGACTGTCTACCCATGCTGTGTGGTAGATCTGTAGCATGCCCACTAAAAGGGGTGTTGAAATCATATCCACTACCACCATCAGTATCAAAATCAACACCACCATGTGTAGTATGGTCATCCCTTACTTCAACAACTGTAAGAGGAGCATCAACACTACCAACAGTTCCATCACCAGCACCCTCACCAGTACCATAACCACCACCAACACCAACATCATCAACAACAACATTAGTAAGAACAATCTCACCCTCCCTGAGTGTTTTTCTTTTGATGGTTGTTGCTCCAGCCAATTCTTTTTTATCATATCAATTACCTTAGGATCCGGTAGAGTTTCTACAGACCTTAAAGTAATAAGGAATGGCATCTTTAACTCTCGATTAGTCGGGATAAGTCATGGATGTACAATCTAAACTCAATAATTAAATATATTAAAATAATATTTAACTCATAATTAAATTCTATTGCAACAGATGTGTAATGTGTTGCAACAAATGTGAATTTTGAAAAAATAAATTCAAGTTAATCTCTATAAAAGTAGACTTACTGCTTCCTCGGGTGGTTTGAAACGATCAAAAACTTTTACTTTTTTATCGTTCTTGGCCGACAACCATCTCAAAATTCTAGGACTAGAAACCTGTTCTTGATAGTACTTCACTTGTTATCGAAGATAAGGAATGACTTCAAATGCCCAAGCCTGTAAAAATTATGCTAACAAATTAAAAATATTATTCAATAAAAAAATTTGAAACACAAAAAATAAAATATTTACGATGAAAGCCCATGGAAAGCCATATAAGTTGACTGTCTTTGGCGTTAACGGAGTCAACAAATATTTGACAGTCATTATGAAGCTTTCACGATCCCAAGGATAGTTGTTGAATGCCTCCAGATCTTCCGAGAGCTTTATTAAACCAAGTGGTATGTTATTGTTAACGTCTCTCGCTCAAAGAATATTATGTACAAACCAAACCAAGCACAATGATTGCTTGTGCTTCTTTGAAAGCCTTTTACCTTCCAACTCTTCAAGCAAATTTACATTCTTGAAGCTTGAATCAACAATACACACCAAGTCATCACCATCAGTTGACTTGCCCTTTTGGATTTTCTTGACAGTTTTGGTTGCTGACTTAGATCCTTTCTTTGTTATTGTCTTTGGTGTGCGAGGTGCTTTTTTTTGTGTGTAACAATAGGCATAGGTTGAGAAGGAGGATGATATTTTAGTCCAGTAACTATGGCAAACTCCTTCAACCCAAAACAAAGTGGCATGCCACAGTAATTTATCCAGACTCCATCCATCTTATCATTGTTCTCATACATAAATCTACGTTTGAGAAGACCATACACCATGGTCATTTGAAAACGAGCATTATTGTCCTCTGACAAATCAAGATATTGCCCAAAGCAGTTGTTTCTGAAATAATCATCCAATTTTTATTCTCAAAGTATTTTTCTGAAGGTGTCAAAAGATTTTTCCATGGCTGAATTTACCACACAATCACCAGTTAAATTTGTGACACCATCACACTGCATTCTCACTGAAAAATTATCAATACAAAATATTTTGACAAACTCTTCAGTGGTAGGACTGTTAGGATCAAGATGTTCCTCTTCCTCATCTTCACTTTCATTATCTCCTCTTTTTTCTCCTTCTTCTCCTTCATCATTTTTCTCATCTTCTTCTACATCCCTCTCTTTATCTACACCTTCTTCCTCTACTGAGTTTTTATCTTCATCACTTTCTCCTTCATCTTCCTCATCTTCCTCACTTCCCTCATCTCCCTCACTTCCTTCATATCCCCCACTTCCCTCATCTTCTTGTTCATCTTTATTTAAATCTTCAGATTCTTCACTTTTTTCTATTTCATTCTCATTCTCTTTTTCCTTCTCTTTCTCTATATTTAAAGCTGATTGAGAAGATACTTTTTCTTCTAATTGAGATACTGTTTGTATAGCAAGCTCATTTAGTGGTGAATGTATAGACTTAGATACTTTACTCCTTTTGTTTGGAGTTGATTCACTTCCTTTTCTTTTGGGAGCCATTTTATCTACAAAAAAGAATAAAATAAAGGTGAATGATTGATTTGTGCATCATTAAAAAAAGGTTAACAATGAATATAACATGTACAAATAATTATTCCAACAGATGGGTCATCTGTTGCAACAGGTAGGTACTGCTTTAATTTCATCCAACAGATGACCTATCTGTTGCAATAAATATGTCATTTGTTGGAACAAGTAGGTCATCTGTTCTAACAGATGACCTGTTGCAACAGATGACCCATCTGTTGGATCAAATCAAAATAGTAGGTTCACTGCTTTGATTTCATCCAACAGATCACCCATTTATTGCAACAAATGAGTCATCTGTTGGAAATATAATCAGAGTAAACCAACAGATGGTATAGTTGTTTCCAACAGATGTGTAATATGTTTCAACATATTCATATTATGTTACAACATATTACACATCTGTTGGGATATTAACAATATTTTTACAACATATATACATATATCACCAAGAATCACCAACATAAATCAATATTTACTACTTGAATAACAAATTTCAAGAGCAACACCATATAAGAACAAAAACAACACCATATTTACCAATACAACAACACCAATAACACCAACAAAATGTTCAAGAACAAGAACAACAACAACATTAACCCTAATTTTGAGGATAATACTCAGTTCAAATCTTCTTCTTCCTAACTCAGTTCAAGTCCTCTTCTTATTCATTAACCAAAAATATTATTTTCAAAATGCCTAACTTTTTGAGATGCAAGACCCTTCTACAATTGTAGCAACAGATTCCAACAGCAACAATAACAAAAATTTCACTTTCATAAAAAATAATAACACAAGACAAGAACAACAACAAGAACAACACAAGACACAACAAAAGTTCAAATCTCAACAACTATTTGCTCAAACAGATCAACTAATCTGTTGCAACAAATTACTTGCAAAAATTAAAATTTCACTACTTTCACAACAATGTTCAAGAACAAGAATAACAACAACAACAAAAATTCACATTTCACTAAAGATACACATACTATTTACAAATATACCATCATATCAAGTGTTAACAAATACCACAAATTAGAGTTTCTTTCATTTTTAAGCATAAATTAACAAAATCATCAACTCATAGTTTCAGTTCTTCTTCTTCTTCTTCTTTAGTCAAAACCCTAACTTTTTTAAAAATCCTAACTTCCCAACTTTTTGAACCAAATAAAAAAGAAGACTTTACCTAAAAAGAGAGAGAAAGAGCAAAGGTCGATGGTCTACCGGAACTCTCCTATTTATCGGGAAAAGAACAGAGAAGAAGAAGAAGAAGAAGTTGGGAGCAAAATCGCGCAGTTGAGAGAAGAGAGAAGGAGAGAAGTTTTTTTTTTTTTGAAAAATTTGAAAACTGATTTGATCGGTTAAGGGAGAGGAAAAGAAAGAGAATTGGGGGGAGTTGAGTTGGGGTCTTTTTGTATTTTTAAAAAGATTAACAAATTTTAAAAATATTAATTTAGTCCCCAATTAAGTTAATCTTTTTTTTAAGTAGCCTTTGACCTTGAGCTGGTCAAAGTGTCACAAAATTAATCTTGACACTTAAAAGTGGAGAGTTTGGGGCTAAAATTGTCCCTTAACTATTACAGTAGGTTCATTTTGGTCCTTCAAATATAACTCTGAGCATATTTAGTCCCTTAACTTTACTAAAGTGGAGCACTTTTGATCTCCCTAACAAAATCCATTTAAAAATAATAGTGTTAAACCCATGTGGCACCCACGTGACTTGTAAAATACAAACTCATAGAGGTTAAGTATTAGCTATTATGAGTATATATTTAATTTTGCACGCTCTTAAACACAATTAAGAAGAAATTCACACACCCTTCACCAAATTACTAGCTACGCCACTGATTTTAAGACCATTTTGTTACTGCAATTAAGAAAATGGTTATTTTTTTCGAGTGGGCAGATTATTGTGTTCTAAAGTATTGTCTTTAAATATAAATAGCTACTACTACATTAATCCTAAAAAATTAAGAAGACAAGAAAGAAAGAAAATGTATATCAATTAAGAAAGAGATAACACTGTCAAATTTACACCGTTAGAAAATTATCCTTTTCGTTAATTTTTAACATTATTATGTTAGGAAGACCAAAAGTGCTTCACTTTAGTAAAGTTAAGAGACTAAATATGCTCAGAATTATATTTAAGGGACCAAAATGAACCTACTCTAATAGATGAGGAACAATTTTAGCCCCAAACTCCTTAAAAGTGACACCTTCCATTCAATTTTCTCATGAGTAAGGGAGAAAATTATATTTTGGTTTAGTTTCCCTAAAATGAAAAACAGATAGCATCTGAACTAGTGCCGTCTTCATCCTGCATTCCATTCCTTGTTATCTTCCAAGTGACAGAGACAAGAATATAGTTGGCTAATAAATCCTAACGTGATTAGCCAATTAACAGAAAAAAGAGCTAGGGTGATGCCAGCACTGAATCATCCATCCAACGGCTCACAATGAACCAAATTATCCAGGGCCTACAATGGATATTCAATCCCACAGTGAATATTTAAAAATGAAATAATCCCACTCCTCTATCTAGGGTTTCCAAATCCAAAACCTTCGCACTACACCCTCGGTGCTTTTTCTGGAAGACCCATTTCATCACTTCTTCAATCCAGCATCTGGGTGTTTACTATGCAATCTTATGACACTGAATTTTTTTCCACCAAAGGTGTAAACTCTTATCTGTAAGTTGCTTTTTTTTTCTCTCTCTCTTCTTCTTTCTGGCTATTCTTGATTTATACAGAAAACAAATAGTGGGATTTTGACCAAAATTTGGTTATAAGTATTAAAGTTTGAATCTTGAAAAGTTTTTGAAAGGAATTTTATGGGGAAATCAGGTGGGAGGAAGAAAAAGGGTGGTGTTAGTCAAAATCAAAACCAGAATCAAGGGGCTGTAGGGCAGAACCATAAACCTGTTGTTAATGGTGCTATTGATTTGGACTCATCCATCTTCTTGAAAAGAGCCCACGAGCTGAAAGAAGAGGGAAACAAAAGGTTTCAGGCTAAGGATTTTGTAGGTGCTTTACAACAATATGATAATGCTCTCAAACTTACACCAAAAACTCACCCAGAAAGAGCTGTGTTCCATAGCAACAGAGCTGCCTGTTTGATGCAAATGAAACCCATAGATTATGATTCTGTTATTTCTGAGTGTACTATGGCACTTCAGGTTCAGCCCCGTTTTGTTCGAGCTCTTCTACGAAGAGCCCGTGCACTCGAGGCTGTGGGTAAGTATGAAATGGCAATGCAAGATGTGCAAATGCTACTGGATGCTGATGGGAATCATCGGGATGCCTTGGAAATTGCAGGGCGATTGAGCATGATACTTGGTCCTCGCCAGGATGCCCAGCAAGACCTCCAGAGTCGTCCATCTCCAGCTGCACTTGGTGCATCTGCAGTGGGTGCGGCCTCTATTGCTGGTCTAGGACCGTGTTTACCTTCTCGATCAATATCTAAGAAGCCAGTACCTTCAACTGGGGCTACGGTTGTATCAGTTAATAGTAAACCAGATAAGCCCTCTCATGTTTTGCCAGCTGAAAATGGTACCCAGGCCAAAGTTCAGTTGCCAAGGGTTGCCTTGAAGCCCTCATCTGGTCCTTCTAAACCTAATGCGATACCTAATAGGGATGACCAGAAGGATCAGGCTTCTACCTCAGCATCAATTACAGTCCATGAACATTCTAAAGATGCTGTGATTCGTTGGAGGCCATTGAAACTTGCTTATGATCATGATATAAGGCTTGCTCAGATGCCTGTAAACTGCAGTTTTAGAGTCTTGAGGGATATTGTTATGAAACGGTTTCCAATGTCAAAGTCTGTTCTTGTTAAATATAAGGACAGTGATGGTGATTTAGTAACTATTACCTGTACTGCTGAGCTTAGATTGGCCGAGTCCTGGGTTGATAGTCTAGTATCAAAAGGCCCTGATGCAGATGAAGGTGACTCCATTGGGATGTTGAGATTGCATATTGTCGAGGTGAGTCCTGAACAAGAACCAGTTTTGCTGGAAGAGGAAGAGCAGCTTGTTGAGAGTGAGGAGACTATAGCAGATGAGAGTGGATCCCACTCTTCACTAAGTGATTCTATGGTGGAAACTCTGGATAGTGAGATTAACAAGTCAGAGAAGGGCATTACCAAAGACAAAACCACAACAGAAGATCCTGAATGCAAGGAAGTTGAGATGGATGATTGGTTGTTTGAGTTTGCTCAGTTATTCAGGACTCACGTTGGCATTGATCCGGATGCTCACATTGACCTGCATGAGCTTGGAATGGAGCTTAGCTCTGAAGCCCTTGAGGAGACTGTGACAAGTGAAGCGGCTCAAGCTCTGTTTGCCAAGGCTGCCTTAAAGTTTCAGGAAGTGTCTGCTCTGGCTTTTTTCAACTGGGGAAATGTGCACATGTGTGCGGCGAGGAAACGGATGCCAATTGATGATTCTGCTTCAAAGGAGACGATTGCTACTAAGCTTCAAGCGGCATATGACTGGGTGAAAGAAAAATATTCTCTTGCCAAAGAGAAGTATGAGGAGGCTCTCTTGATTAAACCGGACTTTTATGAGGGGTTGCTGGCATTAGGGCAGCAGCAATTTGAAATGGCAAAACTTCACTGGTCCTTTGTCTTGGCTAAGAAAGAGGACCTGTCAAATTGGGATCCTACTGAGACGCTTGCTCTATTTGAAAGTGCAGAAGAGAAAATGAAAGCAGCGACTCAGATGTGGGAAAAGCTGGAGGAGCTGAGGGCTAATGAACTAAAGGATCCTAGTACAAGCAAGAAGGATGAACAACTAAGGAGAAGGAAGAAACAGGGAAGTGGTCCTGAAGGTGAGGTGTCAGCTACAGGTGGTCCAGAAGAAATTTCAGCTGATGAGGCTGCACAGCAAGCTGCTGTAATGCGATCTCAAATACATTTATTTTGGGGTAATATGCTTTTTGAGCGGTCTCAAGTTGAATGTAAATTGGGATTGACTGGTTGGAAAGAGAACCTTGATACTGCAGTTGAACGATTTAAGCTTGCTGGAGCTTCTGAAATTGACATCTCAACTGTTCTGAAGAATCATTGTTCCAATGAAGAAGCTACTCAGGGATCTCAGGAAATGGTTGAGAACCTGAAGACTGAAGGGAATGATAATCCAAATGACAAGAATGATTCTAGTAAAGCTTAGGCAGTGACCTGACACTAATTTTGCAATATTTATTTCTTTACAAACAACTTTTACATTCATAAAACCAGAAAATTTTGGCATCCAAACGTCATTAATACATTCAAGTTTTTATGATGAAACAAGAAGCTTACTGTTATATGGGAACTATTATCAATTAGTCATGTTTCTAACAAACGTTTGTTCTTTGCTAAGTACTTTGAAATAGGTTTCTTGCTATATTTCTCTTCCTTTTTTTTTTGCTCCCTTTTCGAAGTACATAGTTCTGATTCTGTCTGTTTCATGGCTGATGAGACGTTGCTAGCATTGTGGGATAATTGTTCTGTTTCATAGTGATTTTGGAACTTGTGATGTGTAGCTATTGTATCTGTTTTTAAATATCTTCAAATTGATTCATAAGCAAGCCTGCCTCTTTGACTTAGTTGTTCAGACACTAATGCCTGAAATCCTGTATGAAGTTCTCTTGTAATCACGAAGGAAGAATCCTGATGAGCTTCCTTGAAGTGTATGTGCCATTTATCCTGTTACTGTAAATGTACAATTCCTTGTAAGATCACAGATATCTGATATGATTTTAGCAAATTTTGTCATGCAACAGAATAGCATGGTTCTTAATGGGTTATATTTGTTCCATCCAAGATTAAGTTGGTCATCCACGCCTCTTATTTTGCTTCTCTCCCTTTTCATTGCCCTCTCTTTCTGAAAAATTCACGTAACCTTTTGATTTCATCTTTGAAATGGGAAAAAACGGTGAAGGCTGTCTACTGTTGAGCTGGAATCATATCATTCTACATAGTATCAGCTTAAAGGGTTTAATATGGAAGCTTCTGTTTCTCTATATGTGAACCTATAATTTGTGATCCAGTATGCGGTAGCATTATCTCAGGTCTCTAGATGTTAACTAAATATGTATATGGATATGTTAGGAGTAGCAACCTGGAGATGCTAGGTTCGATTTTCTGTAACACATGGTGTGAGCCCATCTGCTTTAACTTTGGTGCACTGGGTTACTCAATCCCTATGCTTGTGGGCTATAGTAGGCTGCTCAATGGTGTGGGGATATGGGTACTCTTTGTGTGGCCAAGGCTATTGAGCAAGATCAGAACTCTTGTCTTCCATTACATCCCTTTCTGTGGATTTTTTTTTCTTTTTTTAATCTGTATGTCCATTTACGTCTTTGTTAGGTTTAATCTACTGCTGTTCTTTCATCTGTTAACCCCTTTAGTGCTGGTAGATCCGAAATATCATTCTTTAATACAAGCAGTTCTAGTTGTTAGGGAACATGAGAACTGGATATAGGGGTGTGCGCGTGTGTGTAAAAGGTACTATTTGATATATATACACAGTATAATTTCGAGAATGATCAACTTGCCATCCTTTGCTGACCATAGCTCCTCTTCTGGGTATGATGCTCCTGAATTCTGACGCAGTTCACATACATCGTTTACAGGTTTAGATGCTTTTGTTACTAATGTTTCTGGAATCTGCATACAATGCTCGTTTGCTAGGAGGAAAGAAAACTAGTAGTGTACTAAATTCTTATTATATTCACCAGCTCTTTGTTTTAGAGATATATAAATTCTGACTCCATGTTTGGTTTGGATTGTTAAGCTCTTTCATCAGTCTCACCATGAGAATGTACAAAATATTTATACAATTAGGTCACTGGCAATGTAGTTACAGGTAAATATTTGTGATAAGCCTTTGGTAAAAATGATATGTAACATGTTATTATAGGTTAAACTGCAGTGATAGTGTAGAAAATATTAATATTGTCGGTGCATATAACGTAAATCCCTTTCTTATTTAGCCATATCAAATGGGGCTTCAACAAACATGAATGGAGATGAATACCATATAACCTTAGTAACTTAAAAATCCTTAGATTTAATTAGGGATGACAAATGGATTGTTTGGGCAGAAGTTGGACGGGCCAAGATGAAAATTGGATATCTGGATAATTCCAGATACTCCCGTCTCTATTTTCATTTCTCTTTTACAAGATTATAGTGATACAGTAGTTGTAAGCAGAGAGAGTAGAAAGGAGAAACAGAAAAGGTGAATCATTCTAGTTCAGTAACACTATCATTTTTTCTTGAGAAATGTCAGCTTTATGGTTTCCGTAAAGAATCACCATTGGAATCCCCTGAAAATGACACTAGTGATTTAGTGCAAGAAAAAGAGTATCTGTCATTCAAATTCCTTTTTTTTCTTTTGCAAAAGAGGCATCAAGTATAAAACCATATTAGGATTTGAGTTATTAATTTTTTTTGCACCTTGAATTTAAACATGTTAGTACTATTTTTATCGGGTTACCTTTAATTACCTTGTAAGTGACCTATTGTACGAATATTTTGACACTATAAATTAATTTGCTGGGAATTTGAAGATTTCATTGGAAATCTGAATACTTTACAATAAACTCCACTTAAGACATCACACTACCAGACAACAGTACATAAAGAAAACCCAAGTTTCACAAAACAAGAAAGAACATCCCACTAACCAACATTAACAAATTATTACAACATCATTATCTTAGTACTAAACAATCTTTCTCCCATTCCCATTAATTAGTGTTGTATTAATACTCCATCAAAGTTGACTTAACACTGTCTCATCAAACAGTTGCTATTGGGCCCAAGTTGACAGGAGTTTCCACAGCCTTCATTGCTTCAAACCTTGGCTCCTTAGCCTGGAATTTGAGACCTGCATATAATTTCATATAGTCCTCAAAAACAAATTTGGGATACATGATTGTGTTCTTTTCTTCCTTCTCCAACAATTCTGGTGCTGGATAAATGACAGCATCACTCCCTGGATTATAGAACGAAGCTAAGGACATTCTGTTTCCATCAGGCTGAGCAATCACCCTGTGCTCCACACTCTTGTACTTCCCATTGGTAATCACCTAAAAGCCATTTAAAACACAAATCAACAATGGTACTAAATTTATCTTCTTATTTTAGTAACTCTACCTTGCTGTCTAGCGACTATAATGTATTAATGAGTTTAACTCTTAGACTGACATCGTAAACGAATTTTTACATCATTGGATCATCTAAAAGATAGGTAATTTGCCTATATTTAGTGGAACTAGTATGATTTAACTTATATGCAATGAGTAAATTCTTTTACACTGTCAATTTATCTTATCATGTTATAGCAAATAACCTGTCGTATTTTCAGGTTTCTTATCCAACTTTCTAAGATGGTTACCTATATTTATCAGGGATGCCAAGGTATAGGAGCTAAACCTAACTAGTGACCTTGAAAATATGGTAGACAACATGATGCTACATGTTAAATCACACTGATGTATAGTATAAGAATCTGTAAAATGATCTGTGTATATAGGTTAAATCCTTGGATACCTCGAGTTGGTCACCGAGGTTGATGACAATGGAGTGGCGCATTGGTGGAACATCAATCCATTTGCCATCTTTGAGTAGCTGGAGACCACTGACTTTGTCATCTTGGAATAGAAGGATGATGCCACCAGCATCTGTGTGAGCCCTCAGGCCTTTAATCAGATCAGGCTTGGGACATGGTGGGTAGTTGCTAACTTTGGTGCCAAAAGTAGGACCCTTTGAACCATAAAAGACTTTCTTCAAGTAACCTTTCTCCAGTCCTAGATTTTCACAGAGCAAGTCCAACAGTTGCTCTGCTAGTTTCTCCAGTTTATCTGCAAAGTCCTTCATGATTTTCCTGTCATGTTTCATGTTAAGTCAGCAAAGCAAAGCACAAGTCATAGGCAAATCCATAGTTCCATGAGTAAAAATTACTATTTTTTATTTGTATCCTGTGAGCTTTGTGCACCGGGTGCCCTTTTTATTTTATATGTACACGTGATTTGAGCTGATATTAATGTGTTCAGTGCAATTAACAAAAGCCGCCCTTGATCTGCCTGTGGTAGACAAAAGGCGGAGCCAAAATTTTGAGTTAATGAGTTCTGAAATTTAAAAAGATAGCTTTGTAGGTAGTCGAATATTGTCACACTTTTATGTGGGAGACAGCGAGCTACTCATCCCTCTCCTCCTTTTTAGTAGTATTATTTACTACAGGTAGTTTCTTATTCTCCAAAGTGTATTATTGTCTGATGCTTCATTTACTTTGTATCTTACTATTTTGTTATCATATTTTCTTGCAACCCTGCTTCAAATACTCCTCTTATGAGCCGAGGGTCTATCGGAAACAACTTTCCTACCCTATAAAGGTAGGGGTAAAGTTTGCGTAGATCCTACCCTCTCCAGACCCCGCTCGTGGATTACACTTGGGTATGTTATTGTTGTTGTATATAAAGTAAATAGCTTAACACAAATACAAGGTTTCGATCAAAAGTATTAGGCCCGTATCTTATTCTCTAGCTCTGCCCCTGGTGGTAGAAGCAAATCCAAAGGAGAAAAATTTCTCTTATGGCTAAGGATAAGGTTAAGCTTAAGATATACTTGTGGTCCTAGATATACAGGTTAAATTAGATAGGCAAGTTGAACTGAAAAATCCCAGATTGTTGGAGCACAGTTTCTTTTTATGTCAAAAACCAAAGATAACTAATGCATTGGATAATATTACTTCATCCGTCTCAATTTATTGGCACACTTCAAAATTCTCCTTTTAACATTAATGAAATTATTTATAGCTACACAAATGGTCATGGAGTGTTTTAGACCATAAATTTCAAAATTGTTTCTTTCTTTCTTAAACTTTGTGTCAAGTCAAAGGATGCCACATAAATTGGGACGGGAAGAGTACTAATTAAATAAAGAACAAAACATGGAGATCCCTCTGACCTGTAATCATCTTCAAGATCAGGAACTTCTGAGATGTTTGAAACAGGAAGATGTTTCAAGAAGAAAGTACTTTCCCAGTCCAAATCATCAATTTCAGTCTGAACAGCTTCAAGGCCTTTACTTGCCACCATTTCCTTGAACCTTTGTTCCATACACTTCTTGTAATGCTCCTTTGTGAACTTCTCCACTGTGTCCAGAAGCTCATGAGAGATCCCATGATCTACCACCTTCATAGGAAAAATTAGTTTGTAAGCTAGAGAGATGAGTTTAAATTCTATGCACAGACGGTATATAAAGTATTTACATAATCAGGACATCTTATAAGTAAATATAGGTAAATCTATATGCTTAGTGGCGGATGCAACATGCAGATACCGGCTTCATCTGAATCCAGTATTTTTAAAGCGGAGTGTCAATTTAGTTATAGAAATTTACTAAAATTCTGATAAATAGTAAGTCTGAACTCATAGTAATACTAAAAACCTTGAAGATTGAACCCATAAACTTTAAATTCTGAATCTGTCTATGTATGTGATAAACATATGTTATTACATGAAAAACTATGTGAGTAATTGATATCTCATAAAAATGGTAACTAACCTGTTACCATTTTATGAGAGGAGAACATATAACTAGAGAAACATTAACGTAGTTTAAATTAAACTTTATTGTTACCTCAAAGAAGCCCCAGTTCTCACAAGCATCTTTTATTTTCTCCAATGTTGCAGCTCTTTTTTCAGTGTTAAGCATCTCCATGTTAACCACTGGGAAAGTCTCCATCTTTCTACTATCCTATTTCTCACTCACACTTCAAATCTTCGTTTTTTTTTGGTAGATCTTAATTCCTGTGCAGGATGGAGATGAATGGGTATTTGAAGGGGTATTTATAAGACTTTTGATGAGAAGGGCAATAATAAAATATACAAGTAAATAAACAATGAAATCTAGGAAGTGGGAACAAGAGTCGTGGGGGATGCATGTGTGTACATCCTGCTAGGACCTACCATTTTTTGGCTGAATGTTAATTAGCATTTTGGTTACTGTTATGTCTTCTTCTCATTTGTCTGTCCTCTCTCTTCGTGGGGTTGCCCCCTAATCAGTGCGATACTACTACTTCTCTTTGCCTTGCTTTTCTTCAATTTTGACCAATGTTGCTCTTGTATCTTTTGAGTGTGGCTACAGTTTATTAAAAAGAAAAAAAAAATATGCAATTTACATGGCTACTGTATTAAAGAAGAGTGCATGTACTTCCTGAAAGGGACTGATCACATGTTTGCTGTTTTGCTTAATTTCCTCTTGAGTACGTTAAAAAGCTTAGAACTCTGCATTTAAGGATGTGAATTAGTGGTTAATGAAATATATGAGAAGTTTTGAGATATTAGGGTTTGAATCAAAGTTGTCTGCCGAAACAAAGTAAGATGCATTCAATAATTGAGGTCCACATAAATTGGTCTGACATTTGAATTATAGAAAAGAAAAAGGAAGTGTTCAGATTTTGCCCATGTACCGTTCCAAATCGCTAAATTTTGCCATTCGTTAAACTTTAGTCAATTAATACTTTTATTATTAGTAAATTGTTTTGTATTTCCTTTGTCATTAAAGGAGCTACACCTTGAAATGGATGAACTCCATGTATCCAAATTTTTCGAGAAAAAAAAGTTCAAATTTATCTCACAACCTTTCAGTATGATTGAAGTTATTCTTAGATTTGAATTCCGTCAAGGGTCAAGTGCAAAAATGAAACTCTTTCCTAACGAGGGGAGTAATATTAGACCAAACAGTGCGTAGTGGCGCAATCACAATATTATCTACATATATAAAATTTGTATTTGCAAGGATACACATGAAACAAACTCTTCGGGAGAAGAAAAATCACAAAAGTTTAATTGGTCAACTCTTGTAACCTCTAACACTAAATGGACCTTTAAATCATTAAGTAGTAATAAAAAAAGTTTGAAGTAATGGTTTCAATTTGCTTTTTATTTTATGTCATGATTCTATTTTGTAATAAGTATATTTAAGATAATAATGTAGCTTACACTACAAGGTGCTTGGATTTGGCTTTACATAATTACTAAATCCCAAGGAAAAGCATTAGATGCAAAAAGCTACTAATGTTTTATAGATTAAGAGAGCGTTATATCATAAATTCTGCGGACTTAAAATTTCATAATCTTTGGGATAAATCCATAATCATTGTGCACGTGCAAAATATCCCTCCAAATTATAGTTACGTCTCTAGCTCCATTTTTATATATATTTTTGGTATTATATCATTATTCTACTATATTGATGCTTTCTTCTCTTTACATATTAATTAGCAGTAATTCTATAAACAAGATTGTCTCTTTTCTCTTTAATATTAGAAGTGTTGTCGTTCCCAAAGTTTGGGAAATGGTTTTAGTCCACTATAATGTTATGTTATGGTCAATATTCTCGTTTTCTAGCCAAGTTTTATATATTCAATCGAGTTCTATAATTTCTATTAAGAGAGTTTAGTACATTAAGTTTTTAGTAGTTTATTTGCGGAGTAGTCCTTTTTTTAAGTGGTGAGTAACTTAAAGAATTTAAATTATTGGAAGTCGTAAAAGTATAAAACTACAAAATAAAGTTATGTAATCATTTTGAATAATTTTAAATAAATGTCACATAAATTAAAATTGAAATATGTTTATTTTTTGAGTGTCTCAGATGATAGTGCATTTGCTTATTCCCTATGTCTCAATTTAGGTGACACATTTTAGATTTTAAGAGTTAAATGAGTTATATTTTTATCATAATTTTTTCATATATGTCTTGTAAATATTTTAAATTATTAATTATTGTGACTTATAGTACTTGCTATATAGTTTCGAAATATGTTAATTTATTTTTTAAAAAATAAAGATTTTACATTCAAATTTTTGGTAAAATTAAAAAATTTAACTTTTGAAATTCAAACGATATCACGGGAGGGAGGGAGGGAGTATTAATTGTTTATAGGATGGGACCAGCATCTTTTGTTTTGGCCATTGATCTTAGCCAATTGATAATGTTTTTACTTATTTATGAAAAAATAATTAATAACACTCATGATCAGTGACAACATCAAAATTATATTGAGTGACACTTTACCACAAAAAGTTGATAAAAAAAAAGAGAGCCAAAAGAAGGGCAGAATGAAGAGAAAAGTGGTAAGCATGCGTAATGTTTTGGTCTCCTTTCTCTTTAGCGCTTTACTACGTACTGTGGATTTGATCGAATGACGCAACAAACTCAATTTATAATTCCCTTTTTAGCACGGTCATATTTATTTCACTTCCAGAAAACCAGAAAAGTATTGCTAAGTAAGAATACATAATTAAAAATTCGAGTAAAGTTTGGAGTACTTTTGTACTCTCTTTTTTCTTTTCATATTTTGGAAGATATCAATGTCAATAGATTATTTAGTCAAGCTTTTTAAATCTGCTTATTTTAAAAAGTACTTTTTAAAAAATACTTTTGATGAGAAATAATTTGCGTTTGACCAATAAATATAAAAAATATTTTTGAGTAACAATTAATATTTGACCAAGCTTTATAAAAGTACTTTTAAATGTATTTTACTATTTTTTTCAAAAGTACGTTTCATAAAAGTGCTTTTAGATAAAAATAATTTTTTAGCTTCTGAAAAATAACTTTTTCTACTTCTAGAAAACACTTATTTTTTCTTAAAAGCTTGTCCAAACACCTCACTTTTTAAAAATAAGATTTTTTTTTTAAAAAAAAGAAAACACTTTTCAGAAAAAATAAGCTTGTCCAAACAGGCTATAAATTTAACATTCTCATCTTACTTTTACTGACACATGTCTATTTATAAGAACAACGTGAAAATATTAAGGTCACGATTTTTTAATAATATTTTTCATATATTATACATGTTTGTCGAATCCTATCTAATAACCTCTTTTCAGTTCTTTTTAGGCCTACTTTTACCTCTCTGCATATCCACTATAACCAGCTTCTCGCACCTCCTTACTGGGGCGTCTGCGCACCTCCTCCTCACATGCCCCAACCATCTCAGTCTCTCTACCTCCTCGAGATAGTGGTAAAGTCTATGTACAATCTACCCTCTCCAAACCCCACTTGTGGAAATTCACTTGGTGTATTGTTCTTTTGTTACTGAAAAAATTGTGTTGGTGCAAATTAAGTTAGATTTGTAAGAGATAAGATTTAAAGACGAGTGAATTAGGTTCAATCGAGTTTTCTTTATTTTTCAACTAAATCCGAGTAGTAAAAATAAATAAAACAAAAAAGAGAACAGAAAGTAAAAATAATTAACAACGGAAGAACTTAAAATGGAAAGCAAGAATGATCGTGTATTGAGCTCTTGAATTAGGATATCATATTGCAAGTGAGAAAGATGACATGCCATCTACTCCCATACAAGGACTTACTTATTGGGTAAAATCCTTTAGATAATAGTATAAAAAGGCCAGTCTATGTCCTAGAAAAAACCTATTTTGAATAATACTTGAATTGCGTCACGTGAATGAATGTCAGCTCAAGTATCAAGGTTGATTAGTAACAACTTCGTTATTATTGTGCTTCATGCCTTGTATAAAGTGAAGTGATCGGGCATAAAGATAATATTACCAAGGGGCTAATATGGATGTTGTTCGGGTTCGAGAGACTATCCTCTTTTGCACCATATAACTTTTGATCTCGGGATCTATAATATCTCGAGGCATCACCAGATAACACAGATCCCTTCTTCGCTCCAAGATCTTCCCTAAAATCATATTTTCATGTGTCAAGATTAGCACTAGCCCAGTGAAGAAACTCAAATTTTATCCCATATAGATAGTCCCTCATTTAATAAGCGTCTAGCTAAATGCACTTGGGAAGTGGAAGAATCATCATTTTCTTTGACGGTAAAGAAAATGTTTCAAAAAGTTTATGCGCGTGATTTAACTTGGAGTCTACTCACATTAATTGTCTTGACTGCTCGCGTCTTTTTGTGTCAATCGCTTGTTGACGTATCTATTTGTGAGAAGGATATTATGGTTCTCGGATCTTAGGGTGACAATCCATTTTCCCCATTTTATATCCCTATCATTATTTCCCTTGTTGTCATCGTATTTCAGTTGTGTTCATTGAGACTTTCTTTCGTGCATCCCACCAGACCTCCATTCTAGCCTTCCTCTTTCCTTGAATCTAGCTTTCTCGTTTCATTATTTATTTTCTTTTATGTACATATGTGATCTCTCTCTTACTACAAGCTATGATATTTAGGTAGATGATGCCTATCAATCTGTCACTGCCTCTCGCTCATCGCCACTACAAAAAGAATTTTCACGGAGAGCATCCTTTCTGCTTCAGAGGGCCAGGACCAGTAAATCGACCCCCTACTAGTGCGAAAGATGTAATCCAAAAAGTTGAGTTTCGACCATGATTATAACTCCAAAGTAGAGATGGAAGTTAATAACCACAATAAACCAATGGAGGAGTATCCATTGGTCGATCCTGGGTCCCTTCCTATAGTGTTGGAAAATTGTGACTCGGAGGACACACATATACAAACTGAGGCCTCATCCTCACATGAGCAAATTTTAAGCTGATGACTCAATCTTTTATTTATATATAAATACCTTTTTATTTTAGGACTAGATCCCTCCATTGACAAAGTCATCCTACACTTCTGTCTTCGGTATATAGTGTCTTTGGAACAGGCGAGACCGGTTATATGGAGGGTGCTCACCAGCCTTCACTACTTCAGTAATATCGTCAAGTTTCCTTTCACGCTTGAACACCGTATTTGTCTTCGAGAGATAAGATAATTCGTTTATAGTTTTGTAGGAGGGAGCCTTGGAATCTCATTGAAAAGCATGACAATGGGTATGACCTCTTGTGAAATCGGTCGTTCAAGCTTTTATAAGATGAAGGTGGTACAGGGCAACATTTGTTCTTTGTCTAGCTGGGGATTCAAGAACATTATTTCCAATGTTGCTACGAGCTAGAGAAAGGATAGATATACAGGTTTATTGTGGTACCTACCTCAGATCTTATCCTTTTATCTCACCGGCCCTTCCCCAAAGCTTGGAATAGATCTTGTAAGCCTCTCCTTTGTTTGAAGTTTTCTTTATCTTGTCGACACTGATTTATCATCATTTTTTGGTAGCCAAAGCTTGGACTTTCACCATTGTCCTGGACCTCCTTGGCTAGGTTCAAAGAGTCCTGAATATCCGTAATGACTCGTCCAGTCCTTATGGGGTAGGTAGGGCCATAGTACCCTTGTTAGACCTTTATAGGAAATTCTGAGACTACGAGTAAGTTCGTAGAAAGCTTTTACAGTGGTTGCCGCAATTGGTTTGTGTCGCCATGTCTTAAAAGTGATATTTGTGTTGTGCAATGAGGATTAGTTCAGTTTTTATTGAGATTCTGACTGCAGCAGTGGATTTTCTGTTACAGCGAGACTGTCGTAGCAGTCAGAGACTCATCACAGTGAGAGTTGGCAATTTCATCAGGATTCTCTATAGCGAGACCTTGGTCGCCATAGAGAGTCTGCTGCAGTGAAAATATGACCACTGCAGCGAATGATGCAAGGCAGAATACGCGTTTTAATCCAGTTATTTAGAGTTTCTCCCTCATTAATAAGAGCTCATTTTAAAACTCCAGAAAGGCAATTTTCCCAAGGCTAGGGCTATATTCTCTTCGAGGTAAGTTCTCTCCGTCAACTACTCCATATAGTAATCCTTAAACACCCTAGAATCGAAGGGGTTGATTTTAATAGTAGTTTATGGGTTAGAACCCTAGAACTCATGAAAATTATGGGAAAGCTTATGGGTTGATGTAATTATCATTTAATTTGCTTCTAAGTTGTTAATTAATATTTCTTAGGATAGAATTGATGTTTGAATATATAATTATGCTTTATTGGGGACCTAGAGTCCAATAAAAATGAAACTTTTAGCATAAAAACTGCTGAAAATGGGTGAATGGGATAAAAGCTCCATTAATTTGGATAATATGATAAATGGGAAACTAGACTATGATGATTAATCATTGGATAGTATTTTAAATCTTAATAAAGGATAGAATTAAGTGTATTTGAATTTCTAAAGCTATTATTTGAAGAGTAGATGATTAAACACTCAAATAACTTTTTTGTACAAGTTCTTCGATTGAGATAGATTATGATTTATTTAGAGTTAGACTTTGATTAGTCTCTTATATGTGTTTGAGTTGATAATACATGCTTGATTGGTCTTCGGACATAAAACTGTGACAGATAATTATTGGTTTGATAATGCTTGTATGAATAAACTTTTAATTATTGAGGTCTGTCTTAAAATGAGTTGCGATTGTATTGTACCCTTGTGATATTTATTGTGTACTTCTCTTGATTATCCTGAGAGATAACTGAACAAAGAACATACAGAAGTTGAAAGAAAAGAGAATATATATATATATATATATATATATATATATATATATATATATACACATACACTATTGTAACACCCCAAAAATTCTAGGCTAGAAACCAGGCCTAAAAATTCTAAATTTGAATCTGTCAAAACTCAAACAGGGTTTATGAACCAAGTCCATGAGCCGTGAATTGGTCCCGTAAAACCAGTCCTGCAGACCCACCTTTTGGGATGAAACAACAATAGAGTTTCACGAACCGTAGATCAGACTACGAATCATGGTTCTCCCTCGTTAACATCAGACTTGAGGGTTATTAATTCTCCAAGTACCATAGGAGGGTTCCATGGGCCGTGAAACTCACCTGTGGAAATTAGACCCACAACCAGTTATTTAGCTAGGAACCACGACCATCAACCACGAGCTGTGATTTAGTCTACGAGTCATGGTTAGTGTCCGTAGAACCTGTGTCGAGTTTTCAGCAGACTATTCATTTAAAATTTCCCTGGGGTATTTTTATGATTTAACACTTCTTTAACTCCTATGTTGGGTCATTTTAGGCCAATTTGGAGGGGTTAAACTCTAGTTAAGTCAGATTTTCATTCATTCTCTCAATCAAAGTTCCAAAAGAAAGAAAAAGATTTTCTCTCAAGCTTCAAGGCCTAGGGTTTCTTCTCCAAGTCTCAATCTTTAGATTTTAGTTAAGGAAGCTTTGGGTTCTTATCCAATTATGGACTTTCCTATGAAATTAATTTGCTTCTATTGCAATATGCTTTCTAATCCTTTATGCACGATTTTATATAAGGTTCTACAAGTATTTATAAAAGCCCATGAATTGAGAATGATTTTAGCATGATTTTTTCTTATTGCATGATTTTAAGGTAAATTGACATGTTTAGATAATATGACCTCAAGTATTTATGAAACTAGCATGCCTAGTCCCTTAAGTTATGAATTTTAGTTAAAAGTATGTTTTTGAACTAGTGCTAGGCTATGCTTTTAAGACTTATGATTTTACGAGTAGCATGACATCTAGATATGTTCATATGATTTACGAATGATTTTGACATCTAGATATATCACATGATATATATGAGCTATATGTATATTTTAGGAGTAGTATTTAGTACCGAATTGACGAGGGTTCTAGATAACCCAACTCCAAAATAATGCAGCCACCGTAAGTTGCCTTTTTTGGTGCACTTTAAGATTCTTATATATATGGTCTAACTTTGGCTGGTTAGAGCAGCTTTTCTTAGTGTGGGTGTATGACACTAGACTCCATGGTGCTCACATGGTTAATGTCAGTTATGAGAAACTCCTATGAAATTGGTTTTAAGTATTTGAATGTATTTAACTCTTAGTTTTCAAAGTTCAAATTTTACTACTTATGACTTATGCTTATGAATATGCTTTCAGCTTATGATATTACTTGAGTCATTGCATTACAGTTTTACTACTACTATATGATTTCAGTCTTAAATACGTTTTTAACTATGTTTTTTTCTATGATTCTTGCATAGCTGACATACTCAGTACATTCCATAGTACTGATTGCATAACTCTTGTGCTGCATCCTATCATGATGTGGATTCAGACGCTCATTCTAAGATGCGTGGCTAGATACCAGTAGGATTTCCAGTCACAGTGGTGAGTCCTCATCATCCGAGGGCTTAGTTATGAGCTTATTTTAGTTTTCATGATTTTATTTTGGTACTTAGAGTTAGTTGAGGATCTTTTCCCAGCAACTCATCTTATCAGTTTAAAGGCTTTTCAGACATAGACAGACAATAGTATTTGGTGTTTTAGATTGCTATCTTCAGACTCTTTTATTATATAGATTTGATGCTCCCTATTTCAGTTAAGCTTCCACTATATTTATTTATTTATGTTATTTCTATTTAAGTCATGCTAAGGCCAAGAGTTAGCTTAGAATCATTTGTGGTCTCAGATCCCATGTTATATCCAGGGGGTAGCCTCGGGGTGTCAAAAACTTGGTATCAGAGCATCAGGTTCAAAAGTCCTAGGATGTCTGAAAGCACGTTAAGTAGAGTCTTTTTCATGAGTGTGAAGTGCGCCATACTTATGAGGAGGAGACTACGAAACATTTTTGGAAAAACTTCACTTTTTCATGTTTTTTATTGTGTGATAAAGTTTAATTCTATTTCTCCTTTCTAATCCATTCTTTATTCATTTTAAATCATGCCTCCTCGCAGAGCAAACACCCATAATGCTAACCCCTAGTCCCGGACCATGAAGTTATGAAGGCCGAATTCAAAAATTCCATCCAATTGTTGGCACATGATGTGAATTTTCCAACTAATAATTAGGCACCTGTTCCTGCTAACCCAAATGGTGGGACAACTACTGCCAGAGTTAGAGACTTCATCCGTATGAACCCACTAAAGTTTTTGGGGTCTAAGGTTGGTGAGGACCCATAGAATTTCATTAATAAGGTGAATATGATATGGAAGTGATGCTGGTGACTAGTACTGATAGTGTTGAGCTAGCCTCCTACTAGCTCAAGAATATAGCTCACATTTGGTACACTCAGTGGAATGAAGGTAGGGGTAGGAATGTGACTCCTATGGCTTAGGAGTGCTTCGTTGAGGATTTTCTGGATAGGGTCTTCCCAAGGGAGTTGAGAGAGGCTAAGGCTGAAGAGTTCATGAATTTGAGGCAAAAATCAATGTCAGTCCAAGAGTATGGACTGAAGTTCACTCAGTTCTCCAGGTATTCTCCAGCTATAGTGTCCAAGCCAGGGGCTCGGATGAGTAAGTTTGTTTCTGGTGTATCTGACTTGGTGAAGAAAGAGTGCAAGACGACTATGTTATTAGGAGATATGGACATCTCCAGGATCATGACTCATGCTCAACAGATTAATAAAGATAAACTAAAGGAGATGACAAAGGAAAATAAAAGGTCTAGAATAGAGGATTTGGGTTTCAGTCAGTAAGTCCAGAGGTGGGCACCGGTCTTCTTTTCAGAAGAGGTCATCAGGACTAGTACCATCATTAGCTAGTTCTCCTACCCAAGCACCAAACCTAGGCATGATCAGGCAGGTAGGGCATCAGGCTCTCGTTCTCAAGGGAGTTTTGTAAAGGGAACTCCCTACCCTATTTTGCAACAAGTGTGGTAAGAGTCACCTTGGATAATGCCTCTACGACACAAGTGGATATTTTTGATGTGGACAAATGGGTCATAGGATTAGAGATTTACCCCAGAGAAACAGAATAGTGGAGGTAGAAATACTCAAGGTTTTACTCCAACAGCTCTAGCAGGTCGTACAGCTCAGCAGGGTGCCATTTCTAGTACAGGTGGTGGTCAGTGCCAAAACTGTATTTATGCTATGTCATCTCGCGGGGACCCGGAGTACTCACCTGATGTAGTAACTAGTATGTTATGAGTTTTCTCTATTGATGTTTATTCTTTGTTAGACCCAGGAGCTTTATTGTCTCTTGTGACCCCATATGTTGTTTGCAAGTTTGGAGTCAGTCCTGAACAACTCTTAGAACCCTTTTTTGTCTCTACTCCAGTTGGTGAGTTAGTCATAGCCTAGAGGGTATACATAAATTTCTTTATCTGAGTCCTCCATAGAGTCACCTCAGCAGACTTAGTGGAGTTAGACATGATAGATTTTGATATCATTCTTGGCATGGATTGGTTTCATGCTTGTTATACCTCGATCGACTGCAGAACTAGAGTTGTAATCTTTCAGTTTCCTAATGAACCTGTCTTAGAGTGGCAGGGTAGTCCTCCATCATCGGAAGGTCATTTCATATCTTATCTCAAGACTAGGAAAATAATCTCTAAAGAGTATGTCTATCATATAGTTTGGGTTATGGATTCTGAGTCTGAAACTCCATCTCTCCAGTAAGTTCCTGTAGTAAGTGAATTTCTTGAAGTCTTTCCAGAGGATCTGCCCAGAGTCCCTCCTGAGCGGGAGATTAACTTTAGGATAGACCTTCTCCCAGATATGCAACCTATATTTATTCCTTCTTACAAAATGGATCCAATGGAGCTTAAGGAACTGAAGGATCAGTTGAAGGACCTTTTAGACAAAGGTTTTATCAGGCCCATCATCTCTCCATGGGGTGCTTTAGTCCTTTTCGTGCATAAGAAAGATTGTTCTCTCAGAATGTGCATTGACTACCATCAGTTGAACAAGGTCACCATCAAGAATAAGTACCCCATCCCTAGGATTGATGACTTGTTCGACCAACTTTAGGGTGCCAGTTATTTCTCCAAGATTGACCTTAGGTCCGGTTATTATCAGCTCAGAGTTACAGAGGATGACATTCCTAAGACAGCCTTTGGAACTCGTATAGTCACTACAAATTTATGGTTATATCTTTTGGACTAACGAATGCTCCTACAAATTTTATGGACTTGATGAATAGGGTATTCAAGCAGTACTTGGATATGTTCATCATTGTCTTTATAGTTGACATTCTTATCTACTCTTGGAGTGAGGAGGAACATGCAAACTATTTGAGGGTTGTGCTACAACTCTCTAGAACTGCCAACTATTTGCCAAGTTCAGCAAGTATGAATTCTGGTTGCAGTCAATTGCTTTCCTGGGTCATGTAGTATCTAAGGAAGTCATTCGAGTGGATTCACAGAAAATAAAGGCAATAAAGAACTGGCCTAGACCCATTTTCCCGACAGACATCAAAAGCTTTTTGGGTTTGACTGGGTAGTACAGAAGATTTGTGGAAGGGTTTTCATCCATAGCTTTCCCATTGACCAGGTTGACTCAGAAAAAGGTTATGTTTCAGTGGTCTGTGAGTGTGAAAGGAACTTCCAGGAATTGAAAACTAGGTTGACCACAACTCCAGTTTTGGCTCTACCAGATGGTTTAGATGGCTTTATTGTGTATTGTGATGCATATAGAGTTGGCTTGGGTTATGTTCTAATGCAGCGTGACAAGGTTATCATCTATGTTTCCAGAAAACTTAAGATTCATGAGAAAAACTACCCAACTCATGATCTTGAATTAGCAGCAGTGATTTTTGCTTTAAAGATTTGGAGACACTACTTGTATGGAGTTCATGTGGATGTGTTTACCGATCATAAGAGTCTTCAATATGTGTTCAATCAGAAGGAATTGAATCTTCATTAAATAAGGTGGCTTGAGCTTCTTAAGGACTACAACATGAGTGTGCTTTACCATCTGGGTAAGGCCAATGTAGTGACTGATGCACTTAGAAAGTTGTCCATGGGTAGTGTGTCACAGGTTAAGGAAGGAAAGAAGGAATTGTCTAAGTATGTTCATAGGCTTTCTCATTTAGGGGTTCACCTTACAGACTCAGCGGATGATGGTGTTATAATTCAGAATGGGTGAGAATCTTTTTTGGTAGTTGAGGTGAAGGAGAAATAAGACAGTGATACTATCTTTCATCAGTTGAAAGGTGAAGTCCATCAGCAGAGAGTAGAGGTTTACTTCCAAGGGAGAGATAGTGTGCTTTGCTATCAGGGTCGATTGTGTGTTCCAGATATGGATGGGTTGAGGCAACGGATTTTGATAGAGGCTCATATCTCTAGGTATTTTATTCATTCTGGTGCCACCAAGATGTAACGTGACCTACACAAAGTCTATTGGTGGAATGACATGAAGAGAGACATTGCAAATTTTATGGCTAGGTATCCCAATTGTCAGCAAGTAAATGTAGAACATCAACGACCAGTTGGTATGACTCAGGATATTGGCATTCCTACCTGGAAGTGGGAAGTAGGAAGTGATCAATATGGACTTCATTACATGCTTACTATGTACTCACCAACAACATGACTCTATTTGGGTGATAGTAGACAGGATGACTAAGTCAGCCCACTTTTTGGCTATCAAGACTACTGATTCAGTGGAGGACTATGCCAGGCTATACATCTATGAGTTGGTCAGATTGCATCGGGTTCCCTTTTCTATCATCTCATATAGGGGTATTCAGTTTATATCCCAATTTTGGAAGTCATTTCAGAAGGGTCTTGGTACTCAAGTGGATCTTAGCATAACTTTTCATCCATAGATAGATGGGCAAGTAGAGCATACCATCCATACCTTGGAGGATATGTTGAGGGATTGTGTGATCGATTTCAAGGGTAATTGGGATGACCAATTACCCCTTATAGAGTTTGAATACAATAACAATTTCCATTCTAGCATTCAGATAGCCCCGTATGAGGTACTTTATGGGCGGATGTGTAGATCACCTATCGGTTGGTTTGAGGTAGGTGAAGCAGCATTAATAGGGCCAAATTCAGTCCATGAGACTATGGAAAAAGTTCATCTCATTAGGGAGAGGTTGAAGACTTCTCAGAGTCGACAAAAATCCTATACAAATGTGAGGAGAAGAGACTTAGAGTTTGATGTTGATGATTGGGTGTTTATAAAGGTTTCACCCATGAAGGGTGTAATGAGATTTGGTAAGAAGGGAAAGCTTAGTCCCCAGTATGTGTGCCCTTATAGGATTCTAAGGAGGGTTGGTAACGTGGTTTATGAATTAGAGTTGCCAACAGAGTTAGCAACGTTACATCCAGTCTTCTATGTGTCCTTATTAAAGAAGTGTGTTGGGGATCCGGTCTCAGTTATTCTATTAGAGAATGTGGTATGAAGGATAGTCTCAACTATGAAGAGGTCCTAGTTGACATTCTTGATCATCAGGTTCGAAGGTTAAGGAACAAGAAAGTTGTATCAGTGAAAGTCCGTTGGAGGAACCAGTCAGTTGAAGAAGCTACTTGAGAGGCAAAAGTAGCTATGATGACCAAGTACCCCCACCTCTTTCCTTCTAATTTAGTTCTAACTTGAGGTAATAGTTCCTCCTTAGTATCCTTATGTTTCCTTGCTAGTTTTCCCCTCAGTTTCATATGATATCAGCTGTTTTATGTTTCTAGTATGTATGCATGTCTGCTGAATCCATCTCAGCTTGTTTCAGTCTTCATTCGAGGATGAATGATCCTAAGGGAAAGATATTATAACACCTCAAAAATTCTAGACTAGAAACCAGGCTTAAAAATCCTAAGTTTGAATCTGTCAAAACTCAGATAGGGTTCACGGACCTAGTCCACGAGTCATGGATTGGTCTCGTGAAACCAGTCTTGTAGACCCACTTTTTAGGCTAAAACCATGACATGGTTTCACGGATCATGGATCATACCATGGACCGTGGTTCCCCCTCATGTAAGTAATACTTGAGGGTGATTAATTCCCCAGGAACCATGTGTCACGCCCCGAGGCTACCCCCTAAACGTAACACAGGACCCGAGACCATAAGTGGTTCCAAGTTAACCCCTGGTCATAGCATAACTAAAGCAAACACACTAGATCATAGCGGAAGAAAAATCAATATAAGTAGGCAAACTAACACTATATAAGATAAAGGTCTAGGAGTATCAAAACTGAAACATGAAACACGAATATCCAACTATGTCTGAAAAGCCTCTACATAAGATATGTAGTCTCTAGCCAAGAGCCCGGAAGAGGGAACCTGAATCTACATCGTAATAGGATGCAGCACGAAATATGCGTCAGTACTATAGGATGTACCGAGTATATGAGTTATGCAATAATATGATAAAAACATACTTAAAACATGCTTAAAACTGAGTTCATGCATATTAAAAGAAAACATGAGTAAATATCAAGATTTAAGCTTAGGCATGAAATATAAGTCAAGTTTCAAAGTAGAATATCATATAACTTCATCTCTTGGAAATAGTCATACAGGAGTTTCTCTTAACCGACATAAATCATGATGAGCTACATGAAATCCAGTGTCATGCAGCCATACTGAAAAATGTTATCCTAACCGGCCAAGGTTAGAACCATGTCATAAGAATCCTGTCATAAGCCACGGAGAGCAACCTACGGTGGCAACATAGTTTTAGATTTGGGTTATCTTGAATTCTCATCGCTCGGTGCTAAATACTACTCCAAAAACATAACATGAGGCTCACATACATGTGACATATCTAAATGTCAAGTCTTGTTCATAACATATTCATAACCCAAATCTTCATATTACTCACAAACCTTATTTTTAGAAAATAATTCATGAGCATTGATGGTACATCGGGTGTCTTATCTTTCATAATAATTCATTACTTAAAAATTTGTATGGTACTAGTTCAATTTTATAATCACATGCACTTTCATAAGACATAGGAACTAGGCATGTGATTTCTTGAAATTCATGAGGTCATACTATATAATATATACCAATTTACTTAAATCAATCCATCCATGCAAAATTGGCTAGACTAAACCTTCAATTCATGAAGTAGAAATTCACTTGCAAAAACCCACACAAAATGATGCAATTTAGAATTAGATTTCATGGTAGAATCATCAGAAAACAATTTATAGAAAAACCCATTAGAATTGGGTAAGAACCCTACTTTGAAATTCATGAAAATTCATATAAAATTTGGGGGTTTTGGGTATAAGGGTGAAAGAATCCCTTATGAATACCCACATACCTGAATTAAAGCTTTCTTAACCTAGGATGAGAAGAATAGAGGCTTGAAGATGAACCCTTGGCTTGGAGCTTGGAACTTGGAAAGAAGGAGACCTTTTCCTCTTTTTGAAGATAAATGAGAGTTTGGGAGAGAACTTAGGCTAATTAGGGATAAAACCCTACTAAAAGAGTCCAAAAATGACCTCACTTAGGAATTAAAAGGGTGAGTAATTACCAAAATAACCTAGAGATTTAATTTAGAAAAACAACTTAAAACTGCGACTTTAGGTTCCACGAGGGTAGTCCACGAGTCGTAGACAGAACCACGACTCATGGTTCCTTCTCGTGGTTCCTAGCCCAAAATGATCAACTGCGGATTAAATTCCACGAGTTAGCAGTACGGTCCATAGAACCTTCTATGGTTCGTGGAACTTACTCATGGTTTCTGGGAAAAAGCTTGCCCTCAGTCTGATTTCCACGAGCTGGTACCACGACCTATGGAACCATCCATGACTCGTGAACCCATTTCATGGTTCTCAGACCTGAGAAGGGGGTCTGAAGAATAGCTTCCACTAGTTCATTCCATGGCTCGTGATTCAGTCTATGACTCATCCTCGAATGAAGACTAAGTAAGGAAAACTGGAGAGGAAGCAGCCAAACCAACCAATAGAACATGAAAACAGAAGAAAAAGCATGAAAACTAAGCTCTTAACTTATGAACATGACTGAACTAACTTCGAAAACACAAATACATGCTTGGATCATGAGGAAAACTGATGGAATAGAATCAGAGGGGCATACTAAGGAGGAAACTGTTACCTCAAGCTAAAACTGAATCGGAAGGAAATAGATGAGGGTACTTGGCTTTCATGGCTGCTTCTGCTTCCCAAGTAGCTCCCTCAACTAATTGGTTCCTCCAAATGACTTTCACCTAAGCGACTTCTTTGTTCCTCAACCTTCAAACCTGACGATCAAGAATTTTAACGGGAACTTCTTCATAAGTGAGGTTATCCTTCACACCCACATCCTCTAAAGGTACAATCAAGGTCGGATCGCCAACATACTTCTTCAACAAGGAAACATGGAAAACCAGATGGTCTGCATCTAGATTGATTGGCAACTCAAACTCATAAGCAACACTATTAACTCTCCTCAAAATCCTGTACGGTCCTACATGTAGAGGACTAAGTTTCCCTTTCTTACCAAACCTCATCACACCCTTCATGGGTGACACCTTCAAAAAAACCTAATCATCAGCCTCAAACTTCAATTCTCTTCTTCTCACATCTGCATATGATTTTTGTCGACTCTGAGCAGTCTTCAACCTTGTCATGACTCAATTTCTTGGTCATGATGGCACCTACAACCCTCTAGTAGGTGAACCAATCCCCGTAGCCTAGAACGGTTAGTAGTGAGCTACTGTCTAACAAGCAAGCGGAAGAAAACATAAGATAGGCGAACTCAAGGGATATAAGATAAAGAAAAGGACTAACAGGGATATAAATAGAAGCTAAAACCAACCCCAAACCTGGTATCATAGCATAAGAGCCGGAACTACATCAATAGAGTACAAAAATATCCAATAGTATATATATACATATGTCTCCGAATAATAAAAGAGTACATGATACAAAATATGAACTAAAAGATCAGCTCGCACGATTCTCCAATGGATCAGCGACGATGGCCCACACTAGGATTTGCACTAGAAGATACAGAGTGTAGTATGAGCACCAATTGCAAAGCATTGGATACCCAGTAGGTATCATAGGCCGACTGAGAGTATATAAGATATAAGAGCAGTAAAAATAGCAGAGGAGAAACAAATAGTCACAGAAAATAACTAATAAGTCCACGGAAGCTAGCACAAAAGGATACAAGAAGAAAACAACATACTTGGCTAGCTACTAGAATATATATCACACAGACACAGGTGAAAGAAAGAAGTAACGCACCTAGGATCGTCAAACTAATAATATATATAGAGAGTTTTAGAAATAGGCGGTATACCGGTAACCTCAAGTAAAAAAGGAAAGAGGAAATAAGAATAATGATAGCATGCTCGAAAACAAGATTAATAACCAAACCATGCTAATAATACTACTCTCAAATAAGGAAAGAATCAACTAGGAGCCCATATACAACTTATCAAGTGAACCAATGTATATAATATAACCCTCAATATCCAATCATCATATGTAATCCCAATAGGGATCAATATATCGATAGAGTAACAATAAGTCTACCTACAGTCCCAACAGGCGCCTATACACCTGAGGAACATAAACAAGTGAAGACAAACCCTCCAGCATCCCATACTACTGGAGTGTACAACCAGCAAACAGCAAACAAAGGTGGAATCTCATACAATGGATGATATGATATGATATGTTGAAACCAAGTAATAGTAGTGCCATATGTTACCCCCTCCGGTACTTAAAAGGCCCAATAGAGGCAGGATCCATGGAAGGGATTCCCCCGAGTACCTCTACTCTACCGTACACCCTTCCTCCAATCACCCTTGGCCCATAACACTTGGTCCAGAATGGTACGGTCCATAGAGGTCTACTCGTAGACCACATACTAAATCTCATAACCTTAATGTAATCTTCCAAAGTGTAGTCAGATCCAAATAAATCACTAGATATTGAGAATGCACGCTCGGGGTTCTACCCGGGGCTAAATCAGTGAATCAAGCCTCAAAACCCCACCAAGGGTGCCCGGGGGTAACTAGGTTTGAAATAGTAGTAAAAACCAATCTGTAGCTCGGTCCGACCGAGTCTAGTACCATCTCAATGAATTGGAAATCAAATCTAACACTACGGCCCAGCCGAGTCTAGTATAAGTACGAAAACAGTGATAAAATCATCCTTTTAACTTTCTTACCCCAAGAAGATCCATAAAAACCAGTTCCAAACCTTTTATAATAATTTTTACCGAAAATGGGCCCTCGAGGCCATGCAGGGTTTAGAAAACCATCAATAGTAGGCCCGAAGCCAAAACCATAGTAAAACATGTGAAAACCCTCTTTATATGCATGATAATGGCATGCTCAATCACAAATAGTTGCCCAACGGCTCACAATCAACCAATTGGCCCTGCACATGCTTCAATTGCTCTACAACACAAATAACCAACCTAAGATCACAATATCAATGTCCGGGACTCACAGACATTCCCAAATAACCCACCATTTATGGTCCAGAGTCAAAGAAAGGTTACAAAGGACCACATGGGTGATAATATCATCCACCACGAATGTTACAATCATTGGAGAAAGCAAAGTTAGTTGGACATAAAAAAGCGAACAAGGTCTGGGGTGCCACGCTAATAAACCGAACCCAAGGATGCTAATTAGTACTATTATATCCTATATATGCAAAGTCTAAAAGAGTTAAACCGTAACCTACCTGTCATCCGACGACAAGCTATTGGAACGATAATGTCCAAGACCGAATCGCTCCGAGAAGCTCCAAAAAAAATCAAACTATCATAAACATAAACTATGCATTAAAATAAGACTAACGATATCCATATTGCTATAATAATAGCCGGGTTGAAATTCGGGTCACCAACGGGCTCGTGGGCCTCGTAACCCAAAGCCAAAAATTAAAAAGCGTAACATGGTCACCACACTCTCGAGAGTGCATTCTCAGAGTATTAGAAGGAATGACCAAGGATAATGGCTCAAAACAGCCAGCCATCTACAAGAATGATTGAGGAAATCAAAGATGCGAATTTAATGGAATTAAGCAGATAAAACTTACAATAGTGATAGAGAAACGATCACAGGCAAGGAATTCACACCCTAGCACCAAGAATTGAAGCAATGCAGAGCTTTAGTGAGTTTGGAGCTAACAACAATGGAGGAAATGAATTTTAGAGATAAAAATGAAGGAGAAGGTTTATATACTTCCCAGGGGTCTTTCATTGCGATCGTGAAGGGACCCATGCAATCGCAATAACCACTCTGGCTAGACCATCGCGATCGTGAGGATTAGCCACGCAGTCGCAAAGAACAAGAGGGGAAAGGCTGAAATGCAATTACAGAAATAGACATCACGATCGCGTAAAACAAGGGAATAGGGACAACATCGTGGCCGCAAAGAGGAACTTCACGATCGCAAAGAAAAAAGGTACCAGGTCCACATGACCTTCATCGCGATCACATAGAGGGACCTCACGATAGCGATTAAGGCCTGAGGCCTGTACCTGCAACAACAAGCAGCAGAAACACAAGAGAAAAAAGTCTCCATATGGGCTCACAGGGCTAATCCGAGACCCTACACGCACAAAAAAATTATGCTAACGCATCAGAAATAGCTTTCCAGACTCAAGGGAACTAACAAATAACCCAACGGAGGTCAATTTAGCAAAAAGTAAGCCCAACGCTCAAAACTAACCTTAAGCCAAAACAGAACTCAATACCCAAAAATGAGTCCAGAAGCCTCGAGACCTGAATCAAAGGTCCTTCTAGCCCAAAGTCGACATTCTAGGACTAACAACGCTGATAGAATTTCCATCCGAAGCCATTTTCTCTGAATGTTGACCAAAGTCAAATTTTCAAGCTCAACTAGCTAGAAAACACAAAAACCAACACAAAACCAAACCAGAAGCTCCCCGACCCTGGCTAAGGGTCGGTCTAGACCAAAATTAATGCTTCAGAGCTAATGAAATTGTCGGAATTTGATTCTGAGTGTATTTACCAAGAATGTTTACCAAAGTCAATGATGTCCTAAGTTAAGGATCTAAAATAGGGAAACTTCCATAACGACTAAATGAACAGCTAGGGCACTGAACCACTGGCCCAACAAGCCATAAATGACTTAGAGCCGCTACAAGCAAGCTCTAACAGTACAAGAAAAGCATAGACGCAAGAATAACCAGAAGGGTCATTACATCATCCACTACTAAAAAGAACTTTCATCCTCGAAAGTCAAGAACAAAGAGGTACCTAAAGGCTCAAAAATCTGCGGATACTAAGCCCACATCTCTCTCTTTGTCTCCCAGGTAGTCTTCTCAACCGGATGGTGTCTCTACTGAACCTTAATAACTGGAATCTCCCTAGATCTCAATCTCCTGACATCTCTGGCCAAGATAGCTACCAGCTCCTGAACAAAGTCCAAACTCTCATTCAACTAAAATGTATCCCACTGCAACACATGAGACTTTTGTAGAGCATACCATCACAACATCAACACATAGAAAATCTGGTGCATAGCAGAAAATATCGGAGGCAAAGCTAACTGATAGGTAATGCTACCAACCCTTTAAAGAATCTCAAATGGCCCAATGTACAAGGGGATAAGCTTGCCCTGTCTACCAAATCTCATCACGCCTTTCATAGGCGATAAACAAAGGAATATTAAATCACCAACAATGAACTCCAAGGCACAAAATCTATGATCAGCATAGCTCTTCTGCCTGCTCTGAGCTACCCAGAATTTATCCTGAATCACTCTGACTCTGTCTAGTGAATTGCGAAGCAAATCTGTACTCTGTAGCCTAGACTCCAAATAATCAAACCAACCAATTGGCGATCTGCAATGCCTACCATACAAAGCCTCAAAAGGTGCCATGCTAATTCTTGAATGAAAACTATTATTATAAGCAAACTCGACCAAAGGTATAAAATGATCCTAAGAACCTCCAAAGTCAAGAACACAGGCCCGAAGCATATCCTCCAAGACCTGAATAGTCCTCTCGGAATGGCCATTTGTCTGAGGGTAGAATGCGGTACTAAGCTAAACCTCTGTACCTAAGTCTCACTGAATAACCCTCTAAAACTGAGATATGAATTGAGTGCCGCAATTTGAAATAATTAAAGCTGGGACCCTATGCAACTAAATAATATCATAAAGGTAGATCTGGGCTAACTTCTCTGAGCTGTAAGTAGTCTGGATGAGCAAGAAGTGCACTGACTTAGTCAGCCGATAAATAATCACCCAAATAGAGTCAAAACTCCTAGAAGTACGCAATAATCCAACTATGAAGTCTATAGTAATCCCCTTTCACTTCCACTCAGGAATGGGAAGTCACTGCATCAATCCACCAGGTCTCAGTGCTCGAACTTCACCTGCTGACAGTTCAAGCACTGAGATACAAACTCTGCTACATCCCGCTTCATGCTACTCCACCAGTAAAGTTGTCTCAAATCTCTATACATCTTGGCTGCCTCAGGATGGATAAAATACCTAGAATAATGTGCCTCATAGAGAATCAACTGAATCAAATCCCCAACTCTCGGAACACAAAGATGACTGTCAAACCTCAGAACCCCATTTGAATCTAGAGTAGCCTGGCTGGACTCACCCCGAACAACCTGATCACGGAAGTTAGACAATCGTTGATCCTCAAACGGATGGCTCTGAATCTGATCCACCAAGGTAGAACTGATAACTATCTCAATCGAGTGACTAAAATCGATACCGAAAATACAGAATTCAACAACACCAAATAAAGATAGTGGAGAAATTAAGATGAGAATTAGAAGAAATTGAGATGAGATAGTAGAAAGAAAGGCTAATTGAATCAACAATCAACCAAGGGAGAAGAGAACTCAATCAAATGCATGAGAAACCAAATTGAATCCACAAGATGATAACTCGATGATCAATTAAGCAAAGAAGATAACACAAGCAATTCAGGAATCCACCCTAATCACTCATTCTAAACTAATAATTGGAATTGAACCCAATCAATATCCTAACCTAAAATATCAAGTCTATTCAAGACAATTCAATCATCAAAAATCTCTGTATGAAAATGGCTAAGGCAACTATTTATAGTTATTGCCTTTACACAAATAGCCTATTACAAAAATTGCCCAAAAGTGACTATTTTGGAAATAACCCACAAGGGCCCTTATTGATTGCTCAAATGGCATCTTGATCACCCATGGCCTTATGTATTTGTTGCTCCATAGCTTCCTCCGGGCTCCAAGCTACCATTCATATACAAGCCCCTCCAATTATGCTCCAAGCTAACCAAGATCGTACCAAGAACGAACCTCAATACTGACAAGAACTCTGCTAAGATCTGACAAGTCAAGCCTAACAAAACAGTTACCCAAGGACTGGATGTCCAAGGCCAATGGTCGTTCAAAAACTGAAAGTGAAGCTAGGCTTCCCATACTCACCGTCTTCTGGCTCAGGGCATCCGCTATCATGTTTGCCTTATCCGAATGATACAGAATAGTGAAATCATAGTCCTTCAGTAATTCAATCCACCTCCTCTGCCTCAAGTTTAGCTCTCACTGCCTCGTGATGTACTGAAGCCTATGGTGATCGGTGAATATCTTATAGTGAACACCATATAAGTAGTGCCTCTAAGTCTTGAGCGCGAAAAATACCACCACAACCTCCAAGTCATGGGTGGGGTATTTGCACTCGTGACTCTTCAACTGCCTCAATGCATATGCTATCACACGACCCTGCTTCATCAACACACAACCAAGACCAACCCCAAAAGCATCACAATACACGGAGAAGCTCTCCCCCTCAACTGGCAAGGTCAATACTGGAGCTGAAGTCAATAAGGCCTTAAGCCTTTGAAAGCTATCCTCGCACTAATCAAACCATTAAAATGGGACATCCTTCCTAGTTAACCTAGTCAAAGGTGCTTTTATGGAAGAAAACCCCTCGACGAACCTCCTGTAGTACCCTGCTAACCCAACATAGCTGCAAACCTCAGTAGGAGTAGTAGGTCTTGGCCAATCATGAACTGATAATATCTTACCCGGGTCCACTCTAATCCCATCCTTAAACACCACGTGTCTTAGGAATGCAACTAATTTAAGCCAAAACTTGCACTTTGAGAACTTGGCATAAAGCCGATGATCTTTCAAAGTTTGGAGTATAATCCTCAAGTGCTGCTCATGCTTATCTCTACTCCGCGAGTATATCAAGATGTCATCTATGAAAACTATCATGAACGAGTCCAAATATGGGCTAAGCACCTTGTGCATCAAATCCATGAAAGTTGCAGGGGCATTAGTCAACACAAAAGACATTACCAAGAACTCATAGTGGCCATAACGTGTCCTGAATGCTGTCTTAGGGATGTACTCCACCCTAATCCTTAACTGGTGGTAGCCTGACCTTAAATATATCTTCAAAAACATGACAGAACCCTGAAGCTAATCAAACAAGTCATCTATGCATGACATGGGATACCTATTCTTCATAGTTGCCTTATTCAACTGCCTATAATCAATACATCCGCATCGACCCATCTTTCTTCTTCACAAATAGAACTGGAGCACCCCAATGTGACACACTCAACCTAATGAAACCCTTAAGTACTGGAGTTACTCCTTAAGCTCCCTCAACTCAGCTGGATCCATACGGTATGGAGGAATAAAAATGGGCTTCATGCCCAGCTCTAACTCAATAGCAAAGTCGATATCTCTCTCAGGTGGAAGGCCTAGAAGGTCGGTAGGGAACACATCTAGGAAATACCTAACCATAGGAATCGACTCAAGGGAAGGAGGGTCAGCACAAGTCACACACTCATACTCCGGAAATACAGAAACAAAGAAATTCCATGATCAAACTACCAAAAGAAAATATAATGGACTAGAAATCGGAGCTCTAAATGATTCATTTTGGACTCAAAAGCAAGGACTTTGCGGTTCTTATAGATCTAATTCATTAAAATTCCATCCAATAAAATGGAAGAATTATAAATCTCCAAAATAATAGATAGAAATACCGCAAATAAGGCCATTGCGACACCCATCAAAGGAGTAGTTCCCCACCCAGGAGCTACTTTACCATATTCCGAATTCAATGGTTTTAAGCATCTCGGACATATGCTAGATAAGCCAAATACCCATGGGAAATCAACTTTCTAGCTCGAAGACAAGAGATGATCCGAGATGATGTGCGACTGATATAACCCTGCCATACAACCAGGGATACGCCGGGCATGACTATGGTAACGGTCTTGGTGTAGTAATCCAAAACTGCACGGTGAGAGGATAACTAGTCCATGCCCAGAATCACATCAAAGTCTAACATATCAAGAATTATCAAATCACCCCAAGTCTCCAAATCACCAACATAAATCATACAGGACCTCATAATCTGATCCACTACTAAAGAATCTCCTATTGGGGTTGAAATAGTTACAGGTATAGATAACGGATCACTATCCCACCCCAAAAAAGGCAAGTAGTAGGCATAAACATACAAGCAAGTAGATCCAGGATCAAATAAAGCAAAAGCTAGCTAATGGCATACAGAAATCGTACCTGTGATCACAGCATTCGAGGCCTCTATCTCCGATCTCCCAGGGACTGCATAAAATTGACGACCACCACCATCTGACTGACCACAATCACTACCACTTGCCCTGCCCCATGGGGTACCACCCCTAGCCTGACCATCACCTCCTTTAGCTAGTGGCTGAACTGCACGGATAGGCTGAGCCGACTGAGCGACTGGCTGAACTGTACCCTGCTGGGGGCAATCTCTAGCATAGTGCCTAATAACTCTGAACTCATAACAAGGCCCTGATGGCCTAAACTTTCAAGATAAACCAGCCAAACTTATATGGCCACCACGGCCTGATGCTCCAGAAGTGGTACCTCTTGAAGACTAACTACTATAGCCCCACTGGCTACTCTAACCCTGCTCAAACTGTGATCCACTAAAGGACAAAAACGAAGCCTGAACTGGTCAACTAGACTGACCCTGGTGTTGTTGTGGCTGATAATATCGGCTCTACTGCCCTGAACCTCTACCACTATAAATAAAACCATTGTAGCTACCCTGATGTTGAGGCATTTTATCTCTGCCCCCCTAATCATGATGTTGTAAATCCTCTACGATATGGGCATAGTCTGTAATAGCCTAGAATGATTGACCATAGGCAACTAATATCTCAGCTGGCTCTCTAAACTCTGTCCACAATCCCAAAACAAACCTACGGACTCTGTCGAGTTCGGTAGGCATAATTATAGCCCCAAATAGATAAAGCTAGTGGAAACAGGTCTCGTACTCAGATACAGTCATGGATCCCTGCATAAGCCTAGTGAACTGCTCCCTGCAATGCTCTCTGTCGCTCTATGGCAAGAACTTGTCCATGAAGGCCTCATAGAACTCTGACCAAGATAACGGAGGAGACGAAGTTGGTCTGCAAGCAACCCGGGCCCTCTACCATAACTTAGTTGGGACCTCTAGCTGATAAGTAGTATACCAACTCCGTGAGTCTCCAATAAACCCAAATGGTTTTGCATCTCCTCATAAGTAGTAATGAAATCAAGTGGATCCGGACAGGAAGTACCAGCGAGCCTTGGAGGTGACAATCTCAGAAATCTACCCAACGCCTTCTGCTCTATCTCTGTCATAGCTAGGCGAGGAGCAAGAGTCTGTACAATAGATGGAACTGGAAGGACCTCAGCACAGGGAGACGCAAGAGAAGGCTGCGCTCTTGAACTCTGAACACCCAGGGCTGCCCCCTGAGCGGGTGTATCAGTTATCTCAGCAGGCTGATCCCCGTTTATACCCAATAACTATAGAAGTAAACCCCAAATACCTGAATACTGAGCTAGGGATGAAGCTAGCACAGAAGCCGGTGTTAGAGCTGGTGGTACCTGGGCTATCCCCTGGTCCACATGCTGCTGCTCATGAACAAACTTGGACTCAACCTTGACCCTAAGAGCTCTAACCGGTGTCGTTGCTTGGGCACGTCCCCTAGATCTACCTCTGCAACCTCCCGAACCCCTAGCTGGAGTCAGAGGTGCAGGGTTCAAAGGCTCTCCTCCGCGTGATGCCAATGATCTTGTATGAACCATCTGCGAAAGAGTGAACTAGAACAAGTGATATTCAAGAAACTTTTAAGGGTGCTACGCATGAGATAGAAGCAATAAAAGGTTCATATTTCCTAAGATGCCACTGTAGCTTCCTGAAGATTGAGTACGTTTGTCTCTGCCCTTATCCACAGGACTCTACTAGACATTCGCTCTTATACCGATTACACCGGTGAATCTAGCTCTGACACCAAGCTATCATGACCCAATTTCTCAGTCATAATGGCACCTACAACCCCCTCATAGGCAAACCAATCCCTATAGCCCGAAACAGTTAGTAGTGGGATACTTTCTAACAAGAAAGCGAAATAAAACATAATATAGGTGGACGCAAGGAAAATAAGATAAAGAAAAGGGATAATAGGGATATAAGCTAAAACCAATCCCAAACCTGGTATCATATCATATGATCCAGAACTACATCAATAGAGTACAAAAGGATCCAACAATATATATATACATATTCCTCCGAATAATAAAAGAGTACATGATACAAAAGATGAACTAAAAGATAAGCTCTGGTTGCCAAGAGCTCACCCTCAGTCTCTCATAGTCCCCAAAAGATTAGCTCACATGAGTCTCCAATGGATCAGCGGCAATGGTCCACACTAGGATCTACACAAAAAGATGCAAAGTATAGTATGAGCACTAATTGTAAAGAAATGGGTACCCAGTAGGTATCATAGGCTGACTGGGCACATATAAGATATAAGAGCAGTAAAAATAGCAGAGGAGAAATAAGTAGTCACATAAAGCAACGAATAAGTACACATAAGCTAGCACAGAAGGATACGAGAAGAAAATAATATATTTGGCTAGCTACTAGAATATATATCACACAGACACAAGTGAAAGAAAGAAGTAACGCACCTAGGATCCTTGCAATAACAATATATAGAGAGTTTTAGAAAGAGGCGGTATGCCAGTAACCTCAAGTAAAAAGGGAAGGAGGAAAAAAGAATAATGATAGCATGCTTGAAAATAGGATTAATAACCAAACCATGCTAATAATACTACTCTCAAATCAGGAAAGAATCAACCAGTAGCCCATATACAACTTATCAAGTGAACTAATGTATATAATACAACCCTCAATATCCAATCATCATATGTAATCACAATAGGGATCAATATCTCGATAGAGTAATAATAAGTCTACCTACAGTCCCAACGGGTGCCCATACACTCGAGGAGCACAAACAAGTGAAGACAACCCCTTCGACATCCCATACTACCAGAGCATACAACTAGCAAACAGAAAACAAGGATGAAATCTCATACAATGGATGATATGATATGATATACTGAAACCAAGTGATAGTAGCGCCGTTTATTACCCCCTCCAGTACCTAAAAGGCCCAATAGAGGCAGGATCCATCGAAGGGATTCCCTTGAGTACCTCTACTCCACCTTACACCCTTCCTTCGATCACCCTCAGCCCGTAGCACTTGGTACAAAATGGTAGGGTCCATGGAGGTCTACTCATAGACCATATACTAAATCTCATAACCTTAATGTATCGTTCAGAATATACCCAGATCTAAGTAAGTCACTATATCTCGAGAATGCACGCTCGGGGTTTTACCCGAGGCTAAATAAGTGAATCAAGGCTTAAAATCCCACCAAGGCTCCCCAGGGGTAATCGGGTCTAAAATAGTAGTAAAGACTAATCTGTGGCTCGATCTGACCGAGTCTAGTACCATCTCAATCAATTGGAAATAAAATCTAGCTCTACAACCCAGCCGAGTCTAGTATAAGCACGAAAATAGTGATAAAATCATCTTTTTAACTTTTTTACCCCAAGAAGATCCATGAAAACCAGTTCCAAATCTTTTATAACCAATTTTACCAAAAACAGGCCCTTGGGGGCATGCAGGGTTTAGAAAACCATCAATAGTAGGCCTGAAGTCAAAACCATAGTAAAACATGTTAAAAACCTCTTTATATGCATGATAATGGCATGCTCAATCACAATCAACCTATCGACCCTGCATAGGCTCCAATCACTCTACAACATAGATAACAAACCTAAGATCACAATATCGATATCCGAAACTCACGGACATTCCCAAATAACCTACTATATATGGTCCAGAGTCAAAGAAAGTTCACACAGGACCACAAGTGTGATATATCATCTACCACAAATGCTACAATCATCAGAGAAAGCAAAATAAGTTGGACTTGAAGAAGTGGACACGGTCTGGGGTACCAGGCTAATAAACCCAACCCAAGGATGCTAATTAGTACAATTATATCCTATATATGCAAAGTCTAAAAGAGTTAAACTGTAACCTACCTGTCGTCCGACGATAAGGTGCTGAAACGACAATGTCCGAGCCTGAACTGCTCTGAGAATCTCCAAAACAAAATCAAACTATTATAAACATAAAATGCACATTAAAACGAGACTAACGATACCCATATTACTATAATAATAGCCGGGTCAAAATTCGAGTCACCGGTGGACTCGTGGGCCTCGCAACCCGAAGACAGAATTAAAAGAGCATAAGATGATCACCACACTCTCGAGAGTGCATGGTCAGAGTATTGGAAGGAATGACCAAGAATAATGGCTCAATACAGCCAGCCATCTACAAGAATGATTGAGGAAATCAAGGATGCGAATTTAAGAGAATTAAGCAAATAAAACTTACAATAGTGATGGAGAAACGATCACAGGCAAGGAATTCACACCCCAGTGATGTGAGGCCAAAAATATATATATTTAGTTATTATTTATCTCATATTTAGTCTTTTTGTTATCGTTTTTTGAGCATTGATTTTATGAATTATTCTTATATTGGGTATTTTACTTGTAGGATTAAAACAGTGAAAAGTTGAAGAAATTTAGAGAAAAAAACGAATTAAAAATGAGAAATCATATAAGGAAATCAAGCAGGAAGATTAATGAATTAAATTTAATATAATAATATATATACGAGCAGCCTATCAATATGCAATTGAAATTGCAATTCCAACTGAAACTTGACACGTGTCAGTTGCTTAAAAGAGGAGAAACAAATTGAGGAGGCTACTCTAATTAACGTCACGCGTCACTCGGAAACTCAATTTTATTGGGTTTTGATTTCCAATTCATTTTGGACTCAGTTATTTTATTTGAGATTTTTTTCTACATCTATAAATAGTCCATAAGTATAATTTTTAGGAGAGAACCAATATACAACTTTGTAAGCTAGGAAGAGTTAAGAACCGCCGTGGAGACCGGAGAATTTTGGTTTATTCTATTCTTCTCCTTTATTATTTATTTGTGTTCTTGGATTATATATTTTTTTACTTTGAAATAATTTTCATGGTTAATACAAGTAAGTCTTTTATTATGTATTATTCTATGATTCTTGCAAGCATGAGTAGCTAAATACCATAACTAGGATTGTGGGAACCATGATGAATTAAGAAATGTAGGTTAAACAGTTAATGATTTTAGAAAGGTATTTATGCATGTATTGTTCTTTCCTTTGCATTGATTGCTTTTTAACGATGGCCAATGTTAGAACTCGCCTTATTCTTACTTGCCGGACCAAGAAGGTAACGAATGGGAAAAAAAGATGTTTACAACAGAGATTTGAGGCTACCAACCCTTATCTAATAGCTTGACCTTGTCCGGGAATAGCTAATCTGGGATCAAGGGTAAGGGTTAGTAAAGCATACACCTGCGGCCGGACTAAGGCGTGTGGTGAAATTCATCTATCTGAGGGACCAACTATTTAGGTGAACCTAACTTACCGATCTTTCATGTTAAGCACTAAAAATAGATAATTAATTGCGTATACCTTCTAAGTTATGAAATCATGGTGAACACAGTCCTAGTTACTTTTAATTCTTTGAAAACAGTTAAATATTAAATTACTAATAATTCCTATCTTTACTTTTGACATAAAAATCCCCCCTTTTAAAATAAAGACGACCGATTGAATATTCACTACTGATGTAATTCTTCCATATTCCTGTGGGATTGACCCTAACCTCAGTTAGGTTCTACATTTGACAACGACCGCTTTATACTTCATAAAAGAGGTGTAATTTGGGCGCATCAAATTTTGGCGCTGTTGCCGGGGAATACGATGTAGAAATTGTCTTTAGTGTTTATTTTTATTTGTAGTCCTTTTTTTTTATTCTGTTATTTTTTTACAAGTATTTTTTATTTTACCACTCTTCTTGAGATGACATCTGAAAAAGTGTGGAGTGATAGGTGTTCTTGTAATTCTTGTGCTTATGATGGTATTGGTCCTTGCAGAATATTAGTAAATACAGTTGAGGATATCCATGAGAGAAGTAAACGTTTGGTAAGAATTATGATAAAAGAAATGCTAGATTCAATTTTGAGGTGTATAAGTTTATGTTGGATATTCTCATCTTGGAAAAAGAATTGACTGCAAAAGTTGATGCGTTTGACGCCCAACAATTTAGTTATGAATTGTGTGAGGAAGAAGAGATTCTCATAAGCCAACTTGAGGAGCTAAAATTAGAGGAACAACTACTAGACCATACTCTTATTGATGTTGTCGCTGTTGAGAAGAGTACACGAGAGTTATGTGAGGAAGTAGATAAAATTATTTGTAAAGACTCTAGTGTATGTGAATATGAGGATGTAAATAATAATACAATTCATGAGTTAGGACGCATTGGACCTCATTCTAATTATTTTTCTACATTATGTTTAGATGGTGAGTTATTAATCGAGCCATATGAAATTATGAAATAGTGTAAGAAGGAGAAATAATATGTCTATATTCTTGAATTTATTGTGTCAAAATCAGAGAATTACATTTCTCACTTAAGGTCCAAAAAGTGCGATATTCAAAATCTATTACTTGGGACCTTTATATTTATACCATCGCCTCTTGAGAATAGTAAAAAATTAGAAACGAAATTAGGAGTGTAATTCATAAGTTCTAAGTGGAAGTAAAAATGGTTCAGTTGATGGTGTCGTACTGCGACGTTAAATCAGGCGCTTATTGGGAGGCAACCCAATTTTGTAGTATAGCTTCTTATTATTATTTTTTTGTGAAGATTAGAAGAAGTCTGAGTACCCGAATTTGAAGCTAAAGAATATGGTTGAGCTTAAGTGTGGGATCGCGCGACCCTTGATGAAAAATTATGAGAAATCATGTTGTTGGTTAGGCCCTAGAGGAGCTCAGGGAGTATCTCTTACCCTCATTCTCCTCCTTCTTCTCCTTCTGCTTCTCCTACTTCTTCTCCTTCTTATTCTCCTTCTTCTTCTCCTTCTTCTTCTCTTTCTTCTTCTCCTTCTTCTCCTCCTTCTTCTTCTCCTGCTTCTTCTTCTCCTCCTCCTTCTTGTCCTTCTCCTCCTTCTTCTTCTCCTCCTCCTCCTTCTCCTTCTCCTCCTTCTTCTTCTCTTCCTCCTTGTCCTCCTTATTCTCCTTCTTCTCCTTCTTGTCCTTCTTCTTCTCCTTCTTCTTCTTCTTCTTCTTTTTCTTCTTCGTCATCGTGCCGCGATGTTAAATCAGGCGCTTATTGGGAGGCAACCCAATTTATAGTATAGCTTCTTATTTTTTTTATTTTTGTGTAGATTAGGAGAAGTCTGAGTACCCGAATTTGAAGCTAAATAATATGGTTGAGCTTAAGTGTGGGATCGCGTGATCCTTGATGAAAAATTATGAGAAATCATGTTGTTGGCTAGGCCCTAGAGGACCTTAGGGAGTATCTCTTACCCCCATTCTCCTCCTTCTCGCCTTCTTCTTCTCCTACTTCTTCTCCTTCTTCTTATCCTTCTTCTCCTCCTCTTTCTTCTCCTCCTCCTTCTCCTTCTCCTCCTTCTCCTCCTTCTCCTTCTTCTCCTCCTCCTCCTCCTCCTCCTCCTCCTCCTCCTTCTCCTTCTCCTTCTCCTTCTTCTACTTCTTCTTCTTCTATAAATTGCTTTGGAGACAAAGCATGATTTTAAGTGTGGGGTGGAGAATCTTCCAATAATTATAAGTTAAGGGTGAGTATGCCATAGAATTTTATTTTATTTGAACAAAAAAAAAAAAAAATTTAAAAATATTTTATTTCTTTTTTTTAGTTGTTGTTAGTGGCATATTTCATCCACCCCTTGGTTTTTCTTATGGCTGCGGTTCTTTTCCGAGGGGGAGCTCTTTGAACCGGATAAATTTTTTTAGAGTAATTTTTTTTTATATTTTTAGGAATAGTTTTTTTTGAGAGAAAAGAAAAGACTCTTTTTGACTTGTTTGATACTAGCATATTTAGGCCTGAGTTTGCGTAGTATTTTTCTTGCTTGAGTATGAAATAAAATAGCAGACATTTTGACACCTAGGCTCAAGGTAGTGACTTTGTATATAGCTTATTCTTATTTTGTAGTTTGCTCTGACCCTGTCTATCTTAGAAGTAGAATTGATCCATCTTGATTGAGACTTGTGCCATGTGAGGTGAGAATTTCTTGCATATATTCCATGTTTTGCATCTTAGTCTAGAACTTGCCCTGCATGTTATTGAAACGAAATGAAAAGCATTGCTCTGTTTAGAAGATGATATAGGCTTTCTTTGATATATCTTGTGAATTTTAGCCTTTTTAGATATTATATCACTAGTTACCAATTTAAGCTTGTAGCCTTTCGTTTGGTAGCCGTATTTTTTGCCTTCATTCTTTTATTGAATCCCTAGTTTTTGCACCCTGCTTTCTTAAGCACTGTGGTATAAACTGTGATAAAATTGTTAAATTTAAAGAAAAAGGATGATTGAGTGAAAAAAAGTGAGAAACTCCGATCGTGATGAAGGACCCCGAGCAGTTATATAAAACTTCAACTTCGTTTTTTGTTTATAAATTCAGAGAAACTCCATTGTTGAGCTCCAAAGCTTCTTAATCCCAGCTCCCTTGCTCAGTGTCATTCACCAGGTAAGTCCCCTCGTCATCCCTCTCCCCCTTCCATGAAAATTCTCGTATTTTCCTTGCTTAAAATCCCTTGTTGTTGATTCCTAGAGATGGGATGATCCTTGTTGAAGGCTGATTCTTGGGGACTGCATGTTCTTAAATTCGTGCAATTCATCTCCGTGACGTGTTCCACTTGTCGAGGTAGGTTTCCGCCTTTAGTTCCGAGTTTTTCCCATTTTAATTTCGTGAATTAGTAGCACTTTTGGGCTATTTTGAGCCCCAAATCGAGCTTCGTTCACGCCCAAACTTTGGGCATAGGTTCCTTAACCCACCGCGAGCATAATTATGAATTTTATTTTCTATTTCATGTACGGGCCCCGAGGGTCATTTTTCCGACCCGATTTCCAGCCCATTTTTTCGTATAGCAATATGGGTCTCATTCTTCTAGTCTTGATACCTAGTTTATATTCTTTAAAGTGTGGCAGCTTTCTGAGGATTTTCAGAAGGGGAAGGCACACGAGTGACAGTTCGAGCTTGCAGTTCGACCCCGAGGTAGGTTACGGTTTACCTTTTAGACAGAGTTAGTTAGATAATATATGTTTGTATGTTACTGGAACGCTAGGTTGGATTGTAGATATACTTTAGTCTTGAATCCTATTTATCATGTTAATTGGACATTTCGGGGTTTTAGCCTAGAACTGTATGTTATCCTTAGCCTAGGAGCTTGCTTCTTCTGTGTGACTAGTATAGAATCCTTAGCATGTTTTTAGGAGGCTTTAGAGGTAGAATAGAGTTTTCCCGTGGTTTTCATTTTTATTTCTGCTTTACCGCTTTATTCTATCATTGTGTGTAACTGTGGGCCCGAGTCCATGGCTAGGATTTGGATGGAGTTCCAAGTTAGTTCTCTTGGTTTGGAAGGTACTCTTGCCCTGTTTGATCTGATGACGTGGTTTTTCCTCTGTTTATGAACATTCATACTCATATCGCATGGCATATCACTGGTACAACATGGATGGTTTTTCAAAGGTTTGTGGTTTGAAATGAGGTTTTACTACGGTTATGGAGATTTCTGGACTTAAATAAAAATTTCTTTGAGTATTACTATGAGATTTTGGAAAGAAAAGGAGAAACTACTATTTTATGCATATTTATAGTCCGATGCAGTATTCCGGACCCCCGATGCATTATTTTGGGTATTTCACTATTTCACACATATATATGCATAGTCCGATGCAGTATTTTGGGCGTCCAATGTGTATTCTGGGTTTATATTATATTGCATTCACTCATGCATCATCGTGCACCGCATTGCATTTTCTTTGGCACGTGGATTGACTCTGGTTGGCTTGATGTTATTTTTCTTTCCTTTTCTTTTGTTGGTTTATTGGCATGTCTCCGGCTTTATAACTAGATTTAGGTGGATCCCTGTATAGTTAATTGCTTTCTTGTAATCTATTTATATATATTATCTTTCTGCGCTTGGTCGACTTATGATGCCTACTGAGTACCCGTTGCCTTGGTACTCATACTACACTTTGCATCTCTTTTTCTGATGCAACACCTAGTTTGAGCCACCCTCGTTGATCTCCTATCATTCGAGACCCGTTGTTGTTTGGATCGCGGTGAGCTCCCAGTGCTTTTGGAGACTTTACATGCTTTCCATCTTGTACATTCTGTCTATATTTTGTATTTTGGATAGATATCATCTGTTGTATAGATACTCCTTACTTTAGTCACTCTTGTACTAGTGACACCAGGTTCGGGTTGGTTCTCGAGTCAGTTTCGTTGGTCACTTTAGGGCCTTTTTATATATATTTTATACGATTGTATGTATATATGCTATTGTCCCTGTCTTTTCATTTATGTCTTCTGCTTTTCTTTAGTTTAATTATTATTTATTGTCTTCCGCGTGTTTGGGTTAGGCTTGTATACTGGAGGGTTATGTAGACGCCACCATAGACTGGTTTTGGGTCATGATAGAGTGGTATCAGAGCTCTAGGTTCACAGGTCTCGCCAGTACAAAAACAAAGTGTCTAGTAGAGTCTCGTTGATCAGTACGATGACGTCTGTATCCAATCTACTAGAGGCTATAGGACATTCCCTAGGAAAGACTTGATTTTGTTTGATTCCTTATCGTGCTAACTTCATTTGGTCAACTTCTAAGTATCTTTGTTTCACTGTTTCTCAGATGGTTAGGACGAGATCTACAGTGGGTGAGGATGAGGCCCCTGCGCCTGCAATTAGAGCCCCAGCTAGGGGACGGGGTAGAGGTCGAGGTAGGGCACGGGCTGCGATGCCAGCTCAGGCCCGGGCTAGACTACCATCACCAGGGCCTGGGGTTAGGGCGAATGAGGTTCAGTATGAGCCGGAGCATGTGGGGCCAGCCCAATATCCATCAGGTTTTGTGGCTACTCCAGTATTGCAGGACACCTTGGTTTGATTGTTGGGGTATCTCGAGGGTATGACTCCACCAGCAGCTTCGCCGAGCACTCTGATTGGTTCTTAGGTTTGAGGTGAGGCTCATACTTTAGCTCAGGAGGCAGCACAGGGTTCAGGAGTGCAACCTGCTACTGCGGCTCCCAGATTTGAGGTACTACCAGTCCCTGCAATTGCTCCCCCTCTTCCAGCTGTGCCAGTTATGTCTTTTGAGGAGCAGAAAATGCTTGGTAGGTTCTTGAGATTGGATCCTCCGAGGTTTTCAGGTGCTACTAGGGAGGATGCACACGAGTTTCTGGCTAGCTGGTAAGAAAGGTTACATAATTTAGGGTTAGTTGAGTCTCATGGAGCCGATTACATCGCGTTTCAACTGGATGGTCCAGCGAAATAGTGGTGGAGGTCATATGTTGCTTATAGACCAGCCGTGTCACCTCCACTTACTTGGGGTCAGTTCTCAGTAGCTTTTCTGGAGAAGTATGTACCGCGTAGTATGAGGGAGCGTCTGATGGATCAGTTTGATAGGTTGGAGCAGGGCTCCATAACTGTGTCTGAGTACGAGGTTCAGTTCTATCAGTTGTCCAGACATGCCACTATAATTCTGCCCACCGAGCACAAGATAGTGCACCGATTTGTTCGGTGTTTGACCTTGCATCTCCGCTTAGCCACAGAGGGTATGGTAGCATGAGGTCAGTCTTTTCTGGAGGTAGTTGATCATGCTCGTACTATCGAGGGTGTACTTCGCGAGGCCCAAGGGGGCAGTGATAAGAGGCCCCGCCACCAGGGCAGTTTTAGTGGTTCACAAGGCCGTGGTAGGGGCTACCATGATAGAGATCAGCACCATCAACATTTCTAGCCGATCCGGTCTATTCAGGAGGCATTACAGATTATTGAGGGTCAGAGTAGTGAAAGCCTCGTTCTTGCTCCCCAAGGTGGTCATTCAGGGTTTACAGGTCATGGTGGTCATTCTGATTTAGCTGGGTCTTCACAGCAGAGTACATATGGTCGGGGTTGTTATGAGTGTGGCGAGATAGGCCACTTTTCTAGAGAGTGCCCATTGGTGCAGCATCCTAGGAGACAAGATCAGTTAGTTCAGGCCCCTAAGGCTCCAGCACCTCCAGCTAGAAGCGGTTCACAAGGTAGTAGGGGTAGTCCCCAGGGTACGAGAGGTGGTCCTCAGTTTGGTAGGTCAGGTGGTCATAGCGGTCAGGGCCACATGTATATAGTTTTGGGCTAGACAGAGGTCGAGGATTCAGATGATGTGATCACAGGTACGATCTCTATTTGTCATTAGTCTGCTTCTGCTTTGTTTGATTCGAGGTCTACATTCTCGTATGTATCTGCTTATTATGCTACTTTTCTGGAGTCTTCTTGTGAGTCCTTGCCTATGCCTTTGCGTGTATCTACCCCAGTAGGTGATTCTTTAGTAGTGGATCAGGTGTATTGGGCTTGTGTGGTGACTATCTTGGGGTATGAAATATGGGTAGACTTGGTTGTCCTTGATATGGTTGATTTCAATGTGATCTTGGGCTTGGATTGGTTGTCTCCTTATCATGCGGTCTTGGATTGTTTCGCCAAGACTGTTACTCTTTGGATGCCTGGTATCCCTCCTATCATATTGAAGGGAGCCGATAGCCACATGCTGAGGGGAGTTATATATTTTCTGAGCTCCCAGCGGCTGGTTGGGAAGGGGTGCTTAGCTTATCTTGCCTACGTCCGTGATACTAGTGCTACCACACCTCTTCTTGAGTCTATTCCTGTGGTTTGCGAGTATTTGGATGTATTTCCTTATGATCTTCTGGGTCTTCCTCCGGATCGTGACATTGATTTTGGTATCTATGTTGACCCGGGCACTAAGCCCATTTCCATTCCGCCATATCGGATGGCACCTGCTGAGTTGAGGGAGCTTAAGGATCAGCTCCAAGATATATTGATTAGAGGGTTCATCAGGCCTAGTGTGTCTCCGTGGGCTGCTCCGGTTCTATTTGTGAAGAAGAAGGATGGGTCTATGCGTATGTGTATCGACTACAGGCAGTTGAATAAGGTGACAATCAAGAATAGATATTCGATGTCGCATATTAATGACTTGTTTGACCAGCTACAGGGTGCAATAGTGTTCTCTAAGATAGATTTGAGGTTCGATTATCACCAGTTGAGGATCAGGGCTGAGGACATCCCAAAGACTGCATTTAGGACTCGATACAGCCATTATGAGTTTCTAGTCATGTCTTTTGGGTTGACTAATGCCCCAGCAACATTTATGGAGTTGATGAACCGTGTATTCAGTGCTTACTTGGATTCTTTTGTGATTGTGTTCATCGATGACATTCTAATTTATTCGAGGAGTATGGAGGAACATGAGCAACATCTTAGAGTTGTACTTCAGGCTTTGCAAGACCACCAGTTGTATGCCAAATTCACTAAGTGTGAGTTTTGGCTTGAGTCTATGGCATTCTTGGGGAACGTGGTATACAAGGATGGGATTATGGTAGCCCCGATGAAGATTGCAGCAGTTCGTGATTGGGCTAGGCCTACTTATCCTACCGAGGTTCACAGTTTCATCGGGTTAGCAGGTTATTACAGATGGTTTGTGAAGGGATTTTCTTTGATAGCAGCTTCATTGACTAGATTGACTCAGAAGAATGTTCCCTTCCAGTGGTCAGATGAGTGTGAGGCAATCTTTCTGAAGCTCAAGGCCTTGTTGACTTCAGCTCCAATTCTTACTCTTCCAGTCGAGGGTCAAGGTTTCAGCTTATATTATGATGCGTCAGGTGTTGGTTTGGTTTGTGTATTGATGTAGCAGGGTCGGGTTATTGCTTATGCTTTCAGACAGTTGAAGGTTCACGAGAGGAACTACCCCACACATGACTTGGAGTTAGCAGCGGTAGTCTTCGCGTTGGAGGCATTATCTCTATGGCGTGCATTGTGAGATCTTTACTGACCATCGTAGTCTTCAGTACATTTTCAGCCAGAAGGATTTAAATTTGAGGCAGCGTAGGTGGTTGGAGTTACTGAAGGACTATGACATCTCTATTCTCTATCATCTGGTCAAGGCAAACCTGGTAGCATATGCCTTAAGCCGGAAGGAGTTAAGTATGGGTAGCTTGGCTTTCTTATCTACAGAGGAGCGACCTTTAGCTTGGGACATCCATCCCTTGGCTAATAGGTTGGTTTTACTTGACATTTCTGAGCCGGGCCATATTCTTGCTTGTGTTGAGGCTAGGTCTTCCTTGTTGGAGCAGATTCGGGCATGACAGTTTGATGATGTGAGATTGAGGATCATTCGTGACAAGGTGTTGAGTGGTTAGGCTAGGAAGGCAACTTTATATTCAGAGGGTGTTCTGAGGATCAAGGGTCGTATCTGCGTTTCTAGGGTTGGTGACTTAGTCAGATTGATACTAGAGGAGGCTCATTGTTCTAGATATTCCATTCATCCTGGGGCAACTAAGATGTATCGTGACTTGAGGCAGCACTACTGGTGGTGTGGGAAGAAGAGGAATATTTTGGCTTTCGTATCCAGGTGCTTGAACTGTCAGCAGGTGAAGTTCGAGCACCAGAGGCCATGTGGTTTATCACAGAGGCTACCTATTCTGGAGTGGAAATGAGAGCGTATATCCATGGATTTTATAGTCGGATTGCCATGTACTTTGCAGAGATTTGATAATATTTGGGTTATTATGGATAGGTTGATGAATTCTGCTCACTTCCTGCCAGTTCAGACTTCCTGCAGTTCCAAGTGGTTGGCTCAAATCTATATTTGGAAAATTGTCCGTTTGCATGGTATGCCAGTTTCTATCATCTCCGACCGAGGTACTCAGTTTACTTTGCACTTCTGGCGGTCTATTAAGAGAGAATTGGGTATAAGAGTTGAGCTTAACACCGCTTTTCATCCACTGACAGACGGTCAGTCAGAGCGTACTATTCAGGTTCTGGAGGATATGCTGCGAGCCTGTGTTATTGATTTTGGTGGTCAGTGGGACTAGTGTTTAGCTTTGGCAGAGTTTGCATATAATAATAGTTATCATTCCAGCATTCAGATGGCTCTGTTCGAGGCATTGTATGATAGACGGTGCAGATCTCCGATGGGTTAGTTTGATTCTTTCGAGGTTAGGCCGTGGGGTACTAATTTTCTTCGTGATTCTATGGATAGAGTTTGGGTTATTCAGGAGAGACTTCATTCTGCCCAGAGTAGATAGAAGAGTTATGCTGACCGGAGAGTTTGAGATTTTGAGTTTATGGTTGGTGACAGTGTGTTCCTTTGAGTATTGCCTATGAAGGGCGTGATGAAGTTTGGGAGAAAGGGTAAGCTCAGTCCGAGGTTCATTGGTCCATTTGAGTTCCTTCACGTATTCGAGGGGTTGCTTATGAGTTAGCCTTTCCTCCTGCTCTTTCTAGTGTTCACCTGGTATTCCATGTTTCTATGCTGCGATGGTACATTCCGGATGAGTCGCATGTGCTTCAGTTAGAGTCGGTTCAGTTGGATGAGTCCCTAGCCTTTGAGGAGGAGCCTGTTGCTATATTGGACAGGCAGGTTATGAAGTTGAGGTCAAAAGAGATTCCATCAGTTAAGGTTCAGTAGCGGCATCATCCTATCGAGGAGGCTACTTGGGAGATCGAGACCAACATGCGGACCCGTTATCCTCGTCTTTTTAAGTTTTCAGCTACTACCCTTTTTCTAACTTTTGCGGATGAGAGTTCTTTTAATAGTGGATGATGTAATGACCCTCCAGGTCATTTTCCATTTTTTGTGCTTTTTCTGTGTTTTGAGCTTTCTCTCAGTCGCTACCGATCATTTACGACTTGTCGGGACTGACGGTTAGGTGCCCGGGCTGTCCACTAGGTCGTTATAGCCTTTTCCCTATTTTAGCACTTAAAGTTGGTAAATCTGACTTCGGTCAACTTTCTTGGCAAACGCACTCAGAATTGATTCTGATAGTTCCGTTGGCTCCAGAACGAGGATTTTGTCTTGTGGGACTATTGGTTTGGGTCTGAGTGTTTTAGGTTTGGTTTTGTGTGGCTTTGTGTGTTTTGAAGTTAGTTTGGCTGGTAGGGTTGACTTTGGTCAACAATTGGAAAATACGACCTCAGATGGAAATTTTATCAGCGTTGTTAGCTCCGGAATGTTGACTTTAGGTTAGGGGGACCTTTGGTTTGGGTCTCGAGGCTTCCAGACTTATTTTTGGGCTTTGAGGTTTGAGTTGGTTTTGGGCGTGGGGCCTAATTTTCATTAAAATGATCTCTGTTGGGAGTTTAGTCGATTCCACTGAGTCTGGAATGCCGTTTCTGGTAGGGTAGCATGGTTGGTTTTTTTTCATGGGGTTTCGGATGAATCCTGAGGGCCTGTCGGAAGATTTTTGAACTTGGAAAAATTGTTGGTTGCTGTATTAAGTTGCAGACCCTTTTGCTCTTCGCGATCGCGAAGATCCCATCACATTCGCGATGGTCTGGTTTCTTGACCATCGCGTTCGCGAACGGTTTCCATCGCGTTCGTGATGAAGCCAGCTGGGACCCGGCTTGGCTTCCTCTTTGCGAACATGGCCTGGACCATTGCGATTGCGAAAGTTGGGCCAGCGGTTCCTCACGAACGCGGGGTCCTATCGCGATCGCGGTGAAGGACCCTTGGCAGTTATATAAAAGTTCAACTTCATTTTCTCTTTCTAAATTCTGAGAAACTCCATTGTTGAAATCCAAAGCTTCTTAATCCCATCTCCTTGCACAGTGTCATTCACCAGGTAAGTCCCCTCGTCACCCCTCTCCCCCTTCCGTGAAAATTCTCGTATTTTCCCCGCTTAAATTCCCTTGTTGTTAATACCTAGAGATGGGGGTGATCCTTGTTGAAAGCTGATTCTTGGGGACTGCATGTTCTAAATTCGTGCAATTCATCTCCGTGACGTGTTCCTCTTGTCGAGGTAGGTTCCCGCCTTTAATTCTGAGTTTTTCCCATTTTAATTTCGTGAATTAGTAGCACTTCGGGGCTATTTTGGGCCCCGAATCGAGCTCCGTTCGTGCCCAAACTTTGGGCATGGGTTCCTTAACCCACCGCGAGCATAATTGTGAATTTTATTTTCTGCTTTGTGCACGGACCGCGAGGGTCATTTTTTTGACCCGATATTCGGCTCGTTTTCTATATAGTAATATGGGTGTTATTCTTCTCGTCTTGACACCTAGTTTATGTTCTTGATAGCGTGACAGCTTTTTGAGGATGTTCTGAAGGGTAAAGCACATGAGTGATGGTTCGTGCTTACAGTTCTGCCCCGAGATAGGTTACGGTTTACCTTTTAGACAGAGTTAGTTAGATAATATATGTTTGTATGTTACTGGAACGCTATGTTGGATTTTAGATAGACTTTAGGCTTGAATCCTGTTTATCATGTTAATTGGCCATTTCGGGTTTTTAGCCTAGAACTGTATGTTATCCTTAGCCTAGGAGCTTGCTTCTTCTGTGTGACTAGTATAAAATCCTTAGCATGTTTTTAGGAGGCTTTAGAGGTAGAATAGAGTTTTCCCGTGATTTTCTCTTTTATTACCGCTTTACCGCTTTATTCTATCGTTGTGTGTAAATGTGGGCCCAAGGCCATGGCTAGGATTTGGACGGAGTTCCTGGTTATTTCTCTTGGTTTGGAGGGTACTCTTGCCCTGTTTGATCTGATGGCGTGGTTTTTCCTCTATTTGTGAACATTCATACTCATATAGCATGGCATATCATTGGTACAACATGGATGGTTTTCCAAAGGTTTTTGGTTTGAAATGAGGTTTTACTACGGTTGTGGAGATTTCTGGACTTAAATAAAAATTACTTTGAGTATTACTATGGGATTTTTGAAAGAAAAGGAGAAACTACTATTTTATGCATATTCATAGTCTGATGCTATATTTCAGACCCCCAATGCGTTATTCCGGGTATTTCACTATTTCACATATATATATATACATAGTTTGATGTGGTATTCTGGGCGCCCGATGCGGTATTCTGGGTTTATATTATATTGCATTCACTCATGCATCATCGTGCACCGGATTGCATTTGCTTTGGCACGTGGATTGACTCTGGTTGGCTTGATGTTATTTTCCTTTCCTTTTCTTTTATTTGTTTATTGGCATGTCTCCGGCTTTATAACTAGATTTAGGTGGATCATTGTATAGTTAGCTGCTTTTCTGTAATCTATTTATATATATTATCTTTCTGCGCTCTGTCGGCCTATGATGCCCATTGAGTACCCGTTGCCTTGGTACTCATACTACACTCTGCATCTCTTTTTCTGATGCAGCACCTAGTACGAGCCACCCTTGCTAATCTCCTATCATTCGAGACCCATTGTTATTTGGATAGCGGTGAGCTCCCAGTGCTTTTGGAGACTTTACATGCTTTCAATCTTGTACATTCTGTCTATATTTTGTATTTTGGATAGACATCATCTGTTATATAGCTACTCCTTACTTTAGTCTCTCCTGTACTAGTGACACCAGGTCCGGGTTGGTTCTCGAGTTTGTTTTGTCTCGTTGGTAACTTTAGGGCCTTCTTATGTATATTTTGTACGATGGTATGTATATATGCTATTGGACCTGTCTTTTCGTTTATGTCTTCCACTTTCTTTAGTTTAATTATTATTTATTGTCTTCCGCGTGTTTGGGTTAGGCTTGTCTACTGGGGGGTTATGTAGACGCCATCATGGCCCGATTTTGGGTGGTGACATAACAAAAAGACTAAATATGAGGTAAATAATGACTAAATATATGTATTTTTAGCCTCACATCACCCAGCACCAAGAATTAAAGAAATGCAGAGCTTTGGTGAGTTTGGAGCTAACAACATTGGAGGAAACGAATTTTAGAGTGATAAAAATGAAGGAGAAGGTTTATATACTGCCCAGGGATCCTTCATCGCGATCGCGAAGGGACCTCACACGGTCACGATGACCACACTGGCTAGACCATCGTGATCTCGAGGACTAGCCACGCGCTCACAAAGAACAAGAGAGGAAAGGCTGAATCGCAGTTACAGAAATAGATATCACGATCGCGTAAAATAAGGGAACAGGGATAACATCGTGGTCGCGAAGAGGGACTTCGCGATCACAAAGAACAAAGGTATCAGGTCCATAGGACCTTCATCGCGGTCGCGTGGAGGGACCTCACAATCACGATTAAGGCCTGAGGCCTGTACCTACAACAACCACCAGTAGAAACACAAGAAGAAAAAGTCTCCGAGTAGGCCCACAGGGTTTATCTGAGACCCCGCATGCACAAACAAACTATGCTAACGCATCAGAAATAATATTCCGGACTCAACAAAACTGATGGATAACCCAACGGAGGTCAATTTAGTGAAAAGTGGGGCCAATGACAAAAACCAACCTTAAGCCAAAACAGAACTCAACACACTAAAATGAGTCCAAAGCCCTCGAGATTCGAATCAAAGGTCCCTCTAGCCCAAAGTTGACATTTTGGAACTAAATGCACTGATAGAATTTCCATCAGAGGTCGTCTTCTCTGAATGTTGACCAAAGTTAAACTTTCAAGCTCAACTATCTAGAAAACACAAAAACCAACACAAAACAAAACCAGAAGCTCCCAAACCCTGGCCAAGGGTCCATCCATGCTCTAAAGCTAACAGAACTATCGAAATTCGATTCCGAGTACGTTTACCAAAAATATTGACCGAAATCAATGATATCCTAAGTTAAGGCTCTAAAATAGGGAAACAGCCATAACGACCAAATGAACGGCCAGGGCACCGAACCACCAGTACCAGCAAGCCATAAATGACTTGGGGTCACTACAGGCAAGCTCTAATAATACAAGAAAAGTGTAGATGCGAAAATGACTGGAAGGGTCATTACATCATCCACTACTAAAAAGGACTTTCGTCCTTAAAAGTCAAGAACAAGGAGGTACCTGAAGGCTCAAACATCTATGGATACTAAGCCTGCATCTCTCTCTAGGTCTCCCAGGTAGTCTTCTCAAATGGATGGTACCTCCACTGAACCTTAACAACCAGAATCTCCCTAGATCTCAATATGCTAACATCTCTATCCAAGATAGCTACCAGCTCCTCAACAAAAGCCAAACTCTCATCCAACTGAACCGTATCCCAATGCAACACATGAGACTCATCTGGAACATACTATCGCAATATTGACACATGGAAAACCAGGTGCATAGCAGAAAACATCGGAGGCAAAGCTAACTTATAGGCAATGCTACCAACCCTCTGAAGAATCTCAAACGGCCCAATGTACATGGGGCTAAGCTTTTCCCTCCTACCAAATCTCATCACGCCTTTTATGGACAATACACGGAGGAATACTAAATCACCAACATTGAACTCTAAGGCATGAAGTCTACGATTAGTGTAGCTCTTCTACCTGCTCTGAGCTGCTCGGAGTCTGTCCTGAATCACTCTGACTCTGTTAATGAATCATGAAGCAAATCTGTACTTTGTGGCCTAGACTCCAAATAATCAAACAAACCAATCGGAGATCTGCAACGCCTACCATACAAAGCCTCAAAAGGTGCCATGCCAGTGCTCGAATGAAAACTATTATTATAAGAAAACTCGGCCAAAGGCACAAAAAGATCCCAAGAACCTCCAAAGTCAAGAACACAGGCCCGGAGCGTGTCCCCCAAGACCTGGATAGTCCTTTTGGACTGGCCATCTGTCTGAGGGTAGAATGCGGTACTAAGCTGAACCTCTGTACCCAAGTATCACTGAATAGCCCTCCAAAACTGAGATGTGAACTGAGTGTCGTGGTCTAAAATAATAGAAGTTGGTACCCCATGCAATAGAACAATCTCACAAAGGTAGATCTGGGCTAACCTCTTTGCGCTGTAAGTAGTCTGGACCTGCAAGAAGTGCGCTGGCTTAATCAGCCAATCAACAATCATCCAAATAGAGTCAAAACCCCTAGAAGTACATGGCAATCAAACTATAAAGTCCATAGTAATCCCCTCCCACTTCCACTCAGGAATAGGAAGTCACTGCATCAATCCACCAGGTCTCATATGCTCGAACATCACCTGCTAATAGTTCAAACACCAAGATACAAACTCCGCTGTGTCCAGCTTCATGGCACTCCACCAGTAAAGCTATCTCAAATCTAACCGCTGATCCTCAAAGTGATGGCTCTGAATCTAATCCACCAAGGTAGAATGAACCTCAATACTATCAAGAACTCTGCTAGGATCCGACAAGACAAGCCTAACCAAATGGTTATCCAAGGACTGGATGTCCAAGGCCAACGATCACTCAAAAACTGAAAGTGAAGCTAGGCTTCCCATAATCACCATCTTCCAGCTCAAGGCATCCACTACCACATTTGCCTTGCCCGGATGATACAAAATAGTGAAATCATAGTCCTTCAGTAACTCAATCCACCTTCTCTATCTTGAGTTCAGCTCTCGCTGACTCGTGATGTACTGAAGACTACAGTGATCGATGAATATCTCACAGTGAACTCCATATAAATAGTGCCTCTAAATCTTGAGCGCAAAAATTACTGCCGCTAACTCTAAGTAATGGGTGGGGTAGTTGCGCTCGTGAATCTTCAGCTGCCTCGACGCATATGCTATCACACGACCCTGTTGTATCAACACATAACCAAGACCAACCCAGGAAGTATCACAATACACAGAGAAGCTCTCACTCTCAACTGGCAAGGTCAACACTGGAGCTGAAGTCAATAAGGCCTTAAGCTTCTGAAAGCTACCCTCGCACTAATCCAACCATTGAAATGGGACATCCTTCCTAGTCATCCTAGTCAAAGGTGCTTCTATGGAAGAAAACTATTCAATGAACCTTCTATAGTACCCTGCTAACACAATAAAGCTATGAACCTCAGTAGGAGTAGTAGATCTCGACCAATCACAAACTGCTAATATCTTACCCGGGTCCACTCTAATCCCATCCTTAGACACCACATGTCCTAGGAATGCAAATGACTCAAGTCAAAACTCGCACTTTGAGAACTTGGCACAAAGCCAATGATCTCTCAAAGTCTGGAGTATAATCCTCAAGTGCTGCTCATGCTCATCTCTTCTCTTCTTCACAAACAGAACTGGAGCACCCCAAGGCAACACACTCGGCCTAATGAAACCCTTAGATAACAAGTCCTAGAGATACTTCTTAAGCTCCCTCAACTCAGTTAGAGCCATACAGTAAGGAGAAATAGAAATGGGTCTGGTTCCCAGCTCTAACTCAATAGCAAAGTTGATATCTCTCTCAGGTGGAAGGCCTGGCAGGTTGGTAGGGAACATATCTAGGAAATCTCTAACCACAGGAACTGACTCAGGGGAAGGAGGGTTGGCACTAGCATCTCGGACATATGCTAGATAAGCCAAACACCTCATGAAATCAACTTCCTAGCTCGAAGACAAGAGATAATCCCAGACGATGCACGACTGACAACACCCTGGATATACCAGGCACGACTATGGTAATGATCTTGGCGTAGCAATCCAAAATCGCACGGTGAGGGGATAACCAGTCCATGCCTAGAATCACATCTAAGTCTAATAAATCAAGAATCATTAAATTAATCCAAGACTCTAAATCACCAACAGAAATCATACATGACCTCAAAATCCAATCCACTACTAAAGAATCTCCTACGGGGGTCAAAACAGATATAGGTACAGATAACGGCTCACTATCCCACCTCAAACAAGGCAAGTATTAGGCAAAAACATACGAGTAAGTAGATCCAGGATCAAATGAAGCAAAAACTGGATAATGGCATACAAAAACCATACCTCTGATCACAACATCCGAGGCCTCTGCCTCTGTCTCCTAGGGACCGCATAAAACTAACGACGATCACCACCTGACCCACCACCATTCGTACCACCTGCCCTGCCCCATGGGGCACTACCCCTAGCCTGACCACCACCTTCTCTAGCTGGTGGCTGAATTGCACAGATAGAATGAGTCGGCTGAGCGGCTGGCTGAACTATACCCTGCTGGGGGAAATTTCTAGCATAATGCCCAATAACTCCGCACTCATAACAAGTCCCCGATGGCAAAAACTGTCGATATAAACTGGCCAAACCTATATGGCCACCATGGCCTAATGCCCCAGAAGTAGTATCTCTTAAAGACTGACTACTATATCCCTGCTACCTACTCTGACCCTGGTGCTGTTATGGCTGATAACCTTGGTGCCACTAGCCTGAACCTCTACCATCATGACGAGAACCACTGTAGCTACTCTGATGTCGAGGCCTCTTATCTCTGGCCCCCTGATCATGATGATGTAAATCCTCTATGGTACGGGCATAGTCTCTAATAGCCTGGAATGATCGACCACTGGCAACTAATATATCAGCTGGCTCTCTAAACTCTGTCCACAATCCCCAAACAAACATACAGACACTATCGGGCTTGGTAGGCATAATCATAGCCCCAAATAGAGCAAGCTGGTAGAAATAGGTCTCGTACTCAAATACGGTCATGGATCCCTACATAAGCCTCGTGAACTGCTCCCTGCAACACTCTCTGCTGCTCTGTGGAAAGAACTTGGCTATGAAGGCCTCATAGAACTCTGATCAAGATAATGGAGGAGATGAAGATTGCCTGCAAGCAACCTGGGCCTTCCACCATAACTTAGCTGGGCCCTCCAGCTGATAAGTAGTATAGCCAACTATGTGAGTCTCCAATAAACCCAAATGGTGTAGCATCTCCTCACAAGTAGTAATGAAATCATGTAGATCCTGATAGGAAGTACCAGCGAACATCGGAGGTGCCAATATCAAAAATCTACCCAATGCGTTCAGCTCCATCTTTGTCATAGATGGGCGAGGAGCAAGAGGTTGTGCAACAGATGGAACCAGAAGGACCTCAACACGGGGAGCCGCAAGAACAGGCTGTGCTCCTGAACTCTGAACACCTAGGGCTACCCTTTGAGCGGGTGTCTGATCCCTGGTTATACCCAATAACTGTAGAAGTAAACCCCGAATACTTGAAGACTGAGTTGGGGCAGAAGCTGGCACAGAAGTTGGTGCTGGAGCTGGTACTGGAGCTAGTGGTATCTGGGTTGTCCCATGGTTCACATACTGCTGCTCATGAACAAACTCGGGTTCATACTCGGGATCAACCTCGAGCCTAGGATATCTAACTGGTGCCGCTTCTTAGGCACGTCCCCTAACTCTACCTCTGCAACCTCCCTGGCCCCTAGCTGGAGTCGGAGGTGCAGGGGTCGAAGGCTCTCCTCTGCCTGAGGCCAATGATCTCATTTGCACCATCTGTAGAAGAGTGAACTAGAACAAGTGAGATTCAAGAAACTTTCAAGGATGTTACACACTAGATAGAAGCAAGAAAAGGTCCATGTTTCCTAAGATGCCACTGTAGCATCCCAAAGATTGAGTACGAACGTCTCCGCCCCGATCCGTAAGACTCTAATTGATATTGGCTCCTATACCAATGACACTAGTGAACCTGGCTCTGATACCAAGCTGTCATGACCCAATTGTTTGGTCATGATGGCACGTATAACTCCCCAGTAGGCGAACAATCCCCATAACCCAAAACCGTTAGTAGTGGGCTACTGTCTAACAAGCAAGCGGAAGAAGACATAATATAGGCGGACGCAAGGGAAATAAGATAAAGAAAAGGACTAACAAGGATATAAATAGAAGCTAAAACCAACCCCAAACCTGGTATCATAGCATAAGAGCCGAAACTACATCAACAGAGTACAAAAGGATCCAACAATATATATATACATATGTCTCCAAATAATAAAAGAGTACATGATACAAAAGATGAACTAAAAGCTAAGCTCTGGTCGCCAAGAGCTCACCCTCGGTCTCAAATAGTCCCTAAAAGATCAGCTCACATGAGTCTTCAATGGATCAGCGATGATGGACCATACTAGGATCTACACCAAAAGATGCAGAGTGTAGTGTGAGCATCAATTGCAAATCAATGGGTACCCAGTAGGTATCATAGGCCGACTGGGCACATATAAGATATAAGAGCAGTAAAAATAGCAGAGGAGAAACAAGTAGTCACAGAAAATAATGAATAAGTACATGGAATCTAGCACAGAAGGATACAAGAAGAAAACAACATACTTGGCTAGCTACTAGATTATATATCACACAAACATAGGTGAAAGAAAGAAGTAACGCATCTAGGATCCTCGTAATAATAATATTTATAGAGAGTTTTAGAAATAGGCGATATACCAGTAACCTCAAGTAAAAAGGGAAGGAGGAAAGAAGAATAATGATAGCATGCTCAAAAACAAGATTAATAACCAAGCCATGCTAATAATACTACTCTCAAATCAGGAAAGAATCAACTGGGAGCCCAAATACAACTTATCAAGTGAACCAATGTATATAATACAACCCTCAATATCCAATCATCATATGTAATCACAATAGGGATTAATATCTCGATAGAGTAACAATAGGTCTACCTACAGTCCCAACGGGTACCCATACACCCGAGGAACACAAACAAGTGAAGACAAACCCTCCAGCATCCCATACTACCAAAGCGTACAACCAAAAATAGAAAACAAAGATGGAATCTCATACAATGATATGATATGATATGCTGAAACTAAGTGATATTAGAATCGTATGTTACCCCTCCGGTACCTAAAAGGCCCAATAGAGGCAGGATCCATAGAAGGGATTCCCCCAAGTACCTTTACTCCACTGTACACCCCTCCTCCGGTCACCCTTGGCCCATAACACTTGGTACAGAATGGTAGGGTCCATAGAGGTCTACTCATAGATCACATACTAAATCTTATAACCTCAATGTAATCATCCATAGTATAGCTGAATACAAATAAGTCACTATATCTCGAGAATGCACTCTCAGGGTTCTACCCGAGGCTAAATTAGTGAATCAAGACTCAAAACCCCACCAAGGGTTCCTGGGGTAACTGGGTCTAAAATAGTAGTAAAGACTAATTTGTGGCTCGGTCCGATCGAGTCTAGTACCATCTCAATTAATTTGAAATAAAATCTAGAACTACAGCCCAACCGAGTCTAGAATAAGTACAAAAGTAGTGATAAAATCATCCTTTTAGCTTTCTTACCCCAAGAAGATTCATGAAAACCAGTTCCAAACCTTTTATAACCATTTTTACCAAAAAGGGGCTCTCGGGGCCATGCAGGGTTTAGAAAACCATCAATAGTAGGCCTAAAGCCAAAACCATAGTAAAACATGTGAAAACCCTCTTTATATGCATGATAATGGCATGCTAAATGACAAATAGTAGCCCAACGGCTCACAATCAACCTATCGGCCCTGCACAGGCTCCAATCGCTCTACAACATTGATAACCATCCTAAGATTGCAATATCAATGTCCGGGACTCAAAAACATTTCCAAGAAATGGAATGACTTAGTCATCCTATCAATAATCACCCAAATAGAATCATGATGCCTGTGAGTACGAGGTAATTCTTTAATGAAGTCCATATTTATCTCTTCCCACTTCCAAGTAGGAAGATCAATATCCTGAGTCATTCCACCCGGTTGTTGATGTTCTACCTTCACTTATTGATAATTGGGACACTTAGCCACAAAATCTGCTATGTTTCTCTTTATGCCATTCCAGTAATAGACTTCCCATAGGTCACTGTACATCTTGGTGGCACCGAGGTGAATAGAATACCTAGAATTGTGAGCCTCATCCAAAATCCACTAACTCATACCATCCACATCCAGAACACACAATCACCCCTGATTTCAAAATATGCTATCTCCCCCTTGGGAGAAAACCTCTACCCTCTGCTGGTGCACTGCACCCTTCAATTGATGCAAAATAGGATCACTGTCTTGTTTCTCCTTCACCTCAACTACCAAAGATGATTCGGACCCATTCTGAACAATAACACCACCATTTGCTGAATCTGTAAGGCAAACTCCCAATCGAGAAAGCCTATAAACATCCTTGTCTAGCTCCTTCTTTCCATCCTTAACCAAAGACACACTGCCCATAGACAACTGGCTAAGTGCATCAGCCACTACATTGGCCTTACCCGAATGGTAAAGCACACTCATATCATAGTCCTTAAGAAGCTCAAGCTATCTCTTTTGACAAAGATTCAATTCCTTCTGAGTGAACACATACTGAAGGCTCTTATGGTCGGTAAACACGTCCACATGGACACTATATAAGTAGTGTCTCCAAATCTTTAAAGAAAAAACTACCGTCCCTAACTCAAGATCATGAATCGGATAATTCTTCTCATAAATCTTAAACTGTCTAGAAGCATAAGGAATCACCTTACAACGCTGCATCAGAACACAACCATAAACCAATCTTGGAAATATTTCAATATACAACAAATCCATCTAAGCCCTCGGATAGAGCCAAAACTAGGGTTGTGATCAACCTAGTCTTCAATTCATGAAAGTTCTTCTCACACAGATCAGACCACTGAAATTTCACTTTTTTCTGCGTCAACTTGGTCAGTGAGGCAGCTATGGAAGAAAACCCTTTCACAAACCTCCTGTAGTAACCAGCCAAACCCAAAAAGCTCCTAATATCCAATGGAGAAGTGGGTCTAGGCCAGTTCTTTACTGCCTCTTTTTTCTGTAAATCAACTCAAATACCATCTCTAGTCACAATATGATCCAAAAAAGCAACAGACTGCATCCAAAATTCACACTTACTGAACTTAGAAAATAACTAATGATCCTTGAGAGTTTGCAACACAACTCTCAAATGTTCTACATGCTCATTCTCACTTCGAGAGTAGATAAGGATATCATCAATGAAAACAATCACAAACATATCCAAATATTGTTTAAACACGTGGTTCATCAAGTCCATAAAGGTTGCAGAAGAATTAGTTAGTCCAAAAGACATAACCATAAATTCATAATGACCATATCGAGTTCTGAAGGCTGTCTTTGGAATGTCACACTCTCGAACATAGAGTTGATGAGAACTGGATCTAAGGTCGATTTTTGAGAAATAACTGGCACCCTAAAGCTGATCAAACAAGTCATCAATCCTAGAAATGGGGTACTTATTCTTGATTGTGACCTTGTTCAACTAATGGTAGTCAATACACATTCTGAGGGAACCATCCTTCTTACGCATGAATAGGACTGAAGCACCCCATGGAGAGATGACGGGTTGAATAAAAGCCATTTTAAGAAGGTCTTTCAACTGATCTTTCAATTCCTTAAGCTCTGCTAGATCCATTCTGTAAGGAGGAATACATATAGGATGCATATCTGGGAGAAGGTCTATCCTAAAGACAATCTCCCGCTAGGGAGGGACTCTAGGCAAATCCTCGAGAAATACTTCAGAAAACGCATTTACAACAGGAACTGACTGGAGAGATAGGGTTTTAAACTCCGTGTCCATAACCTGAACTACGTGATAGACATAACCCTTAGAAATCATCTTCTTAGCCTTGAGATAGGATATGAAATGACCCTTTGAAGATGGAGGACTACCATGCAACTCTAAGACAAGTTCATTTGGAAACTTGAAGCTGACTACTCGGGTACGACAATCAACCGAGGCATAACATACATACAACCAATCCATATGAAGAATAACATCAAAATCAGTAATCTCTAACTCTATTAGATCGACTGAAGTGACTTTATGAAGGACTAAGATAGGGAAATTTCTATAGATTCTCTTGGCTAGGACAGACTCACAACAGAAATGGAAACACAAAAGGGTCCTAAGAGCTGTTCAGGACTAACTTCGAATTTACAAGCAACATAAGGGGTCACAAAAGACAAGGAGGCTCTGGGGTCTAGTAAAGTGTAAACATCAAAAAAGAAGACTTTCAACATACTAGTGACAACATTTTGGGTAACTCTCCTGATCCTAGCGAGATGACATAACATAGAGACAGTTCTGGTGTTGACCACCACTTGAACCAGAAGCAGTACTCTACTAAACTTGATGACCTATTGGGGCTGCTAGAGTAGACTGAGTCCTACAACCTCTATGTTCCTTCTTGGCTAAAGGGAAATCCTTAATCATGTGTCCACCCTTTCCACACCTAAAGCATCCACCTGTGCCATAATGACACTCTCCCGGGTGATTCTTCCCACACTTATTGCATAATGGGTAGGAAGGCCCCTTTGCAACACTCTCCTGAGACTGCGAACTCGATCCTTTACCTGGCTGATCATGCCTAGGCCTGAGGGCCTGAGTAGGAGCACTAGATGAAGAATGCATGGATCCTGATGAACTCTTCTGAAATAAAGAACGGTGTTCACCTCTGGACCTCTGGTGGCTAAAACCCAAACCCTCTGATCTAAACCTCTTGTTCTCCCTTGCCATTTCCTTCAACTTATCTCCCTCAATCTGATGGGCATGGGTCATAAGCCTAGAGATATCCATGTCCCCTAAAAGAATAGTAGACCTGCACTCTTTTTTCACTAAGTCTGACACCCCATAAATGAATTTTCTCATCCGATCCCTCAAATTAGCCACCATAGAAGGAGCATATTGAGAAAGCTAGGTGAACCTCAATCTATATTCCTGAATCGACATAGATACTTGCCTCAAATTTATGAACTCTTCGATCTTAGCCTCCTTCAACTCCCTAGGGAAGAACCGATCAAGAAACGGTTTCTCAAAGCACTCCCAAGTCATAGAGACCGCATCCCTAGCCCTAACATACTTCCAATAAGTATACCAAATATGAGCCACATCCTTGAGCTAGTACGAAGCTAGCTCAACACTATCCACACCGTGAACTTGCATCACCTCTACAATTTTCTTCACCTCATCCATGAAATTTTATGGATCTTCACCAACCATAGAACCCAAGAACTCAGGCAAGTTCATACGAATGAAGTCTTGAACTCTGACCGCAACTTCCCCACCTTGAGGGTTAGCAGGAATAGGTGCTGGGGGATTGTCTTGGTTGGCAGCTAACATCTGAATGGCGGTCCTGAACTCTAGTGACCTCATGGTATGGAACTGGAGGATTAGCATTTTGGGCATTGGCCTGGCGAGGCAGGGCACAACAAGAAGGCATATTCTGAAATGCTTAAATATTGGATTAAAGGATTATTTGAGTTAAACTTTATCGCATGATATTGATCATGAAAGAAGTGAAGTTTTTCCTAAAACATCTCGTAGCTTTCTTCTTATAAGTGTGGCGTGCTTTACACCTATGAAAGAGACTCTACTTGATGTAGCTTTTAGACACCATAGGACTCTTGAACCTGAGGCTCTGATATTAAGTTTGTCATGCCTCGAGGCTACCCCCTAGACATAACACGGGACCTGGACCATAAGTGGTTCCAAGTTAACCCTTGGTCATAGCGTAACTAAAGCAAACACACTAGATCATAGAGGAAGCAAAATCAATATAAGTAAGCAAACCAACACTATATAAGATAAAGGTCTAGGAGTATCAAATCCAAAACATGAAACATGAATATCTAGTTATGTCTGAAAAGCCTCTATATAAGACATAATAAGTTGTCGGGATATGACCCCAACTAACTATGAGTAATGAACTAGGAATTATACTAGTCCTCAAAGATGAGGACTCACCAATCAACACTGGATGACCGGCTGTCTCTAGGCATGAGCCTGGAAGAGGGAACCTGAATCTGCATTGTAATAAGATGCATCACAAAATATGCATCAGTATTAGAGGATATACCGAGTATGTGAGTTATGCAATAACAAGGTAAAAACATACTTAAAGCATGCTTAAAACTGAGTTCAATCATATGAAGAGAAAACATGAGTAAATATCAAGATTTAAGCTTAAGACATGAAAGAGAAGTCAAGTTTCAAAGTAGAATATCATATAACTTCATAGCTTGAAAATAGTCATACGGGAGTTTCTCTTAACTGATATAAATCATGATGAGTTACATGGAGTCCAGTGTCATGCACCCATACTGAAAAAAGTTGTCCTAACCGGCCAAGGTTAGAACCATGTCATAAGGATCTTGTCATAAGCCACGGAGGGCAACCTGTGGTGGCAACATAGTTTTGGATTTGGGTTATCTGGAACCCTCATCACTCAGTGCTAAATACTACTACCAAAATATAACATGAGGCTCACACACATGTGATATATCTAGATGTCAAGTCTTGTTCATAACATATTCATAACTCAAATCTTTATACTACTCACAAACCTTATTTTTAGAAAATGATTCATGAGCATTGATGGTACATCGGGTGTCTTGTCTTTTATAATAATTCATAACTTAAAAACTTACATAGCATTAGTTCAATTTCATAATCACATGCACTTTCATAAAACATAGGAACTAGATATGCAATTTTGTTGAAATTCATGAGGTCATACTATAAAATATACCAATTTACTCAAATCAATCCATGCATGCAAAATTGGCTAAACTAAGCCTTCAATTCATGAAGTAGGAATTCACTTGCAAAAATTCACACAAAATCATGCAATTTAGATTATATTTCATGGTAGAATCATGAGAAAACAATCTAAAGAAAAGTTCATGAGAAATGGGTAAGAATCCTAATTTGAAATTCATGAAATTCCATATAGAAATTGGGAGTTTTGGGAATAAGGGTGAAAGAATCCCTTATTGAATACTCACATACCTGAATGGAAGCTTTCTTAACCTAGGATGAGAAGAATGGAGGCTTGAAGATGAACTCTTAGCTTGGAGCTTAGAACTTGGAAGGAAGGAGACCTCTTCCTCTTTTTGAAGATGAATGATTGTTTGGGAGAGAACTTAGGCTAATTAGGGATAAAACTCTACTAAAAGAGTACAAAAAAACCTCACTTAGAAGTTAAAAGGGTGGGTAATTACCAAAATAACTCAGAGATTTAATTTAGAAAAATAACTTAAAACTATGGCTTCAGGTTCCACGAGGGTAGTCCATGAGTCGTAGACAGAACCACGACTTGTGGTTCCTTCTCGTGGTTCCTGGCCCAAAATGATCAACTGTGGATTAAATTCCATGAGTTAACAGTATGGTCCACAGAACCTTTTATGGTCCGTAGAATCTTCTACGGTCTATAGAACCTACTCTTGGTTTCTGGGAAAAAGCTTGCACTTAGTATGATTTCCACGAGCTGGTTCCATGACCCATGGAACCATCCACGACTTGTGAATCCATCTCGTGTGGTTCTCAAACCTGAGGAAGGGTCTGCAGAACAACTTCCATGAGTCCATTCCACAGCTCGTGGTTTGGGCTCATCATTTTTGGAAAGTTTAGAAATTTCAGAGTTTCTAAGTTTAAAGATTGGTTTGAATTTCAGGGTGTTACACCATGGGAGGGTTCCATGAGCCGTGGAAGGTTCTCCAGGCTGTGAACCTCACTCGTGGAAATCAAACTCGCAATTAGTCATTTCTCCAGGAATCACAACCACCAACCATGAGCCATGGTTTAGTCTATGGGTCATAGTTAGTGCTCGTGGAACCTGTGTCGAGTTTTCAGCAGACTTTTTATTTAAAATTTTTTTGGGGCTTTTTTGTAATTTTTTATTTCTTTAACTCCTATGTTGAGTCATTTTTAGGCCATAATTTAGAGGGGTTAAACTCTAGCTAACTCAAATTTTCATTCATTCTCTTAATCAAAGTTTCAAAAGAAAGAAAATGGTTTTCTCTCAAGCTTCAAGGCCTAGGGTTCCTTCTCTAAGTCTCCATCTTCAGATTTTATTTAAGGAAGCTTTGGGTTCAGGTATGTGAGTATTCAATAAGGGTCTTCTTCCACCCTTATGCCCAAAACCTATAATCTTACTTTGAGTTTTATGAAATTGATAAACTAGGGTTCCTACCTAATTATGAACATTCCTATGAAATTGATTTACTTCTATTGCAATATGCTTTCTAATTCTTTATGCACGATTTTATATGAGATTTTACAAGTATTTCTAAAAGCCCATGAATTGAGAATGATTTTAGCATGATTTCACGCATATTTTTGAGCTAAATTAGCATGTTTAGATAATATGACCTCAAGTATTAGTGAAATTAGCATGTCTAGTCCCTTAAGTTATGAATTTTAGTAAAAAGTATATTTTTGAACTAGTGTTATGCTATGCTTTCAAGACTTATGATTTTTTTAGTAGCATGACATCTAGATATGTCTACATCCTTTACGAACAGTTTTGACATTTAGATATGTCACATAATATGCATGGGCTATATGTATATTTTGGGAGTAGTATTTAGCACTGATTTGATACGGGGTTCTACATAATTCAAGTCCAGAAATACGTCGCCATCGTAGGTTGTCCTTTTTGGTGCATTTTAGGATCCTTATATATATGGTTTTAACTTTGACCGGTTAGAGCAACCTTTTGAGTGTATGACACTGGACTCCATGATGCTCACATGGTTTATGTCAGTTACGAGAAACTCCCACAGAAATAGTTTTAAATATTTGAATGTATTTGACTCTTAGTTTTTAAAGTTCAGATTTTACTACTTATGACTTATGCTTATGAATATGTTTTTAGCTTATGATATTACTTGACTCATTGCATTAAAGTTTTACTACTACTATATAATTTCAGTCTTAAATACGTTTTCAAGTATATTTTTTACTATGATTCATGCATCGCTCACATACTCAGTACATTCCATAGTACTGATCGCATACCTCTTGTGTTGCATCCTATCATGATGTAGATTCAGGCGCTCGCTCTTAGACTCGTGGCTAGATACCAGAGGTGATTTTCAATCGCAGTGATGAGTCCTTGTCATCTGAGAGCTTAGTTTAGTTTTCATGATTTTATTTCGGTACTTAGAGTTAGCTGGAGATATTATCCCAGTAACTCATCTTATCAGTTTATAGGCTTTTCAGACATAGACAGACAATAGTATTTGATGTTTCAGATTTCTATCTTCAGACTCTTTTATTATATAGATTTGGTGCTCCCTGTTTCAGTTAAGATTCTGCTATATTTATTTATTCATGTTACCTATGTTTAAGTCATGCTAAGATCAAGGGTAAGCTTGGGATCACTTGTGGTTTCAAGTCCCATGTAACGTCCATGGGGTAGCCTTTGGGCGTGACAATTATTCTGATGATGAGTAGCTCGAGTACGATGTGAGCTTATGGATGAGAAGTTATATGATAGATCGGGTACCTCACCGGTATGGTACATGAAGACCTAGGGTCCCCTGCAGGTCATGACTATTTGGGCAAGATTAAAGTCTTTTTAGCATGTGTGTACAGATGATAGTCAGTTGTGAGTTTGGATATGGTACAAAATGAGGATGATGAGATACAGAGGCTATAAAGTTGTAAATCTGTGTGGATATAATTTCATGGTTGTGATATGATCGCTTATACTTGCAGAGTTTTGTAATGACTATTGTGTATATTTTTAGTGACTTCTATGTTTGGTGTTGATTGACATTGATAGGTCAGGAATTGGTTAATTTCCTGCTTGTTGTTGACTACTTGGTTTCCTGATTTACTTGGTTATGTGTCGTGCACCTGTCTACTTGCTTTATTTGACTTCATGATATATACTTGTTATTAATCTAAGTCGGCATATGATAATTACCAGTACATAGTATTTGTACTGATGCTACTCCTGCACTTTTCTTTGAGTGTAGACTGTGAGCTAGAGTCTTCTATGCGACCTCGTATCTAGCAAAACCAATTGACCGATTTGAGGGTGAGCTACTCCTATCCCTGCTGTCACAGATCTTCTTTGGGATAAATTTTTATTTCTTTTCAGACATTGTTTATTTGATTTTTTTGTGCTACTCTTAGATATTGTTAGTTAGAGTCCTTGTACGATGACTTTTGAATCTTGAGAATTGTAATAGTTAGATTTTCGCACGTTTATTTGATTTACAGTTGAAACTCTTATTTCAGGTCTTGAATGCTTTAAATCGAGTCTTTCCTCATGAAGTTATGACCATAACTGATGGGCACCATTTAAATATAATATTTTTTCTTTTAAATATTCGTTCTTGAAATTTACTATGTGCATGACACTATGATTATTATAAATATTTTAATATTTTATTTTTATAATAATAGTTCTTACAAAATATTATTACATAATATTTATGTATGAAAATTATAGAGAGATAATTTTATAAAAAGTATACGGCTAATTAATCACTCTTATTATAGATAGAATGATGTTATAAAAAAGTAAAATATAACGTGAAAAACTGAATCTAAAAAAATTCAAGCCACTATAATTAAATATTATTATAAAGAGGTTTGACTGTTATTAATTAACTTCAAACACTAGTCCAATTATGGCCAACATAGAGCTACACAATAAAGGGAAAATTAAAGGGAAGGTCCTCCTTGGAAGATCCACTTAGGTCGTTCTTGGCTTCTTGCTATAGTAGATACAATCACTCGTGCAAGCACGGACGCAATATATGTTACTTTTTATATTTTAATTTATGCCACATGAATGAATTTAAAAAGTTAATTTTTTTGTTTGATTTTAAATATTTTAAATTAAAAATTATTGTAATTTATAGTATTTTTGACATAATTTTTAGACAATATATGCTATTTTTTCTGTCCCACTTTCTACATAATTTTTAAAAAATATATGTCACTCTTTCTGCTCCAGTTTATGTGACGTTGATAGAATTCTGAGAATCAACCAGATCTTTAATGTTTTTAAAATATTTTAAATTATTAATTATCGTGATTTACAGTACTTTTTACGACATTTTCACGTTACTTTCTCTGTTCCAATTTATATGGCACCGATAAATTTTGAGATAATAATTTTTTTTAAATTGTGAGTATGATTTATAGTACTTATTACACATGTTCAAACATATAAATTATTAAAAAGATTTTTTTAATTAATGTAATTCTACAAAAGAAAAAGGCAAAATGGTCAATTTTTCGTCTGACTCGTAAAGTCAAAAAAATTTCTTACGCTAATAGAATTTGGAGAGTCAACCAAATTTTTTATATAGTTTTTAGATATTTTAAGTTATTAATTATAGTAATTTATAGCACTTTTAACATAATCTTAAAATAATATATGGAACTCCCTCTCCTCTAATTTATGTGGTGTTGATAGAATCTTGAGAATCAACCAAATTTTTTATGTCTTTTAAATATTTTAAGTTGTTAATTATCATGATTTATAGTACTTCTTATGTCATTTGCATGTTACTTTCTTTATCCCAATTTATGTGGCACTGATAAATTTCAAGAGTCAATTAAATTTTCATATATTCTTTTAAATATTTTAAATTATTAATTATTATAATTTATAGTAGTTATTATAAGTAATTTTTAAATATATAAATTATTAAAAAGACTATATTACTATTATTAATACAATGTTATTGTTATTATTATTATTATTATTATTATTATTATTATTATTATTATTATTATTATTATTATTATTATTTATTAATTAGTAATGAGGGAGAATGAGAGAGGCAAATTGGTCAAATTCTTGGCTGACCCTAAGCTTCTCTCATTCCCTCTTCTAATATAGCTAGAGGTAAGGTGAACCCGTGCTACGCATGGGTCCAACATAATGTGTATAAAAAATTTTAGTGACACTTTAAAGTTTTTGAATTTTTCTTATTTGAAATTAAACTTTAATTTATTTTGATTTAATTTATTTTGATTTAATTTTTCATTCTAATTCGATTTCTAAAATTTTCTTAAACACTCCTAAGTTTTACACTTTTTTGCCAAACTTTCCCTTAATTGAAATAAATTTCTGTTCAAGAAAAGCTTAAATTGAATTTTCGTATTTTCATTAAGTGTTCATTTTCTATTTCTAGAATGAAAGCTTACACCAAAACAATTTAATTCTCAAATTATTACTATAACTAATCCTTTTTTTTTTTAAATTTTATTATATATGTAATTTGATGCATATATGTAGTATATGGACACATAATTTTTTATTTTTTTTGATTACTCACACATGCAAGTTATATGCACTACCACTGTTGATGATTTCTTTGTTTGGTGATATTTGTGCTAATGTGTTTAGATCTATTTTATTTATATATCTAGCTCTATGTATATTATAATAGAATTTTATATTTAAAATTGGAATGGTTGTTTCTTTTGCCATATAGGCTTCTACAGTTTTTGTTTTTTTTTTAAAAAAAAGAACTTATATTTATATCCTCAGGTTAAAAATTTGTATCAACAATTTCAGGTGTTTGTAGTGTAAGATGAAGGGGTCATTTGGTACGTGGGGTTAGACGTGATATTTCAGGATTAAGTTTGAAATAAAAATTATATATGTTTGGTTGAAAGTATAAATTTAACCGGAGATAAATTTATATTTTCAACTAAACAAAATATAAATAAAATTGCAATCTTAACTTTGGATATCTCACCTTATCCTATTCAACTTGGTATTATTTTATCCCGCTTCTTAAATGGAATAACTTAATTTCAGGATTATAATTTCAAAACTATCATCCCGGAATAACTTTTTCCTTAAGGTACATAATAAATTTATACTTTCAATTAAATAGAATATAATTTTAATCTCAAACTTAATTTTGAACTATCACACCTTATTTTCATGTCGAATGACTCTTGAATTTATCATATAATTTAACTCTAAAACTGAATAGATCCAAATTCTAACATTTATATTATATTAAAATGTAAAATTTTAACTTTTTAATATTATTTTTTTACAAATAACAGTACATAAAGGATTTACTCTATCTGTGATTACCTTTTTTTTTCAACCTTTATCGATGATTGGTCAACGAATAAAAATATAGATATTTTTTTAATTATAAAAATTCAATTAATGAGTGTAAATATGTGTATTTCAAAAGTAGCAATGGGACTCAAAAATTAATCTAAAACTCAGCAAAGACAGAGAATAAGAAAAGCTAGAAGTCCCAAATGTAAGGCTAATGGAACCCACAAAAAAAAAACCAATTTAATGGCTGACCCTCCTCTATTCACTCTTCTAATGTAGAGTAAAAATGGAGGATTAGTCCAAAAGGGATCATCCTTATATTGAATAATAAAATTACGCAGGATATTCTAACAAAATCGAATAAATATCTTTTTAGTTTTTCAATATTTGTTTCTAATTTAAATTCGTGCCCAAAATTTCAATATGTCACGAGTATTATGAAGATCTTCTCGTAGTATTTCTGTCAAATTTCATGGCATTATTCGGATTAAATCGAACATAATTTTGTTTTTATTTAGTTTGATTTTTTGATTTGATTTGGATGGAAGATTTAAAATATTGATTTGGTTTTGAATTTAGGAAAAAGTAAAAAAAAATTAAACTATTAATATATAAAACATATTTGATTCTTGATGTATGATCAATAAAGGAATCAACTAATATTAAAAATTATTTACATTTGATTAATATTAGGCTTGAAAACTTATTAGCTTGTTGCATTATACTTTAATAGAAAGTTAGGAATGTGTGGTTATCTCATCAAAATATGTATTATTGTCTTATTAGTGGTGTTCATTATTTCAATCAGGTAAACAAAATTATTCAAGAGATATAACATAACCACTTCTCATGCTTTATAGGAGTAATAGTTATCATTTTGTTATCATTCAAACATAATATTTAAACTTATTATCTAATTATGTTGAATTATATTATCTTATATATATAATTGAAAAATTAGATAGAAAAATTTAACCAAGTTAAAATTGTTTAATTTAAATTAGATGATATTTCTGTAAATCAGAAACTGAAATCTCAAAAACAAATAATATAAAATCAAATCGAAAAACCAACGAGGACCCTGTCCTTTAATTTTGCTATTATTCGTGTGAAGGTAAAAATCAAATAAGTGGAATAGAGTAATTATTGTTTTTGTTTTTTTTACTTTTTTGAGTTAAATTTACTTTTTAAATGATTGGGTTTACGCTTTTACCTATTTCCCCTTACTTTAGATGGCTGTATTTCCTCCGTTCTATTTTATTTGTCATATTTTTTTCACGTCTCTTAAAAAATATATTAAAAGAATAATATTTGAAAATTACAAACACTTAGTTATGACACATAAATAAATTAAATATTCAATAAAGAAAATTATATCGTAAATGACATAAAATAAAAATAAAAATAAAATAGTTAAATATCATTCCTAATAATTTTTTTAAGGCTTTGAGAGGAGAGAGTAATAAATCAACGGATAATGCAGGCTGCACGTACAATTGGAGACAAAGGGAATTTAACTTTTGATGTAGTGGATTCACTGTCATCAAATGATGAGCTTGATTAATTAATTCTTTTCTCGTACTAATTACTATATTCCCCATGCATAATGGTCTTCATCACATTTAGGCCTCATTTGTTTGCACTTAATGGAGGTCTGAATCTGAATGGTTCAGACCTTAGGTCATTAAGTGCATTTGTTTTTATTAAGATTTAAGCACTTAATTGGTCTGAATGGGTCTTAATCATTAAGATCTAGAACAAAGTCTTAATACCATTAACAGGTAAACTTGTATTGACAATATTCACCACCACTATTTCCACAATCACCAGTCACCACCACTTACCACCTTTGTCATCACAACCACCATCACCATTGTCAACCACCATTACCGTCGTCAACCACCACCACCAATCACTACTACTATCAACCACTACCAGCCCTACTACCTCCATCATTATATATAATTATATCCATTGTCACCACCACCACCGTCACCTCCAACACCACTGTGGTCAATCCTACAACTAACCAACTCCACCATCACAATTAGCACCGTCACTAACTACCAAAAACACACCGTCAACTATTACACGTTTTCAGCCACCATCACCACCGTTGTCACCTCGGCGCCACCTCCACCACTATCTGCCACTACCACCAGTACAGTCAATCCCTACGACCAACCACATCCACCATCACAACTAGAACCGCCGCCAACTACCACACATTCTTCAGTCACCACCATCAACACCGCCAACTACTAACCTTAACCAACTTCACCATCACAAAAACCACCACCAACACTACCAATCGCCACTATTATGACAGTCACTAAAACATCAACCACCTCTACCATCAACTATCACCGCCAACATTACCAGCCACAAACACCAACCATAACCACCACCACCATTACGAACCATCTACATCATCACTAGCAAACATAGATGTCTCATTTTTTTAATCAACTAATAATTTTATTTTTATTAAATTAAGTTTTTTTCTAATGTATAATTAATTTTTATTTGAATTGTACTTTTATTATATTTATAAATAAATAAATTATGCATATTCAGATGTTGAAAAACAAACAGTCTTAATCATTCAGTATTCAGATCTAGAGACAACATCTTAATCATTCAGATGTGCATTCAGATTCAGACGTCTTAATCTTAATGAAAACAAATGAGGCCTTAGTATGTTATGAGACTCCAAATTTCACTATTTATGTCCACTCTCCACCTTTATTAAACAAAAAATGAACATCCGACAATATTAATACTCCTGATTCAATTTGTTTATTTTATTTTTCTTTTAAATTCATTTGAAAGAGAATATATTTTTTCTTTTTTCTTTAGCAGTTTTTAATTTTAATTTTTTACGTAGCATATTTAAGACAATAAAATTAAATAGCATTTTTTTATATTCTATATATCTTTAATTTAAAATCAAAAAATTTAAATTTTTCATATATTTTCTTAAACTTCGTATCAGATTAAAATCAAACAAACAAATTGAAGCAAAGGTCAAAACCAGTCTTAACATTTAGCACTTCAGTATAAATGCATGTCAAACATCCACTCATCCACCGATCGATTCAACTTGCGAAATACCTAAAATTAAGGGTGTCTTCGGTACGAAGGAAAATATTTTTATATTCTCATGTTTGGTTGGTCAAATATTTTGAAAAATATTTTTTTTAGGAAATTAAGCCCTTTAAAAATAAGAAAAATGAACTCCCTAATAAAAATAGGGGAAACAAAGCTTTACTAGTGGACATTCCACATTGGATGTGTTCTTCCCATTATCCAACACACCTCGTCTTCACACGCACCCCTATAAGCCTTACTCACCACCATCCCACACCCTTACCTCCCTACACCCCACCTCCCATATTTATCAAAATTCTATACAAATATTTTAGGATAATAATTTTTTTGCTTACCTATCAAATACAAGAAAATAAGTAAAAAACTCTCTTATTTTTTATAAAATATTTTTCAAAGAAAATATTTTCCATGAAAAACATTGTCCTCCCTATAGAACACAACCTAAATGCTGAATTTGATTTATATATACTTATATGGTAAAGAACTATATTATTACATATTATACTGTATTAATATGTTTATAATAGGTAATTTGTCTTGTTTCCTATATTATTTTTGTTTGAAACAAAGTTTCTCAAATCCAGAAACTAAACCGCTATCACAAAATAAATAAATAATTTTATTTATTTATAAGATTATGAGTATAATTTCATGTATTTCTTTGATTTTTTCTCTCTAAATTTTCTATTTGATTTTTTCTCTCTAAATTTTCTATTTGATTTGAAGGCCGTTAATAACATGATTTTCTAAACATAATGATTTGAACCTTCTTGAAATGTGTTTGTTCTCCAAGAACGTACACCGGACAACACTTTAAGTTAATTTTAGGGAGAACGTCCCTTACACTTTGAGTTTGATCATTTATTCTCGTAGTTAAACTTAATCCTAGACGAGGTTGATGAGTATGAGTCATAAAGATTGATAAGTAATGAATCCACAAAATAAAAGCAAGACAACAACTTGTTATCCGAAAAATAAAGGAGCAATTACAACATGTTGAGGTGTCGGTCTTTGGATCTAGTGTTAAGGTCCATGCATCCATGGCTTCTTAAATCTATCTATTTAAATTGTAAAAATTTGTGGTCTCCAACTCAGAAAAAATGAAAAAAAAGAAGAAAAATGGTCCCTCCTCCTTTCAAGGCCAAACCAAATATGTATCTGGGTGGCACCACAAATAACTCACCATAATAGTGATATATGTATAGAATGGCCAATCAAACATACTTCATTTGGTACTGTAGGCCATATCCTTTACTACCCACGCACCAAAGACCAAAGAGGATATATGATTATTGTTAGTTCCTTTATTTTGTTGGATTTGTTGAAGATATCAAATGACTATATTCAATGTATTCTTCGAAATACTTTACCTAAAGTGGAAATCGGGGTCACTGCATAACATGCTTTCGGGTATACAATTTCTAGCTTCGATTAACATTTTCTCCAAAATAGATGAGTACCTTCTAAGAAAGAAAACTTAAGAGTTTAAACTAAAACATGCATTGTCAAATCATAACGTGTCTTGAAGATGTTCTTATCATTGCCTCAGAGGCGGAGCTACATTGTAGCAAGGGTGGTCAGGCGAACACCCTTCGCCGAAAAATTACACCGTGTATATAAGTAAAATGCTGTTCTTTTTGGTTAAATATATCGTTTTGAACACCCTTGAAACAACAAAAGGCTATAGCTCAGCGGCTTTGGGTGTTCAATAAGAACCGATGCATGTGCGCCCGGGTTCGATTCCCAGTGGCGTTTTGGGCCTTCACCTTTTTTCCATTTTAAAAAGAGCTCCTATTTGTTGCTCATTTAGGAAGAATAAATTAATTAAGAAAACAATTAATTACTTTCTAGATTTGTTTTTTTATTACAAGTAAGCAATTTTGTGGTATAAGTATAATAGTTAAAAAAAAAATTATTTTTGAAATACTTCAAAATTAGCAGTACTTGTTAAAATAATCTTTAATTAGAGACACCTACAACTTAAAAATTTAATAATAAAATAGAAGTTTAGTACTAGTTAACTGGATTTTCAACTGATTTGTCTTTGACTTTCCTTTTCTTTTATTAATTTTTTTGAATAAAATTTAAAAGTAATTATTTATTTAATGTTAATAAGCAAATCATAAAAACTCTATAACTCTGCCAAAAGCGAAAAGGCTGCACGAAGAATTTTTTCAAAAAAAAACCTCATCTAATTCTGCTCTTTATTCTTCGTATCTCGCTGTCAATATTCCATAGCTTGATTTTAATATTTTTGGTGCACCTATTTGTCAATTTTTTTTTACTCATGCAATATTTGAACACCATTCTTAAAATTTCTGGCTCCGCCACTACATTGCCTTCACTTAAAAGTCTGAACGGTACTGATGTCGACAACTCAGTCGATGTCATCTACCATTGGCTCGCCGGTGAGCTATTTTCTAAGATAATTTTCTGGGGCCTTTTCAATACGTACTGGCAACTCTTGATGCCAATAACAAGATAAATTATACAAGACAGTTCTATGGGGTAAAAATGGTTTCGGTATGGATTGGGCCGAATGGATCAACTTGGGCCAGGTCAAAGTAGAAGTGGTCTGTAATGACACCATCTCGAGAGCACGTCCGACACGAAGAAGAAGTTTCTCGGGCTAAGGCAAGGTAGCCCGATAAGGTCAACGACAGCACGCAGAAGACAGACAAAAGGACGGTGTGTCAGAATATTCATGTGCACGGGCAATACTCTGCAGAGTCGCATCAGACGGGCCATACTGGGCTGGCATCCTCCAACGGATCGAGGACAAGTGGCTTCCAACCATTGGACGTGGTACTATTGACCTGACAAGATAATATTATTCCTTTCGCCTCAAGGAATGACTTTTATCCTATAACTAGAGACCCCCTCCCTCATTATAAAGGATCCACTCTCTATGAGATCCAATCCTAAAGTAACAAAATATCTTCGGCTTGGTTCTTAAGCTTTCTCTTATTTTCTTGTTGTTTCAATGTTATTACACTTATTTTCTTATTGTTTTCGACCACGGCTCGCTCATAGCTAGAAGGACCGAACACCTCACTGGTGTCCCAGATTCATTCTTTATCTTTGTCTTACTGATTTATCATGTATTTCCTTTAGAATTATTTCTTTTTGAAAACTTACGTCTCTAACAATGAAGCTAAGATCGTAACGCGTGCTCTTAACCTACAAACAAATCTAACTATCATAAATCGATGGTAAATAGTTTGGCACCCACCATAAGGCCAGAGCGTCTGCGTGGATTTTAACTTCGTTTTTACTTTCTAGTTTCTTTCTGTGCTGTTACCTTGCAGGAAAATAGATTATGGCGAATGATAATGATGACCGCGTGGAAGATAGAACCCCCGAGCAAACTTCCAAGATCGATGATGCGATGCTTGGGACTTCTAGGGTGAGGACGAACCTCACGAATCAGACGTCTCTCAATGTAAACAGGATGAACGTGAACACGTAGAGAAGGCAGAAGAGGACCATTGACCTTGACAAAGAGGAAACGTAGCCCAACTTGCAGGACCTTATTATGGACCTTGTTGTGTCCTGTGGGGAGCTAATGGCTAGGGTGGAAGCGCAAGACAAAAGGCTGGATGAGATGCAAGCTGGTGTTGCTCAAGTGAATCCAGGAACTTTGAGGAGGAATGAACGGGATGACCTGGAGGCCTATCAACAAGATGAACGAATGGAGGGAGTGACGATGACAAACTATGTGGTCAGGTCTAAGGATGCGGCTGCATCTGTGTCTGTAATGGAGTTGCTGAGAAGGGATATGAAGGCGCAGTCTTTTGAACTTCAGTCTCGGATGAACTGCATCCTAGGAGCCCCACCGGTGGTCAAGGGACTGCACTCCAAAAGCTACGCCAGGGTACCTTACACGGTCGCTGCTGCGATGAGACCCATCTTGAAAAGGTTTAATATGCTAGACATCCCTAAGTATGATGAGAACTTGGACCCCCAGGAGCACCTATTATTTTTTACCATGACAGTAAATGGTAATGAGTAGACCAAGGAGGAAACTAAGTCGATAATGGTGAAGAAGTTCAGAAAGACGCTATCAGGAGGAGCCTTGGTATGGTATTCCTTTCTCCTTGAAAATTTTGTTGACTCATTTAACATGCTGGCAGATAGCTTCATAAGGACCCATGCTAGGGCCAAGAAGGTGCAACCCCACTGAGGGGACATTTTTAAGATAGAATAGGGAGATATAGAGTTGCTTCAGGACTTTGTGGCCCGATTCTAGAAAGAGAAGATGCAGCTCCCGATGGTACCCGATGACTGGGTAGCAGAGGTTTTCACTAAGGGGTTAAATCCCAAAATCTCGATCACCTTTTTCAAGCACAAAGAGAGTTTGACTGAATTCGAGGCTACGATGTGGGCCGATGTGCACAATAGGTACTAATCAAAGATCCAAACTAAAAATAATTGCAGGCGAGTTAACGGAAAGTCTCCGTGAGTATGGAATGATTTGAGATCCCAGAAGAGTTGGTGGCGCTCAGGGAATAGGTTAACCAAAAACCCCGAGCGATAGAGTGACTTGAAGGGGGCAGCTCAATGGTGCTACACTTCATACTCGATGGAAGCCAAAGTTGGCAGTGGCAGAAGTAGCAAATTTTGAGATTCAAGCCAGTCTTGACATGATCGGAGGACGTACAGGGAACCTTTGTGGAAGGAGTTGCAGCATCGAGAGGTGACAAAACCCATAGTGTAAACCATTAATAATGCGCCCATGCTCTTGGAAAATTGCTTCAATTCAGCCCCTAGAGGCTAGTCTCAGCAATCTGAGACAACAAAGGAGCTAAGTTTTTGACCCCCTCCCCCCCCCCCGGTTAAACTTGGACACTAGGGATAGGAACTCTTCGTGCAAGTTTCATAGGATGAATGGCCATGACACTAGGGACTGCCACCACCGACGAGAGGCTTTAGCTGAGCTACTCAAAAGTGGATACCTCAAGGAGTTTCTAAATGAGAAATCCAAGGGCCATTATGAAAAAGGCATCGACGGCAGCCAGACATCACTCGGGCTTGGAGCTCCTCGAAAGACGATTAATTGATTTGCGACTTCGGCGCCCCAAGTAATCCCTTTCCCTCATGTTTTATTTTACTAACAGTTTCTTGATTTCAAGCATTTTTGCAGGTATGGGCATGATAGCACAAGACCCAGAAGAACTAGCTACACTTTTTTATCCTTCGATCAGCTTTTATCCTAAAAAGTTTTTTTTCTGGCAAAGTTTTTAACGAGGTGTCAGTAGAGACTTCTGGGAAAAAAATAGGAAAAGTTTTTTTTCTTCTTCTATTGTAAAAACAATGACCAACGACAATTGAATGAATGAGAACTCAAAACAAGTTAGAGTATATTTGTGCATTTGGTTTTGAATTTCATCTCGCTTTTTAGAATAAAACTCCACAGTTGAATTGAAAGATGGCTGACAGTGGCCAAGGCCTCCAAGGTCGGGGTCCCCCGCTCCTTAGAAGCTGAAGGAGAGACCTCAAAAAGGAAAATAAGGCGGCGACTTTGAAGCTCACACAAAGAGCCATGGAAGATGTACGCACAACCTTATGAATGGATAGGGAACTTACTTCGACAGGTGCGAGCGTCCCTCTCATGACCTCCTCTGGAAATGTATGCATGAAAGAACGTAGAATGATCATCTGATCATGAAGGAAACCCGAGGCTATGTCATCACATGCTTGGTCTAATACACCCGAATGAGAGGCCTACTTGAATTTAACCCATATGAATTTATTTTATTCCTAAAATTAGTCCCTTAAGCTGATTATCAGTAATTTGGAGTTTAGTACTCCAAAACTATGCGCTAAACTATCTCAAAGACATCTGGACTTAGACGCTCAGTAAAATTAAAATTAAAGGGATCCCTTCTTGATATGATAAGGTATAAAAACAGACAAAAATGCCCTAGGTCAAACTTTGATGACCTGCTTAGATAGATTGGAGATCGCACAAAATAAAAAAATAGGTTGGAGCATACTCCTATTCTCCATCTTTATTCCCGAGTCTAATCAGTCCAAAGAATCCATCCGCACAAACTACAAGAGGTCTGAAGCAAAATAGCCCCCCCATAGGTATTTCAGAAGACCCCTGGGAATAGGCAACAATAAATGTCTTCCCAGAAGATAAAGCCGATAAAGGCTGAGCAATTTTACGAGGCCAAGCTCGGAAGAGAGGAATAAAATGACAATCCTTCTGTGTTTACTCTGGGAGACAAGTTGCTTGAAAAAGAAATAATAAAAAGGCATGGCTCTCAGGATAAACATAAAAAGGGGAATTTAAGAAAACCTCTTCATTCAAACTGTAAAACCCTCAAAGGGACAATACAATTATATATATGAAAAGAAAAAAAAATGCTGCAGAGTCAAGCACAAAGTTTTATTACAGAAGGAAAATAGGTACCACAAAATCTTTCATTCAAGCGAAGTGATAAAAGGATAGAAGACACGCGACGGTCTTGCTCCTCGAATATACGACAATTTCCTTCTTGCCTATCAAAAGGCCACCTGAATGATCCTCGTCGATGGGCTCGATATTGGTCCAGACCAAGATCCACTACGAAGCAAGCAAGATTGAGACCAATGATAGCTTGCAAGCTCTGGCTTTGAGCAGTTATCTTCCATCGTCAGGATATAGGACAAGGCCCTTTAGTTCCCAAAATAGATGGAAAAGAGTAGAAGGAACCTCGGGCGAAGGGATTCTCATAGGGTATTTCTACGGGTGTCAAGGCAGACCTCAGATTGCAGAGAAACACCAAGAAAATAAATTTGCACGGTCCTCCAAGCCCACTGTAGCCGGAACTGTAGGAACCGGGAGGGGAGTACTGGCTCCCACTCCAAGAGAGGAGAGGCAGCTTAGGGTAGTAATGACCATCGTAGTCTTCTCTTGCCATAAACTTGACCCATAATTTTTACCTTACCCTCATCAGACAACCCAAAATAAATCATCTATGGGATGAGCTCTAAGATCAAAAATAAGAATAAGGTGGGAACGGTGGGAAACCCTAGAGAAAAATCAAAATATTGAAAAGAGTTGAAGGCAGACGCCATAAGGATATTAAGAGGTTCCTCATAAATGCCCTCATCAAAAAAGAAGGAATAGGCAGTGTTGACAATAACTATATACAACCAAAGCCATAATGAGGCGCGTGAGGTAAAGAATTAAGAATGGATGCCACGTGTTCATCCCAATCAAATGGAGCAAAACCCAAAGTGGTAGAGTTCAGGATTTGACGTGACTTAAATATCCTGTCAAGAGATTTGATGATGTAAGCCATGAGGAGGGAGAAGCCTTTTTGTACCTCCCTCTTTGACCCTTAAGAGCAATGAGTGCGGCAAATCTGGTCAGAAAATGTGAAGTACTGCACAAAAGATATTGAGTACAAAGTCTAATAAGAATATTTTGAATTGCGGTAAACCGGGCTGAAAGTATTAACTACATCAATTGCCTCAGCCCTCAAAAAGCCCAAAAGGAAGAAAAGCCATCAGAGCTGACTAAGGACTGGGAATCCACAAAGCCCCAAACGATTCATATCAGAGGCCCAAGCGAGACTCCTATAAGAGTCTGCGACAAAAATACGTCGCCTCCTTTACCACTAGGGACTCCGAGAAGATCCCAGCCCCTTGTAGCATAAAGGTCAAGTACCTTAAATGAGAATGTTGAAGGGATAAAAAGGTACATCAATCTCAATAAGAAATACAAACCTTTTTCTAACACAACGAATCAAACACGATCGTTTGCCCAAAAATATTCTCGGTGGACCAAACAAGTCATTCAAGAGAAATAACGATGAATCAAAGAAATACCATGCAAATTTAAGAAAAGGAAAGATTTTATTATGTGAAATATTTGATAATTGGAGTATAGATTTTATGGATTCTTTTCCTTCTTTTCACTCTTTTACATATATTCTTGTGGTTGTAGATTATGTATCAAGATGGGTTAAAAAAATCCCTACAAGAAATAATGATATCCGTATATTATGATTTTTTTTTAAATATCTTACCAGGTTTGGCACACCACGAATCATTATTAGTGACCAAGAAAATTATTTATCAATAGATAATTTTTTTCATTACTAGCAAAAATGGTGTGATTCATAAAAAAGAAACCCCATGTCATGCTCAGACACAAGAACAAGTTGAAATTTTCAATCGTGAATTAAAAAGAATACATGAAAAATGGTTGAAATTTTCCATAAAGATTGAGCTTTAAAATTAGATGATGCACTATGAGCGTATCGAACGCTGTTCAAAATATCAATTGGTACAATCTCATATAAATTAGTCTTTGAAAAGTCTTGTCATTTACCAGTTGAACTTCAATAAAAGGCTTTTTGAGCGTTAAAAGACTTAAATTATGGATAAATTTCTACTGCAAAGAATTTTTTATGCAGGTAAATGAGTTAAGAATGAAAGTTTATGAGAATACACGATTTTTTAAAGGAAATAAATGACATAATAGTCTAAATAATCACAAAAAATTTATGACAGGAGATTTAGTGCTTCTGTATAACAGCAGACTTAAACTTTTTTTCAGAAAAGTTTAAATCTCGCTAGACACGATCGTTCATCATAACAAGTGTAACATCTTATGGAGCAGTAGAAATTCAACTGAAGGAGAGTGGAGAAAAGTTCAAGGTTAATAGGCCCAGATTAAAGTTGTATGTCAATCCAAGGTTTGACAAAGTTTTTTCTGCAATCATAATCAAGTAAATCACTAAAAAAATTATATAAGTTGAGCTGACGATAATAAACTCAAGATTACGTTATTAGTATTTTTTATTTTATTTTTATATACGTGTTCATATATGTGTATCTTAATTAATTATATATGTTTATGTATATATATTTAGATGTATCAAATATAATATTAATAGTATAGAATCAAAAAATAAATTACACATTTTATTTAAACATTCTTGAGGTTCGGGCATAAAATTTTCTATCCTTTACATATTACTAAAAATAATAAAAATAAAATTTAGTCTTTAAATCAATATTTAGTAACAAATAAAATAAAATAAAAATTTAAAACAAGGAACAAATACAATCAGGTAACTATTTTAGTTGAAAGTTGTAAAGTTTCTTTAGATAGTACAAAAGGTGAAAAAGTTCTGCAGTAGCATAAATCCTTCAATAAAAAAAAAATTGATGCTTTTAAGAATGAATAAATCCAAAAAGAAAAGAAAAAGAAAGAAGTGATAGGTAGCAGGTAAACCCTAAATCTAGGGGAATGGAGAAATCAGAAACAGAGAGCAGCTTTCTATTTATCTATAAATTAAAAAATTCAGTACAACAAAATCTTTAAGTTTTAAAATTTTAGGTTGACTCAAAGATGCATTTAAAGAAAATAAGGGCAGATGCATCTATTCTTGATGATTCTCAATCCTTCTTGCTAGTCTATAAGACGAGAAGGAACTGCTCCTTGGAGAAAATGTCAAGAGATCTCTTTCAATTAATCTAAACAACTAAAAAAAATCATATTTGATTACTTTTACTTCTCTTTTCATTTCTTTACACCAGTTCAATGCTTCCTTTAGAGAATTGGTTTCGAAGAAATTTCAATCGCAAAATCATTATTGAAAAGGAAAACAAATTTAGAGAAGAGGCACTACTAGAAAATGGCCCTACGGGAACAAATATGCTAGTAACCATTTTTAAACCGTTGCTAAAAATAGTCTATGCAACGGTTATAACCGTCGTCAAAAGTTTTGGTAGCTATTGACACGACTTAATCATATGATCGTTGCCATTGAAATTTAACCGTTGCAATAAGACTACCTATAGCAACGGTTTAGTGAACCGTTGCAGTAAATCCATCTATTTTAACGGTTGTTTGAATTTTTTTTATTTGTTGGAACGGTCTATTAATTCAAAACTTTGGGTGACGGTCATAACCGTAGTAATAGACTATTTTTAGCAACCGTTTAAAAATGGTTACTAGCATATCTATTCTCGTAGGCCCATTTTCTAGTAGTGTTCATATTTTTTCTCAATTATTTTTGTCACCCGCCAATGATAATATTTTTCTTTTAATTTTATATGATAATTATTATTAATTATTTATATTTTAATATGTATATGGTATTTATCAAATAGCAATCCAATTCAAGTTGTACTATACCTCACTCGAGTTGTTATTTAATAATTACTATTATTTTTAGATCTTAATTTCTTACGTATTACTTTTATTACTAAATAAATGACATGTTTTGTGTTGCCTTGACACCTTTTTAAATTCGTATATAATTTATAAATATATAATTTATTTCTAATTATTGTTATTTTATCATAAATTTTATATAATATTACATGTCATTAATTTTACGTACAAAATGTATACGTAATTCATTTATGATTTTAAATAATATTCTTTGTTTGTTAATTATCGTTAGTTATTATTTGATCTATTAAATTATATATGTAGTATGTTGTTAATTAAATAGCAGCTCAATTTCAATTTATCCCTCAATTTATTTAAATTCTAGCCTCTTTCTATCTAATTTCTTTCAATTCTAGCCTAAACTGAGTCAATTTGGGCTTAATTTTAAATACCAAATTCAATTTCAATTGCCCCAATCTGCCTGGCCCGCTCCAAACCCGACTCGCATCAAATCCAATCTCAGTCGTTGATCTAATTTGATCAACGATCGAGATTAACTCCCACTACTCTTTCCTTTTTAATTACCCACATCCCTCAACCCTAAGCCCCATTCTCTCATACTAGCCGCCACCCCTCCATCTCCCTCAATCTCTCTCTCTCTCCTCTCTTCATCTCCTCACCTGCCACCACCTCCGCCGCTGGCAAACTGCTAGCCGTGGCGGTCTGTTCTTCTTCTCCCCCTTTCTCTGTCTCCAGTGAACTCCACTGCAAACACCAGCCATCGCTGCTTCGTTCGTGGTCAGCAAAACTACCACCATTGCTACTCTTAATGCCTCCACTGCCGTCACCATCTTCTCCGGCGAAACCAACCATCTAGACCCCTTTCTCCTCAACTCTCTTATCCACCACCCTCGTTCCCCCTCCTCAACTATCAAAACACACACACAGTTCTAAAGGAGTAAAAAGAACTACTGGTGTACTCGTCACGAAACTTGTTCACCTGCAATTGCTATTTAATATAAATTTTGGGAGAAGAAAGAAGTGGTTTTCACATCTATCGACATCAGTTGTTCATCGTAGAGTTTCTTCTCAAGGTAAGATTCATAAATTTTACCATTTTTGTTAATTTTGGCTCAAATTAATAGGGTTTGGATCAAACTTGTAAGTATATGGATGTTGATATTGCTTTTGTTATGCTAGTGTTTAGGAGTTTGTGACATTATCAATTTCAGGTATTCTAATTAGGATTTTTTTTTCAATTTGGGCGTAAGAAGCAAGAATTTGTGGTATGGTCAATTTCAATATACTCACCCCATATTATCATTGTTATCTATCTCACTGCTTTTTGTTTGTGGTATTCTTTCATTTTCTCCTTCATGGAGTGATTTTTTCTTTCCTTTAGGCTGAGTTTAAAAATCCAGTCTTTCTCCTATTGCATTTTTGAAAATTAGAGCTTTAGAGGAATAAAGCACATTGCCTAAAAATTTGACAGTGATTTTGATGGTGGAAGTTTAACTGTGATTTGCATTTTGTTGGGTGCTATGGTATAAAAGGTATATCTATTGAGATTTAATTATCTGCTTGATGTTGGAGATTTTGATTATTATGTTTCCAGTTCACAAGTCACAAAATAGACAAATCATCTGATGGTTTGTTATGCTTCATTTAATTTGCACAATCTATCTAGAGAATGATGGTTTGTTATGCTTCATTTAATTTGCACAATCTATCTAGATAATTGTTGTTAAGTTCTTATGAAAAAGGTGACATTCTATAGGTTCTTTCTTCCCCCTAATGTGATCATTTTTTACTTATTGTATTTGTGCAATTTAAAATTAAATAAAAAGCTTTATCTTATATAATATCGGGGTTAAACATGGAATGTGCATTTTATTTTTGCTCTATGAGATATTTACATAACCTAACTACCATGAGAGCTTTAATTGAAATGTGTTAGGCTCTGCAACAAGAAAAACGGCCTGAGTTTTGGCAGATTGTAAAAATAGTACAGCAGTTTGAATCATCAGTCATTCATAATGGAACTCTGAGTCTTATTTAGAAGTCAATGTTTCTAGGTCACAAGAAAGGGATTCATCATTGGATCCCAAAGCTTGGTCTTGTAAATTAAAATGTTTCATGAATGTCAATGTCAAAATCTAAGTTCACTCGAGTTTTCAAGATGATTTTGCTTTTGTAGTTTTACCATGTCTTTGTGTTATTAAACTACTTTTGGTTACATTGTTGTATATCTCTACTCTCTGATTAAGTGAATGTGAATTTTTAGGTTGTAGTTGTGCATTAGATGATAGGTACACAAAGTATGATGATGATTGGTCATCAAAAAGGAAAAAGTATGATGATCATTAGATCTTGAATGAAAGTGTCATCTGTGAGGCTTGGTTTGGCCTTTGCAATTTTGCATGACAAACACACAAGTATGGTCATCTAATTTTGGATGCAAATGTCATATGTAAGGCTAGGTTAAGCTTAATTGAATAAATTCTATACTTTTTGAAGTGGTATGTTATATAGTACTTCTCAAGCCATGAACACCCTTGTTAATAAATATAAAATGCCTTACTTGCATTTTATTTCCTCCAACCATGAACTTTTTGATGTTGTTTTTGTTGTTGTTTTGCTCCAGTTTTGATTCAATTTCTGGACAAGTTCTGCTTTCAGTTTGGTCCTGTTTGGTGTAGTTTTTGATTGAGATTTGATTCAATTTCTTGGTCTTGTTTTGGTGTATGTTTTATTATTGTTTTGCTCAAATTATTTGACCAGTTTTAGTCTTGTTTGGTTCAAGTTTTAGTCTCGTTTCTGTGCAGTTTATTGCTGCTGTTTTGCTCAAATTTTTGGATCAGTTTTGATCTTTTTTTTGTTCAGTTTTGGTCTCATTTCTGTGCAGGTTATTGTTGTTGTTTTGCTTTAATTTTTTAATCAAATTTGATCTTGTTTGATTCAGTTTTAGTCCCATTTTTGTGCAGATTATTGCTCTGTTATTTTGCTTCAATTTTTGGATCAGATTTGGTCTTGTTTGGTGCATTTTTGGTTCAGCTTTGATATTATTTTTGTTGTTGTTTTGCTCTAATTTTTGTTAATACTTTGATGGAGTTCTTGGTTGTGGAAAAGCATATTGATGTATATCTATCCTCTTTTGTAGGTGTCGAAAATGAAGGAAAAGAAGAAGAAAAACAGTGAAGACCTTGACTTTACTTAAGAAGATTTTTGCTATTGGTCATATTGGAGCCCATTGTAACTCTTGAAATCATGTAAAATTTAATAAATTATTTGAGTTTGAGTACATTTTGCTTTTATGGGTGTATTTTTATAGTTTGTTGGAGGGATTATGAATGTAAATTTTTATTTTGTGATATATATAATTTGTATTATATTTTAATTTATTATATATGAACGTTAATTTACGATCATTATAATAGGATTAAAAAAGCGTGAGAATAATCATAATAGATTGTAGAAACATTGCAATAGGTCATATAAATTGTACCATTATAATAGATTCATAACCGTTACAATAAAGGTCTATAGTAACGGTTACAAAACGTTGCCATAGACATAAATATTCATCGCATCAGAAGGAAGAATAATCGTTGCTATAGTTATGTTTATGGCAACGATTTTTATCATCCGTTGCAATAACTGTTGCAATAGATCTATGGTAACGCGAGCTGGTGTGGCGGGTCTATTAACCGTTGTCATAGTACTACAACAATGATTTTAGGGCCTACTGCAACGTATTTGATATTGTTTCTATAGCCCTTATTTCTAGTGGTGAGGATATGGCTTGGGATATGTTTATTGCCCAGATTATTCAATACTATAAATCAAATTATTTGCACATTCACCAAATTGTTATTGTCTCCAAATGGTGTTTGAGTTCTACCAAAACTTCAATCATGTAACTAATACATCTGAGGTAAAAGGAAAAATTATTAATTTCTCTCCATAAATTATTAATTCTCTGTTCTATCTTGAAGATATTAATGATGGTAAAATTAAAAAAATTCTCAAAAATTTTAATTGGGGGATGATTGAAGCCGATGTATGTTCCAAAGGACCCAACTGGACATACAATACTGAAAAAAAGTTAAGTAAACTACTTTACGAGAACATAGACTGTGCTAGCAGATTATTTTTGGCCTTCATTAAAGTAGATTATTACCTAACTCAAATTCTTGTGAAATTTATACTTCAAGAGATTCTATGCTTTATGCTATATGAAAGACAATGGATCTGAATGTTGATAGTTTGATTATGTCAATATAGTCATTTGTCAAAATGATCCATATGTAAAAAATATATGGTACCCATCAACGATAACTCTGTTGTGCAAAATTTGTGGTATTAATCTTACACCAAACATGATTATTTATAAATATTCTAAGGTTATTAGCAACTCATGTACTGAAAAATATAGAGGGACCAAGAGGAAAAAAATCACTTCCAGATCGATCAACAACTTGACTTAAAGGATCTCCAAGGAAACAAATTGAAAAGATGGCAGAACAACTTGGAAGGATGAATGTGCATCTTACTAGTAGGGATAAAGAAATATAAGAAAAAGTTTAAGAACTTTGAAGAAAATATCGATCGAGGATTTAAGAGAATGGAGCATATACAAATACAAGGTCTAATGTACAACTCATTTACAATATGAAAATTTTGTAATTTGATGCAATAAATGGCTAAAATTTAGAACTTTACTGAATATCCTGATTTTCTCCATTTTTAGATGAATCAGAACGCTTCTCCAATTTTAAGCTATTATGTTCTCACTGATTCTCAACCAGAAAATACACCATCATAATTATTGGCACCAATTGAAATTGATCTTATATCAAATAATAATTACACAATTGTTAGCAATCTACTGAAAATGGACAATATTGGTGAACCTGATTTTTTCCAGATATATTCATCATCCACAGGTAAATTGATAAATTTGAGAGGGGAATACTTCAATAAAAAGAGCAAGGATACAAAAAATTTGAAGGAAAAAAAAAGTTGTTATGAATGAGAAAGAAATCGAGTCTGACTCAGATGATGATGAAAAAATATGAATGTCTGCAAAATATGAGAAGGACAAGGTAAGTAATGAAAAATTTAAGAAGTAAGATTATTCCTTATATGGCGTATTCATACTGGAGGATGAAATGTTTTAAGTGTGAGGGAGATAATATTATATTATAAGTATCATGATCTAATTTATGAGGTCGTGCGGGTACCTACTGGACTATAGCTCGATAGGAGAACCCTTACAATCCATCTCATTTAAAATAAAAGTTCTTAAGGAGAAATTATTCGTAATAAACATTTACAATTGAAAAATACGAAATCATCTTTTGTTCTTTTAAAAAAATACAACTTTTTCTAAGGACCTAGTCTAGACATGTAAAAGAACTTCTAATACTGAGTAATAATAAAGTAAAAGATATAAATTCCACCTGAGGAGAGAGATACGCAAAAGTTGATGATGGATATCCAACACTACAGCTAAAACTCCAAACAACCTGAAATACATGTAATGACCCTCCCAGTTATTAAAGCGTGTTCACCTTTCTTGTACCGTTAGAGCTTGCTTGTAGTAATTCTAAGTCATTTATGGCTTGTTGGGACTGGTAGTTCAGTGCCCGAGCCATTTGTTTGGTCTTTTTGGTCATTCCTTGTTTTAGATCTTTAGGCTTCTAAAATCATTGACTTCAGTCAACATTCTTGGTGAACGTGCTCGAAATCAAATTTTGACAGTTCCTTTTGCTCTGGAGAATGGACTTTGGTCTAGTAGGACCTTTGATCGGGATCTGGGAGCTTTTCATCTTGGAATTCTCTCTCGTTTTGTATTTTCAGGCCAGTTGAGCTTGTTTGGTTGACTTTTGTCAATATTCAGAGAAGACGACCTCAGATAGAAATTTTGTCATCGCTGTTAGCTCCAGAATGACGAGTTTATATTAGGTAGTTGGTTGGTTTGGGTCCCGGGTGATCCGGCCTCATTTCAGATGTTTGGTTAGCGTTAGCTAGTGTTGACTTGGGTCTCCGAGAAGTTCCAATTGTGGTGGTTTTGAGCCCCAATGGTTGTCCATTTCCATTCAAATTTTGAGCATGTGCTTCCGGGATGATAAGTAATACTTTGGTGTTTTTCGTTTTTGATTTTGAGTTGCAGGGTGCACAGGCCCGTTTGTGACCCAGATTTCGACCCGATTATGTTTATGGCATTATGGGTATCGTTAGTCTCATATTAACCCCTAGATTATTGTATTGATAGTGGTTTCATGATTTGGAACTTCTCGGAGTAGTTCGAGCCTGGACGATGTCGTCCCCATAGCTATTCATCGGATGATAGGAAGGTTATGACTTTCCCTACCTAGACTCTATATAGGCTATAACTGCATTAATTAGCATCCTTGGGTGGTTTGTTATAGGTTGGTACCCCAGACCTAGTCCACCTTTTCTGTCCATTTATTTCATACGTTGATTGTAGTATTCGTATCAGTATTGTATATTACCCTTGTGGTCCTGTGTGGCCTTGTACTGACTCTGAAACATAGATGGTGGATTATTTGGGAATGTCCGCGAGTCCCTGCATGTTTTAATACTAATTTGGCTTTGGCCCTACTATAAATAATTTTCAAAACTTTGCATGGACCCGAGGGCCCTTTTTGGCACATGACTTTAAAAGGGCTTTTAAACTGACTTTTACGAAACCTCTTGGAATAGAGGGGATATTACAATGATTTGATTATTAATCTTCATTCTGATACTAGGCTAGGCTGGACCGTAGTGGTAGACGTTGTTCTATGGATTTAGACCCAGATACGAGCCGGGCACCCCGTTTAGGGATTTTGATACTTGACTTCTGTTTTAGACCCGGATACGCTCTGGGAACCCTTGATGGGAATTATTGAGATTACTACTACTGATTTAGACCCAGATCAAATTCGAGCATGTACTACGAGATCCCAATTGTTGAGATATTTGAGCTTCGTGTTTGTATGTAGTCTACGAGTTCACCTCTATGGACCTTACTGTACTAGACCAAGTGCTACAGGTCGATGGTGATCGAAAGTAGGGGTGTACGGCGGAGTAGAGGTACTTGGGAGAATTCCTTCCATGAATCCTGCCTCTATTGGGCTTTTGGGGCACCGGAGGGGGTAACATACAACACTGTGATCACACTTGGTTATAGATTCATCATATCACATAATTATGCATATTTCACTCGGATTCCACCCTTGTTTTCTGTGTGTTCAGTGTACGCTCTGGTTGTATGGGTGGCCAGAGGGTTTGCTTTTACATGATTGCGTTCCTCAGTTGTATGGGCGACCATTGGGACTGTAGGTAGATTATATTACTCCTATTATTTCATAGAGCTAGTTATGGTCCTTGGTTCTTGAGAATTGGTAAATTTTAGCCTGTTGAGGCTCCGAGTTTTGGGCTTGAGTATTGAGGGGCTAGTGAGTCCTATATCTTTGAGTCTCCATCGTGTATCCTCTTGAGCGGTTGTGATTTATCAGACGTTGTTCCTTATCTTGATTTTAAGTAGAACTCTTGGTTCTGGTGGCTTAGTTATTCCATTCTAGGTTGTAAATTGTGAGATGGATCCCGGTTCATGCTTATCTTGAGAGGTGGTGTTTTTAGTATATTTTCATTACTTTTATGGCTTCTAGTTGATTTTGTTAGGTTGCTTTCCTTCTTTCCCTTCTTACTTGAGGTTACCATTATACTGCCACATTCCTGATTCTCTCTCTCTCTTTATTTATACTATTGTTGCAAGGATCCCAGGTGCGCCCTTCTTTCTTACACCTGTGTTCTGTGTATATTTGTTTTCTGTGCTAGCATTGTTTGTTTATAACTCTTGGTTATCTGTTCTTTGTTCTAGTTCCTTGTGCTTCCTCTATTGTTCTTTGTGACCACTTTCTTGCTATCTGCTATATTGCTATTTTTATATCTTATATGCACTCAGTCGACCGATGATGACTACTGGGTACCCATTGCTTTGCAATTGGTATTCATACTGCACTTGTGCATCTTTCTGGTGCAGATACTAGTTGATCTTTCACCGTTGATCGCATTAGAGACTCGTGCAGCTTTTGGGATCTTTGAGACTAGGGTGAGCGCCAGATGATCAAGGCTTGACCACATCTCATCTTTTGTAATGTTACTCATTTTATATTCGGAGATAATTGTACTTATCATTTTGTTACTTCTAGCAGTTGTATTCTATTAGAAGCTTCCGTACTATTAATTCAAAGTCTTGGGGTGGGTGTAGTATCATTTGTATATATTTTGGGTTATTGCTTCCACGTTGTCTTATATTTATATTCTGCTTTTGCTTATTTCAGTTCATTGTGCATATTGGTTAGGTAGTAGCCCATTACTAATAGTTTTGGGCTATAGGAATTGGTTTGCCTAATGGGGGGTTTTAGGTACCATCATGACCTGAGAAATTAGTTCGTGACAGCTTGGTATCATAGCTCTAGGTTCACCGGTGTCGTGGTACAGAAGCAAGTGTCTATGTAGAGTCTCGTGGATCAGTACGATGACATCCGTATCCTATCTGCGGGAGGATACAAGGCATTGTTAGGAAAAGTTCCATATTCTTAGCTCCTTATCATGCGTTCTTAGATCAATTGACTTCTAAACTTTGGTTGTTTCATTCCTCCCTAGATGCCTAAGACGAGTTCGACATTGATTGTTGTAGAGGCTTCTGTGCCTGTTGCTTCAGTGTTTCCGTCAGTGCCAGGACTTTAGAGTGAGTGTTTACCGCATCAGATAGGGGGTGTGGGGATAGCCAGCCTCCGATTAGATTTATAGCTACCCCAGTTATTCAGGACATCATGGCTAGGACTCTAAGTCCTCCGATGGGTGTTTCAGTACCCGATTCTATGAGTGGTGCTTCAGTTAGGGTTGAGCTTCCAGTTCTTCAGACGGTTGCTTGTCAGTGTTAGATTATGAGGTAAGATTGCATTAGATGGTTAGCCGTACTGCTAGTACTGTGCCTTCAGAGTTTGATAGAGTTCAGAGCTTTGTTGGGGGTTTGGTTTCACCGCTCCATTTACTGACCGAGAATTTGGTTACGATTGGGACTACCTTCCTTCAGGTAGTGGATCATGCTTGGGCTATCAAGGGTTTGTTCCATTAGGCTTATGGAGGCAGTGCTAAGAAACGTCATTACCAGGACAGTTCCCGAGGTTATCAGACTCAAGGTAAGGGATTCTCCACCAGAGATAGGTTCCACTGCTTCTTGTCTACCAGGACAGTTTCAGTTACTCCACAAGTTTCGGAGGGTGTTGGTACAGGAAATGTTGAGCAGAGTGGACATGGTACGGGGAAGATTCCTTGAGGTTCGCTTGCAAGTTGTGTAGGCCATGGTGGCCGGATAGGTTTAGTGAGATCTTCCCGCCCGCATGTATTAAGTGGAATTTTCTTTCAGTGCGGTGGACATGGGCATTTTGTTAGGGATTGTCCCACGGTTCCATCTTCCAGTCTGCAGGGTCAGCAGGTGTTATCTCCAGGGCTTCAGTGCCACCGTCTAGAGATGGAGTGTATGGTATTAGGGGTGGTCCCCAGATGGTTAGAAGTGGATTTTGTTCCAGTGGTTCAGTTAAAGGTTATTGTCAGTGTGGTGAGCGTGGGCACTTTGCTAGAGATTGCTCCATGATTGTGTATCCCAGTCAGCCCGATTGTTATGATTGTGGAGAGATTGGTCACCTTTATAGATCTTGTCCCTGGTGAGGGTCAGTTGGGCCTCCATTATCGACTACTCAGTCTAGAGTTAGACCCCGTCAGTCCGATGCCCCTCTTGGTGGGCCCAAGGTAGAGGTTCCTGATATCGTTACTCCAGGTAAGGATTTTGTTACCTTCGGCTTGTGATAGTACTTTTTGTGTGGCAATTCTTTCCCTTTTCTCATTTATTTGCTTATATGCCTACCTACTACTTGTTTAGTTGTTTGTCTACTTGAATTATAGTATCTATACGTGTCTTTTCCTGGTAGTTTATTCCTTAGTAGTGGATGGGGTGAGTTATCCTTGATAGGTGTTTACCCGGAGTCGTAGCTCGTGGGTAGTTCTTGTTAGTCTCTTTTCTGGTTGGGTTTGTTTCCTGTTCCGTTGTGGCTCTAGACTTGTGTTAAGTCTTCCTTGTTAAGCCTTCCTAGATGGTTGTTGCCTAGGTGGTTGTCTAGCATTTGCTAGAAGTTTTTGTGTTAGTTTGGTGTTACCGGTAGTTGTGCCGAAGTTTGAGCTTTGTCTTAAGTTGAGAGGTGTTGGTTATCCCAGCGTACATTGATCGGTTTGGTTTTCTCAGTGCTTAGAATCGACCCTCTTTATTTGGTTGGTTTAGGAGGTGGCAGGCTTGTGGGTCGTTCCTCTAGTCTCCCTCAGTTTCTTGTCTGGGGGTTGTCTTATTGTTTCTCGGTTTTAGTTGGACTGAATTTCGATTGTTGCCATCTGGTTGAGCTTTTTATTTAGTATCGTGATTGAGTGTTGGCTTTAGCATTTTCAACTAAGGGTTGACCGTATCCTTGTGGTTGATTTGTATTCATAGCATTCTGGGTGAGTCAGGCATCCGGCCCATTCTTCTCCTGCCTTGTTAAGTTTTGACAATGTAAGTATGAGCGCTAAGGAAATGGCTCTAGATTTGATTTGAGAAAGAGTTGTAGGGTTCAGTAGATGCTAAGGAATGGTTTTTTTAGTTGAAAGTAGGAGGGAGATGACTCTTTGTTCGTGTTGGTGTGTTTTAGTAGTTGACTGAAGTGACGACTGAGAGATTGCTTTGGATTATGGGTTGGTGACTTGGTTTGACCGACTACAAATTCCAGTGGCTTTTCCTTCGAGCGGTTTGGGGTTCAGTAGCATCTATGGATTGGATGACTTGTTATTCAAAGCCTAATTGCCTTCGGTTCCTAAGGGTTGATTGGCAGCATACGGGTTTGACAAAGGCTCTGGTTGGCAATTTTAAAGTTGGGTTTCAGAATCATGGGCTAGGAAGCTATTTCGGATGGTTTGTGGTTGTTTCTTTTGGTTGTAGCTTCTTGGGTTGGAAGGAATTGAGTTCAGAAAACTTAGCTTACCCATTTTCCATTATGGGGTGATAGTTGGCCTTGGACACCTAGTCTTTGGCTAACCTTTGAGTTAGGCTGGATATTCCAGATATCAGCGATATCCTAGATAGTACGAGGTTCCTTCTACAATAGTTAGACAGACTCAACAGTGTGAGTTCGAGATTCAGCAGTGATGTATGCTATATGTGATCAGGTTGTGCCGATTGAGGCTAGCAAGGCTATTTTAAGTTCTAATGGTACTTTGAGATTGATCGTCATCTTTATTACCGAGAGTTTGAAATGCTTATTTAGTTGGGTCTTCAAGGGTTGTCTTTTATATGAGGTTCCAGTTTTGGTTAGACTTGGCCAGTATGGACTAGAAGTCTGGTATGATATATGCTTCAAAATGGTTGGTTTGTGTGCAGATATAGTAGATAGAATGGTTTCGAGCCAAAGGGATGAGTTAAAGGTATATGCAAAAATTTCTATAGCTAGATGGAGACCATGAACCCCAGACACCTTTTCCTTTGCCTATGGGGTGTTTTGACTTGATATTTGTGGTATGGTAGGCTCCTTCCCGAGTTGAGATATGTAAAGTAATTCCAAATTCGAATGGTGTTCGAGTATTAAGAGTAGCAGTAGTACTTCTTAGAGTTGGGGGCTTAGTAATGGTTACGAGCTTCGTGGTATGCTTACCACAGTCCTTGCAGAGGCTTGGTTTTTATTTGGGTCTATTGGGAAGGTTGCCCTGGTTCATTCGCTTCCAGTTGACTCAGACTCAACACGGTGCAGCAGTTGGGTTCATTCTATAGTTTGGAAGTTTCTCCATTAACACAGGGTGTTCATTCATGCACTTCCTAACCATGGTGTGCAAAGTTCAGTCGGGTTCAGATGGTTGGTTCAACTGGGTTCAATTATCAAGTTTTAGGTAAGCAAAAGTGTTCGTTCATTGGTTGATGGTCAGTCGAGGCAGGTAACTCCAGATTTTGACGATATGCTTCGGATTATTATCTTGGATAACAAAGGCTAGTAGGCTATAACTTGACTTTGATATAACTTGAGTATAAAGGGTGACTTCATTCGTGGTAGAGTATAAGCAAAGACTGTGGATCTCCGGTGTGTCAGTTGAGGCTTCGAGGGGGGTTTGAGTGTTAGACTTGTATGCAACTTCCTGTTTATGGCGCAAAAGGATTCGATTAAGAATAAAAGGGTTTTACAGATCAGCGATTCATGAGTTAGTGTTTGGTTGTAGGCTTTTCTGGCAAACTTGGTTATGGTCTCAAAGATTCGAGTTCTGTGTGTTGGTCGCCTTGCTTCTCTGGTTTCAGTATTGTGTCAGTGCTTTCCAGTTGAGATTCTCAAGGTTCAGTTTGGGTTGGCAGGTCTTTGGAGTTTTGGAGTTTGAGTTTGGAAGCTAGCTTGGCTAGTAAGAAATTTAGGCTTGGTTGCCTTCCCTGGTTCTATTCTATTGGGTGCCATCCGATCAAGGAGGCTACCTTGGTGGTCTGAGAGAGTAGTGTGGGCTTTATATCCACTATTCTTAAATATCTAGTCTTTCCTTCTTTCCTGACTTTCGGGATGAAAGTCTTTTTAGTAGTGGATGATGTAATGACCCTCTCGGTCATTTATGCGTGTTCGCCTTTCTTGTACCATTAGAGCTTGTCTGTAGCAGCCTCAAGTTATTTATGGCTTGCTGGAACCGATAGTTCGGTGACCAGGCCGTTTGTTTGGTCTTTTTGGCCATTCCTTGTTTTGGAGCTTTAGGCTTCTGAAATCGTTGACTTCAGTTAACATTCTTGGTGAATGTGCTCAGAATCAAATTCGGATATGTTCGTTAGCTCCGGAGTGTGGACTTTGGTCTATTGGGACCCTTGGTCGGGATCCGGGAGCTTTTCAGCTTAGAATTCTCTCGTTCTGGATTTTCAGGCTAGTTGGGCTTGTTTGGTTGACTTTGGTCAGCATTTGGAGAAGACGACCTCAGATGGAAATTTTGTCAGCGTTGTTAGCTCTGGAATACCAAGTTTGTGTTAGGTAGTTGGTTGGTTTGGGTCCCGGGTGATCCGGGCTCATTTAGGATGTTTGGTTGACGTTAGCTAGTGTTGACTTGGGTCAACTTTCTTCTGAAATGACCTCGTATGGATATTTTGTCAATTCCATTGAGTCCGGAACATTGTTTCCACTCTAATAGCACTATTGGATTTTGAGTATCGGGTTCCAATTGTGCCCCGAATGCCCCGTAAAAGTTTTCGTTGTTGTTGGTTTTTTCTGCTTCTGGTGGCCTTCAGCTTGATCGCGCTCCTTTAGCGCGATTGCGGTGGTATGTGTTTTTCCCTTCAGCACGATCATGCTCCTGTAGTGCGATAGCGCTGGTCTGTGATTTTTCCTTAAGCGCGATCGCGCTCCTTTAGCGTGATAGCGCTGACCAGCGACCAACAAATATATATTTTTGATCCTTTCATTTTTCCATCTCTTTTTCTCGTTTATTCCTAACTCCAAACTGAAAATCCTCTCCACCAAAATTCTTCTTTTAGTCTTAGCTTGGAGAATCCATCAATTTGGTTGGCAAGCCTCACTTGTTGGTCGATTTTGGTATGTTCTTCTTCCCCAAAACTTGCTCCTTCTCCATTGCATAAACCTCCATTGTTGCTATTTTTCAAAGCTTGGAAACTCCTTGAAGAATCTGCCCTCTTGAGCTTTGCATGTTCGTGGGATTGGAGTTTTCACTTCCTTAGCTTGCCTTCTTGTTGTGGTAAGTATCTTTTGACTAATTTCCAAATTTATTCTTTGAAATTCCCCTTTAATGCTGGACTTGTGCGGGCTGTTTTGAGCCCAAATTATAGTCCGTTTCTGCTAAAATTTTTAGCATGTGATCCCGGGATGGTAAGGAACACTTTGGTGTTTTTTGTTTCCGGTTTTGGGTTGTGGGGCCTACGGGCCCGTTTGTGACCCAAATTTTGACCCGGTTATGTTTATGGCATTAAGGGTATCGTTAGTCTCGAATTAATGCCTAGATTATTGTATTGATAGTGGTTTCACAATTTGGAGCTTTTCGGAGCAGTTCGAGCCTGGACGACGCCGTCCCCGTAGCTATTCATCGGATGTCAGGTAGGTTATGGTTTTCCCTACCTAGACTCTGCGTATATAAGCTATAACTGCATTAATTAGCATCCTTGGGTGAATTGTTATAGATTGGTACCCGAGACCTTGTCCGCCTTTTCTGTCCGTTTATTTCGTACGTTGATTGTAGTATTCATATCAGTATTGTATATTACCCTTGTGGTCCTGTGTGGCCTTGTATTGACTTTGGAACATAAATGGTGAGTTATTTGGGAATGTCTGCGAGTCTCGGACATAGAGATATCTTTGTAGGCTGGTTATGACTGTTGTAGAGCTGTTGAGCCTGTGCAGAGCCGATAGGAAATGTTTGTGAGCCATTTTGGGCTACTGTATTGTTTGCGAGCATATCATAAATGAAATGGTTTTCCCTGTATGTTTTACTACTGATTTGGCTTCGGGCCTACTATAATTGATTTTCTAAACTTTGCATAGCCCCGAGGGCCCATTTTTTGCACATGACTTTGAAAGGGCTTTTAAATTGACTTTTACAAAACCACTCGGAGTAGAGGGGAGATTACAATGATTTGATTACTGATCTTCATTCTGATACTAGGCTCGGCTGGACCATAGCACTAGATGTTGTTCTCTATGGATTTAGACCCGGATACAAGCCAGGCACCCTGTTCAGGGATTTTGATACTTGACTTCTGTTTTAGACCCGGATACGCTCCGGGCACCCTTGATGGAGGTTATTGAGATTACTACTACAGATTTACACTCAGATCAAATCCAAGCACGTACTACGAGATCCCAATTGTTGAGATATTTGAGTTTCGTGTTTGTATGTGGTCTACGATTAGACCTCCATGGACCCTACTATTCTGGACCAAGTGCTACAGGTCGACGGTGACCGGAGGGAGAGATGTACGGTGGAGTAGAGGTACTCGGGAGAATTCCTTCCATGGATCCTGCCTCTATTTGGCTTTTGGCTGCACCAGAGGGGGTAACATACAACACTGCGATCACACTTGGTTACATATTCATCATATCACATCATCATGCATATTTCACTTGGATTCCACCCTTGTTTGCTGTGTGTTCAGTGTACGCTCTGGTTGTATGGGCGGCCGGAGGGTTTGTTTTCACTTGATTGCGTTCCTCAGTTGTATGGATGGCTGTTGGAACTGTAGTAGATTATATTACTCCTATCGTTTCATAGATCTAGTTATGGTCCTTGGTTATTTAGAATTGGTAAGTTTTAGCCTGTTGAGGCTCCATGTTTTGGGCTTAAGTATTGAGGGGCTAGTGAGTCCTATATCTTTGAGGCTCCGTTGTGTGTCCTCCTGAGCGGTTGTGATTTATCATACGTCGTTACTTATCTTTGATTCTGAGTAGAACTCTTGGTTCTGTTGGTTTAGTTATTCCATTCTAGGTTGTAAATTGTGAAATGGATCCCGGTTCATGCTTATCTTGAGAGGTGGTGTTTTTAGTATATTTTCGTTACTTTTATGGCTTCTAGTTGATTTTGTTGGGTTGCTTTCCTTCTTTCCCTTCTTACTTGAGGTTACCGGTATACCACCACGTTCCTGATTCTCTCTCTCTTTATTTATACTATTGTTGCAAGGATCCCAGGTGCGTCCCTCTTTCTTACACCTGTGTTCTGTGTATATTTGTTTTCTGCGTTAGCATTGTTTGTTTATTGTAATAACCCAGACCGCCGTGAGTGGCACTCACCAAACCTTTGGGTGAGCGAACCATCACTTCCCCGAACTTAACCGTTCTAACAGCTCAAAATCAATGTGAAAAAAGTAAACTAGCAATCAATATCAATAAAACAACTCTATTATAATAACCCTGCGGAAAATCCCTTCTAGAATCTGAAAGTCAACGTACCAAAACACTACCAAAACTAGAGTACAGGGAAGCAACTCCAACAAAAGAAATAGTCAACGTACCAAAACACTACCATGTACTGGTAGGATCATCAGTCAGTTCCAAATAAACAGTGTATTAGCAGTACAACAAATCAAGTAAGAGTGCAGAAACACATGTAACAAGTCAATAAGCATCCCTAGACTATAAGTCTCTACCTAGCTTATTCCCACATGTAATCCACTTTTATCACCATGATCAACAATCAAGTATAACAATTAAACAACACTCTTTATATAGCCCGTACCCACCCTGGGATCCCCTCTAAACAACACCTAAGTGTTAAATATGCAACCCGGTCTACACCAAGACCAACTCAAAATCAGATATAACAACAACCCGGCCTCTCAAGGACCATAAACAATTATCACATTTTAATAACACAACCCGGTCCACTCAGGGGATCCACAATTCAATGCACAATGCAATAAAGTAAACTCGTACCAGGCATGGTACCCAAGCCAACCAGTTAGTATTTCCCGTACAAAGCGTGGTAACCGATCCAACCATTAGTATATCCTGTACCAGGCATGTTACCCGAGCCAACTGTTAGTATACTCGTACCAGGCATGGTACTCGAGCCAACCGAATGTCAACCAATCCACAGTCACAAACAATGAACAATCGACTTGTAAACCAATCAAGAAAAATACACAGCTCAATTCACCAGACTGTAAAACAGGACTACTAGACATTATAAATCATTCCCTGAGCGATGCAAACATCATACAATTACTTAGATAAAAGTACACCAACATACAAGGTATACAAGAATCAATAACCATCACCTACCCCGAAATAATCCAAAGCTCTACTCAACCCGAGCTTTCCCTTTCTCCGAAATTCTTGCTTGTTCTTGGTCTAAAAAAATATACAAGTACTAAATTAATAAACATGGCTTATACATTACCTGGATTACTCCAAATCCCAAAACCCAGGCCAACCATGATCATCCCACCCTTTTCCCGAACTTTTCCACCATTAATTCTCCAAGTTCTACCATTTTTTATGGATATAATTGGAGAATTAAAGTCACATGATCATAATACAATACTTTTAACCATACCCAAGGACTTCCACACCTAGAATCCCTCTCCTTCCCCAGATTCTACCATACCTAAGTCATTCCCAATCTTTCCCCAAGTCTATCCCTAGCAATTCTATAGCGTAGGGAAAGTAGTATAGAGCTTAGGGAGTAGAAACCTTACCTTAGGGAAGAAAAACAATGCAAAACGGAGGAAAATCGCCTGGAATCGCCCTAGCCCTTCTTCCAAATATGTTTGTAAATATTGAATGCTTTGGGGAATGTTTATGCATTAAATCCCATCAAGCCCGCTCCTCTACAGCGGTACCGCCGTAGCGGAGTCATCCGCTATGGCGGAGGATGATCATCGTTGATTTTTGCTATAATGGTATTTTCTTTGCTACAACGGAGGTTGCTATGGTGGAGTGTCAACTGCCGTGGAGGTTGACAAGAAATAGAATGTTGTAAAGTCCACAAAATTGGTCCATTTTACAACACACTTATTTTCTCGACGTCCCGAAATAACCCCTTCGCGTCAACCTTAATACCGGGAGTTCTACTTATCCAAATTTGATTCTGAAAAGTCCCCCGGACTCCTTTATATCTTAGATATATGGAAAACTAGTTCAAGTCAAGACTCTCTTCCTAATCCTTACCCAAATTGCCCTAGACCATACCTCACTCCTAAACCAGCCGAGACTAGCCTAGCCCAGAATTTTCAACTCCCAAACCCGGAAGTTTTCTAACCCGAAACTTGGCAAGCAATGTTTACCTGCAATGACGAACCCGATCATTAGAACAGATACTAATCTTCCCATCGTTTATCCCCGAATGATCAAACCTAAAAATACAGAAAGTAAAGAGCAAAAAGAGTAGTACTTGTATCCTCAAACAGGTGAGGGTACTTGTCCCGTATGTACTTTTTGGTTTCCCAAGTGGATTCCTCAACCGGATGATTCTTCCATTGAACCTTTACCATACTGATCACCTTAGTCCTCAATTTTCGGACATCCCAATCAAGAATCAAAATCGGTTCCTCTTCATAGCGAAGATCCTTATCAAATAGTACCTCATCCCACTTGATGATGTATTCCCCATACACATGGTATCGCTTCAGCATGGATACATGGAATACCATATGGACACCCGACATACTGGGCATCAGTGCTAATCTGTAAGCCACTGGCCCTACAATCTCAAGAACTTCAAACGGTCCGATGAACCGAGGGCTGAGCTTGCCCTTATTACCAAAACGCATAACTCCCTTCATTGGTGACACTTTTAACAATACTTGTTCATCAACCTAAAATTCCATGTCGCGGACCTTGCGATCTGCATATTCCTTCTGCCTAATTTGGGCAGCTAGTAACTTGGTCTGAATGCCTCGTACCTTTTCTTGCGCCTCCCTTACCAAGTCTATGCCCAACGGCTTTACATCGCCTTTCTCAAACCACCCAATCGGTGATCTACAACCTCTCCCATACAATGCTTCGAATGGTGCCATGTTAGTACTAGAGTGGTAGCTGTTGTTGTACAAGAATTCGTACAATGGTAGGAAATGGTCGCAATGACCCCCAAAGTCAATCACATATACTCTCAGCATGTCTTACAATACCTGGATCGTCCTCTCCGACTGACCATCAGTCTGAGGATGGAAGGCTATACTAAAAGTGAGTTGTGTACCCAACTCTTCATACAACTTACCCTAGAACTTAGAGGTGAACTGGGTACCCCTGTCTAAAATAATGGACAGTGGTACTCCATGCAATCTTACAATCTCCTTCATGTAGATCTTAGCCAATTGCTGCGAATTGTAGTCTACCTTGATCAGAATAAAATGAGCTGACTTGGTCAGCCTATCAACAATGACCCAAATAGAGTCATATTTCCCCAAGGTCTTGGGAAGACCCACCACAAAATCCATGGCTATTCTCTCCCACTTCCACTCTGGAATGAGCATTCTCTGAAGTAGTCCTGCAGGTCTCTGGTGCTCATACTTTACCTGCTAGGAATTCTGACACTTGGACACAAAATCAGCTATGTCCCTCTTCATTCTGGGCCACCAGTAAAGCTGTCTCAAATTTTTGTACATTTTAGTCACACCTGAATGAATTATGTACCGCAAACCATGAGCCTCTGCCAAAATATTCGGTATTATATCATCAACTCAAGGAACACAAATCCTCCCCTTGAAATTTAGTACCCTGCCAGCATCCAACGTGGCGTCCCTGGACTCCCCAAATATTACCTTACCTCGTAGCTTATTCAGTTGCGGATCCTGAAACTGCTTGTCCTTTATATCCTCTATGAAAGTGGCTTTAACCTCAACACTGGCCAATACCCCACCTCATTCTGAAATACCCAAGTGCATGAACTTAGACTCTAATGCCTGAATTTCTCTTGCTAGTGGTCGTTTGGACACCCCAAACAAGCCAAACTGCCCATGCTAACTATCTTCTGGCTTAATGCATCTGCCACCACATTAGCCTTACCCAGATGGTACTGAATAGTCACATCATAGTCCTTGAATAACTCCATCCACCTTCTCTGCCTCAGATTCTAGTCCTTCCGACGGAAAACATATTGCAGACTGCGATGATCAGTGAACACCTCACACCTGACACCATAGAGATAGTGTCTCCAAATCTTGAGTGCAAACACCACCGCTGCCAACTCTAAATCGTGAGTTGGATAGTTCCTCTCGTGAACCTTCAACTACCTAGAAGTATATTCTATCACATTCCTATTATGCATCAATACAGCACCCAAACCTGAATGTGAAGCATCACAGTAAACAATAAAGTCTTTACCTTCAGCCGGCAAGGACAAAATATGAGCCGTGGTCAGAAGTGTCTTGAGCTTTTGAAAGCTCTCCTCACACTTGTCGAACCACAAAAATGGTACCTCTTTCTGAGTTAGCCTTGTCAAGTGAGTAGCAATAGATGCAAAATTCCTGACGAACCTCCAATAGTAACTTGCGAGCCCAACAAAACTCCTCACCTCAGTCACAGAGCTAGTCCGGACCCAACTCTTGACTGCCTCAATTTTCTGGGGATCTACCATCACCTCCTTTTCTGACACTACATGCCCCAAGAACGCAGCTGAAGTCAACCAAAATTCACACTTGGAGAACTTTGCATAAAGCTTTTGATGTCTCAATATCTCTAACATAACCCGGAGATGTTCAGCATGCTCTTCCCTTCTTTTGGAGTAGATAAAATATCATTAATAAAAACAATGATGAAAGAATCCAAATATGACTTAAATACCCCATTCATTAAACTCATGAATGCCACCGACGCATTAGTCAACCCAAACGACATCAGTAAGAACTCGTAATGCCCATACCGAGTCCAAAAAATAGTCTTAGGAATATCCTTGGGCCTAATTTTCAACTGATGATACCCTAACCTCAAGTCAATTTTTAAGAACACCGACGCATCCTGTAACTGGTCAAACAGATCATTGATATGGGGTAAAAGGTACTTATTCCAGGTGGTAATCTTGTTCAACTTCTTGTAATTTATGCACATCCGTATACTATTATCCTTCTTCTTTACAAACAATACCAGAGAACCCCAAGGCGAAGCACTAGGATGGATAAATCCCTTATCTAGAAGTTCCTGAAGCTGAGTATTAAGTTCCCTTAACTCTGCCGGAGCCATTCGATATGGAGGAATGGAAATTGGGTGAGTGCCTGGCTCTAGGTCAATACAAAAGTCGATATCCCTGTCCGGAGGCATACCAGGAAAATCCGCTGGAAACATCTCTCAAAACTCTAAAACAACAGGAACTGACTCAATAGATGGGGACTCCACACTATTATCCCGGAGATGAGCCAAAAAGGCTAAACACTCTATCCCCACTAGGTTCCTAGACCGAACAAACGATATAATCTTGACTGGCTTAGGCCTGTAAACACCCTCCCACTCTATCCTATCCTTACCCAAAATCTCTAAAGCCACAGTCTTGGTGTTACAATTTAACACAGCATGATAAGGGGATAACAGAGTCACGCCCAAAATGACATCAAAGTCAACTATGTCCAAAATTACCAAATCTACCCAAGTATGCAACCCTACAAACACAACAAAGCAATCACGATACACGTGAGTCACAATCACAGACTCTCCAACTGGGGTAGAAACATGGATAAGGGAATCAAAGTTATCACATATTAAGTCCAGACCCAAAGTAAACTTCAAAGACACATAAGAATAAGTAGAACCTGGGTCAAAAATCATAGAAGCCATCCTATCACAGACTAGAATTGTACCTGTGATCACCGCGTCTGATGCCTCCGCCTCTGACCTCCCTGGGAATGCGTAACACTAACACCGGTCATCAATCTGAGCTACTTCCCTTGCTGGATATGCCCCACCCCTGCTTACGCCATCATTCCCCTTGTCTCCCCAGCCTCCCTGAAAGTTACCTCGCCCATCTTGTGGATGACCTCTATCATCACCACCTCTACCTTCCGGGACCACAGCTCTAGACTACTGCTGAACCTGATTACCAGTCTGCCTAAGTGGGCACTCCTTCTTAAAGTGGCCCAGATCACCATAATAGAAGCAACCACGATCAAGTGTAGGCCTGTTGGCAGATGTTTAAGAGGCTCTCTGGCCTCTAGGAGCCAAAAATTGTTGATTAGCTCTCGGAAGACCACCTGTAGCAGCTGGCAGAGCTGACTGAATAGGACGGGTTGAGTATACCTGCTGATTCTGGCCCTTGGAGTACAAACCACCATGATTTCCCTCATTCCGGGGTTTCTTGGCTAATGCCTTAGCCTGCCACGCTTGCTTGACCCCTTCTAATTTCTTAACATAATCCGTCACTGCATTAAATCCCTTACCTAAAAAAGTCATGTGCAAAGACAATACCTGTAGTTCAGTGTTCAGGACCTTCACAAACAATCGGACCCTCTCCTCCTCTGAACCTAACAACAGAGTAGTGTAACTAGACCAAGCATAGAACTTAGCCTCATAAGCAGAGACTGACATGCTTCCCTGTTCCAGATGCAAGAACTCATCCTTCTTCCTGTCTCTTAAAGTACGAGGTACATATTTCTCTAAGAAGAGAGCATGGAACTCCTCCCAAGTAAAGGCAGGCAATGTAGATGGTCTGCACTCTACCTGAGACCTCCACCATTGCTTTGCATCACCCTGTAGCTGGAATGTGACGAACTCAACCCCATGCTAACGTACGATACCCAACTTGTGCAACCTTTCATAGAAATCCAAGATGAACTCATAAGCATCTTCCCTATCAGTACCCTGAAATGTAGGAGGTTTCAGCTTGAGAAATTTGGTCAGCATCTACTGTTTATTTCCACTCATTACCGGACCAAGCATTGGCCTGAAGAAATCACTGGTGCCTGAAGCTGCATCCATCCTTGGAGATGTAGCGACCACTGGGTGAGTTCCCAAAAGCCTTATTTGAAGCACCCGCGGGGGTGGCTCCGGAACCAACCAAACCACTCAAGAAGTTCCAAGCCTGATGAAATGCCTCAGGCGTCAAAGGGGGAAGGCCTGCACCTCCAACCGGTGCTACCTCCGCATGCGCCTCACCATCCTCAGCAACAACCTCGACTTCCTCAACAACCTGTTCTTGAGGTGGGGGAGGGGTTGCTTCTCGTACTCCTGCCGCAGCTTGAGCCCCACCCCTGGCGGGTGTGGCTCTACCTCGTCCTCTGCCCCTACCATGTACAGCTGGGCCCGCTGCTGGGACCGCTGCTCTAGCTCCATTGCTCCTAGTATTAACTACCTGCGGACAATAGAGTGAATGAGTCAGATACCAATTTGTATCACCAGATATTGATAACACTCAAATTACACCTCAAATTAAGAAGCGTAAGCGGTCGTCGTCAAATATAGAACCCAACAGAGGTTGGGGTCGATCCCACAGGGAATAAGGTGTAAATTAAGTCGTTAGTGAATTAGATGACTAATAATCAATAGTTTCCGGTAAATGGGAGGGTTTGTATGGATCAAATTTTGATTGTTTCAAATAATAAATTGCAAGTTTTAACGAGTAAAATTCAGTAGAAGAGATGAACTCGGGAAGTGTTCACCATGGCGTCGTAACAATTTTGACTCAAAGCTTAACCGGGTTCTTTCTATATGTATATCACGATGTGATTGAATTAATAGTATCATCTAAACGTTTCTCAAGCAAATAGATGAATTTCCCTTTCAATTCTCTCGAACTTGAAAAGGTGAAATTTCTTATTTCAATCCTAAACATCAAGTAGATTAATCTAGTTACAACATTAATCATAAGACGAGAGTTGGTAGTCTCGAATCCTCGTAGTTAATCAAATTTCCCGGTTTTAATCTCTTTGTTCAAGCAAATTAAACCTAGGCATGTCCTAATGTTTGCAACCACTAGAAAACGTTAATAATGAATGATTAACCACGTGACAACATATAAATTGAACCCAATGCTACCCGGAATCTACGTTGTTACTCTTGCCATGGATCCCACAACCCTAGTTGTGGGGATTTTAGCCACTCATGTTAACATAAATAAATAATAGTATTCATATGAGAAGAAAGAATTCTTACAGTAGAAAATTATTACTTTTCTTTGAACTTCGTAGAATCCAAGCACCAATGGTGAAAATCCTAAGAACAATCGAAGAAGAAGAAGAAAACGTATTGTGTCGTGTTTTCCTCTCAAAAAGTCGCTCAAAAATAGTCTCTAGAAATATTGGGTAATCAATAATAAAATAACCCTAACACAGGGTATTTATAGTAGTCTAGGAAATAAAGTCCAAAAATATAATTTTCGGAATCCCGCGTCGCGTTGGCGGGTCGCCTGACGAACCGTCACGAATGTGACTGGCCGTCACTTCTAAACAGTGAGTTTCCAGGAAAATTCTCAGGTAAGTCATCCACCAGGTGACGACTTACAACTTTATATATGTTTTATGACAAATTTTCAGGTAAGTCGTCACCTGCTCGACGACTTACATGTATATAGGGTAAAAAATGCATTTGAGAAGTGCGTTTTATCTTGGTGGCTTGGGTGACGGTCCGTCAGGTCAGTGACGGGCCGTCACTCCTACAGAGTGCTTCGATGACTTGCTGTCTCGTCCTGGCGGCCTGGCTGACGGTCAGTCATGCCAGCCGTCAAGCTTAACCAGTTGAGGTTTTTTGAACATTTTCTTCCATTTCTATCTCTAGCTCCATTCCCTGCAAATATAACAATAAAACATCAAAAACCACAAAAGTTGCTTGAAAACTCGCGAGTATTCTTAGTTAAAGGCGTCAAATGTGCCATAGAATCCCGGCACATCAACACCCTCAACTTAAAATGTTCGCTTGTCCTCAAGCAACATAACAACAAAAACAAAATGACGACTCAACTAAGAATACCAACACATATCTCTAGCAAATCATGGCCACTCAACAGTTTATTAAATTTAAATCAATCCCCCCGGTAGCACACAAATGTATGAAACGCTAACTTGCAAGGATCCAAACATGTCATTCTGATATGATAGAATATTCTACATATACACACAATAGCTATCCCAATAGTCAATAGATAATACAGAAATCTCGGTGCCCTCACCACAAAGAAGTCCCACACACAAGATTTGGGATTAGGTAAGGCGCTCACACTCAAAAACGATTTCAAACAATGCACATGCGATGCCATAAGCTTGCCCTTGCTATTCTATTTCAGTTTTTCAGAAAGCCGCTCAGGATCACAACAGGACTTGTTTTGGCTTGTAATGTGGCTTTGGGTGCAGGTAGGATACATTTAGGGGTTAGTGACTAAACCCTCCTTGGAATCACCGACCTACTATTTCCACTTAACTTTTCTTCATCCATCCTTATTCACCTTTTTATTCCCTTCTTTCTAGCTACAGGTGCGGCCTCTTTATTTTGACAATTCTTTTTCATCTCTTTTTCATTTTTTTTTCTTTCTTTTCTTAGGCACACACCCGAAATTTGCATTCTATCTACAACCAATCTTATCCATCCTATTTTTCTTATCATTTACCTCTATTGTAGCCACCCTCAACTTAAGCTGATTGCCTGAGTTGAGGTGCACGATGTCCAAGGAAAGAACAGGGCCAAAATAGGGATTCAAAGTTAAAAAGAAATGGTGACAGATTATTGAAAGAATAGGGCCAATTATGGCTCAAACAGGGATCAAAGGGATTATTTGCATTTGGACGGTCTTATAGGCTAGGTGGACTGCACATAAAAAGGGCCTGTGATCCTTTCCTAAGCAACCAACTTCAAGCTTAACAAAACAGACCGGGCAAGTTCTAGATGCATGCACAGAGTAAGAGTTTATAACAATAAGCTCACACACACTTGGCACCAAGAAACCATACCACTACCAACTATCAAAACATCAGTTCGGCTTGAGCATAATTATTACAATCACAACCACACAATGGCATTCAAAGATCCAGAACAGTCAATCGTTTCAAACATAAGTACAAAAAATCAACTTTTTCAGAGGGGGTTCCTTTTAGTTCAACTTTTAAAAAGCCATGCTTGCTATAGACACCAGAAAACAACACAAACAAAATTTAAAATGACAACCTAAACATGTCAGTTCTACTAGATAGCACATCGAAGGGAAAAGAAACACGGAAATAAAAACCCTCGGTGGTGAAAGACTCACAGGTATCCCAACACCCTCAACTTAGACTCATGCATTGTCCCTAATGCATACATGTGAAAGCTAAAACTGTGAGAGAAAGGAATACCTGTGAAGCCCATAGGACTCAGAGTCTGGCATGATGTTGGAGACCGCCAGGGTCTCCAAAGTAGGAGCAATCGCTGGAATAGGTGCAAGCGACATCATCCTGTTGAGCTCCAACTTTCTATTTTATCGGCTCCTCAGCTAGTCGAGACAACTTCTTTACTCTTTCTAACTCTTTTTCTTTGCTAGTTCTCTTGCGGTGTTTTCTTTTCCTTGATTTGTTCTCACCGCCTTCCTCTATAGGTTTCTCTTTTTGTGATCCTAACATCATTCTCATCACAGCTAGGGTCTCAACAAAACCCTTCTCCTCAATATGCACATCCGTAGGGGCTTCATCAATAACATTGATAACCGAGACCACCCTCATGTCTCTTGGTGGCTTCATCAATTTACACACATCAAACTTGACCAATTCATTGTTTAATCTGAATGTCAGTTCGTTTCTTTCCATGTCGACCAACACTCTTGCAGTGGCTAACAATGGTCTTCCCAAGATTATGGGAACTTCAAAGTCTACTTCGCAATCTAAGATTACAAAGTCAGCTGAGAATATAAACTTACCAACCTTTACCAGCACATCAGACAATATTCCCACCGGTCGCTTTACTGAACGGTCAGCCATTAACACCCTCATGGTAGTTGGTTTGGGAGCTCCCAAACCCAATTGTTTATAGACTGCTAGCGGCATCAAGTTGATGCTAGCACCAAGATCACATAAGGCTTTTTCAAAGTTGAATTTCCCAATAGTACAGGGAACAGTAAAAGCACCTGGATCTTCCTTCTTTTCCACTAACGATCTTGAAGAAATAACACTGCAGTGGTGGAGGTTATCTTCTGGTTCAAAGCTCACTGACCTCTTCTTGGTAATCAAGTCCTTCATGAACTTGGCATATCCGGGCATTTGTTCAAGAGCGTCCACCAGTGGGATGTTCACTGATATCTGCTTGAGCATGGTCATGAAATTTAGGAACTTGCTATCTTCCACTTTCTTCTTCAACCGTTGTGGGAAAGTAGGTGGTGGTCGAGGCATCATAGTTGGAAGTTTTTCAACTTCCTTGCTTTTATCCGTGAGCTTTTGAGTAGCATCCTCTACCACATTTTCATCCGCAACATCACCTTTCTGAGTCTGAATTACCGGATGTGATTCCGATAATATTTTACTGCTTCTCGTAGTGATCGCCATACAACTCCCGTCATTCCTCGGGTTTTGAATGGTGTCACTCGGCAAGGTACCTGTCTTCCTTTGATTTAGAGACGCTGAGATTTGACTCACTTGCTACTCTAATTGCTTGATCGAGGTAGAATGTGAATCCACTACCTGGCTTATTGCTGATAATTCAGTCCTCATCTCCTTTACCCCGGAGTCAGTAAATTCCACTTTCAACAACATTTTTGCCATCATGTTCTCCAATTTGGACGTCCCTGTCTCGTTGCTAGATCTTTCCCGATTACCAGGTGGTACATACAACCCACCTCTATCAGTGTTATTCTTCCAGTTCCCCTGATCATGATCTCTGTAGCCAGTTTTTTCATAGTAGTTGTCCTTCTGATAGTTCCAACCTTGGTTTCCCTGACCATTGGCCTGGAAACCCCCCAAATAATTAGCCTCCTCATCAGATTCAAACTCTGCTGCTCTACCTTAGGAACCCACAACTTTCACTTTCTCCATACCTCCTGACAGCAAATGTTTTGTCAGTAGGTACATTTGCATTTTCAGATGGGCCATATCTTGGTCCCGCTCTTCCTCTTTCCTACGCTGTTCCGCTGACATACCGACTGCATAAGTGCTAGCAGCCACCTCTGTATCCCGTGTATGCCAGGCCCTGTTGGTTTTAGTGAGCCGGTCCAAAATAGTTGTGGCCTCAATAAAAGTGAGACCCATAAATGCTCCACCTGCTGCGTTATCCAGTGTCGGCTTGGTAGCCGAATTCAGTGCCTTATAGAATGTCTGCATTAGGAAATTTTCGGTCAACTGATGGTTCGGGCATTGTTTCAGCTTCTTCTTGAACTGCAACCAAGTCTCATGTAAAGCCTCATTAGGTTGTTTTCTGAAGTTGCTAATTTCATCCCTCAACTGTATCATCCTAGAGGGAGGAAAGAACCTTTCTAGGAAAGCTCCTTTCAACTCTCCCAGGTTGTGATGGAGTCGGGGGTTAGCTCTGTCAACCATAATGCTGCCTCATCAGACAGAGACAACGGAAACAACCTGAGCCTGATCGCTGTCTAACTTACTCCAGGCAATTCGAACGACTTGTAGATAACCACAAAATTCATCAGGTGTTGGTTTGGATCATCACCAGCAACACCACGGAACACTCCTCTCAAATTCAACAGCTGAATTATTGTGCTAGTAATGTTGAACTTGGCCTCGGGCCCTAGCGGAGGAAGAACAATGGCGCCCGTAGCGCCAACTCCATCCAAGTAGATATCCTCATCATCACCCAGAGCATACTGCCTTGGCTGTTGTCGACCTCTACCTCACTGTTGTGGTCTCTGATCAGCTGGAGCATTATTGTTAATAATATCAGCCGGTCTGCCCTCACCCACTAAAACCTCATCATTCAACTCAATATAGTCCTCACGACCACCAGCATTCAAATGTTGTTGGGCTTGCTGAGCTGCAGCGAGTCTCGCTGCCTCTTGCTGTTGTACATTCATAGTTTGCCTTAGAGTTCTTGTGAGCTCGGGGTCGTAGGGTAATATTGGTTCACCCGAGCGTCAGGTACTTGGCATGCACAACTCTGTACCCTGTAACAAACAAAAACAACAAATAAACGTAAAAACAGGAAATATGACTAAGATTCAAATAAACACACCGGACTTAATAAACAACCGTATTCCCCGGCAACGGCGCCAAAATTTGATAACGCTCAAATTACACCTCAAATTAAGAAGCGTAAGCGGTCGTCGTCAAATATAGAACCCAACAGAAGTTGGGATCGATCCCACAGGGAATAAGGTGTAAATTAAGTCGTTAGTGAATTAGATGACTAATAATCAATAGTTTCCGGTAAATGGGGGGGTTTGTATGGATCAAATTTTGATTGTTTCAAATAACAAATTGCAAGTTTTAACGAGTAAAATTCAGTAGAAGAGATGAACTAGGGAAGTGTTCACCATAGCGTCGTAACAATTTCGACTCAAAGCTTAACGGGGTTCTTGAATTAATGGTATCATCTAAACGTTTCTCAACCAAATAGATGAATTTCCCTTTCAATTCTCTCGAACTTTAAAAGGTGAAATTTCTTATTTCAGTCCTAAACATCAAGTAGATTAATCTAGTTACAACATTAATCATAAGACGAGAGTTGGTAGTCTCGAATCCTCGTAGTTAATCAAATTTCTTGGTTTTAATCTCTTTGTTCAAGCAAATTAAACCTAGGCATGTCCTAATGTTTGCAACCACTAGAAAACGTTAATAACGAATGATTAACCACGTGACAACATATAAATTGAACCCAATGCTACCCAGAATCTAGGTTGTTACTCTTGCCATGGATCCCACAACCCTAGTTGTGGGGATTTTAGCCACTCATGCTAACAAAACGAAGTAAATAAAAAAATAGTATTCATATGAGAAAAAAGAATTCTTACAATAGAAAATTATTACTTTTCTTTGAACTTCGTAGAATCCAAGCACCAATGGTGAAAATCCCAAGAACAATCGAAGAAGAAGAAGAAAACGTATTGTGTCGTGTTTTCCTCTCAAAAAGTCGCTCAAAAATAGTCTCTAGAAATACTGGGTAATCAATAATAAAATAACCCTAACACAGGGTATTTATAGTAGTCCAGGAAATAAAGTCCAAAAATAGAATTTTCAGAATCCCGCGTCGCGTTGACGGGTCGCCTGACGGACCGTCACGCATGTGACTGGCCGTCACTGCTAAACAGTGAGTTTCCAGGAAAATTCTCAGGTAAGTCGTCCACCAGGTGAAGACTTACAACTTTATATGCGTTTTATGATAAATTTTCATGTAAGTCGTCACCTGCTCGACGACTTACATGTATATAGGGTAAAAAATGCATTTGAGGAGTGCGTTTTATCTTGGTGGCTTGGGTGATGGTCCGTCAGGTCAGTGACGGGCCATCAAACGGGCCATCAGATGGGCCGTCACTCCTAGGCAGTGCTTCGAGGACTTGCTGTCTCGTCCTGGCGGCCTGGCTGACGGCCAGTCACAGGTGTGACAGTCAGTCATGCCAGCCGTCAAGCTTAACCAGTTGAGGTTTTTTGAACATTTTCTTCCGTTTCTATCTCTAGCTCCATTCCCTGCAAATATAACAATAAAACATCAAAAACCACAAAAGTTGCTTGAAAACTCGCAAGTATTCTTAGTTAAAGGCGTCAAATGTGCCGTAGAATCCCGGCAAATCAGATACCAATTGAAATCAAGTTATAGGACGAAAGAAGAAAGAAAAGAGTTTTTTCCTAAAGTCCTATAGCCTCTCGAGGACAAGTACAAACGTCTCCATACCATTCCACAAGACTCTACTAGACCCATTTTGGTACGACGAGATCAACAAACCTAGGGCTCTGATACTATCTTTGTCAAGACCCAGACCACGGTGAGTGGCACTCACCCAACCCCTGGGTGAGCGAACCATCACTTCCTTGAACTTAACCCTTCTAACAGCTGAAAATCAATGTGCAAAAAGTAAACTAGCAATCAATATCAATAAAACAACTCTATTATAATAACCCTGCGGAAAATTCCCCCTAGAATCCGAAAGTCAACGTGCCAAAACACTACCAAAACTAGAGTACGGGGATGCAACCCCAACAAAAGAAATAGTCTATGCCCAAAACAAGTGGGCTACAACTTCAAAAAAGATAGAAATCAAGGCAGCTAGACCGAAGCAGCTCACCCTTGACGTCCGAAAGCACTGGGACTATAAGTGAGGTCGCGCGTTAACCGCTGGAAGATCACTTGTACTCACAAAAGAAAAACAAGTGCAGTATAAGTACACAACCATCGTGTACTAGTAGGATCATCAGCCAGTTCCAAATAAATAGTGTATGAGCAGTATAACAAATCAAGTAATAGTACAGGAACACATGTAACAAGTCAATAGGCATCCCTAGACTATAAGTCTCTACCTAGCTTGTTCCCACATGTAATCCACTTTTATCACCATGATCAACAATGAAGTATAACAATTAAACAACCCTCTTTATATAGCCCGGACCCACCCTGGGATCCCCTCTGAACAATACCTAAACATGCAACCCGGTCTACACCAAGACCAACTCAAAATCAGATATAACAATAACCCGGCCTCTCAAAGACCATAAACAATTATAACATTTTAATAACATAACCCAGTCCACTCAGGGGACCCACAATTCAATACACAATGTAATAAAGTAAACCTGTACCAGGCGTGGTACCCAAGCCAACCAGTTAGTATTTTTCATACCAGGCATGGTACCCGAGACAACCGTTAGTATACCGATACCAGGCGTGGCACCCGAGCCAATCGAATGTCAACCAATCCACAGTTACAAACAATGAACAATCAAGCAAAATACAGAGTTTAATTCAGCAGACTGTTAAACAGGACCATTAGACATTATTAAATCATTCCCTGAGCAATGCAAATATCATACAATTACTTAGATAAGAGTACATCAACATACAAGGTGTACAGGAATCAATAACCATCACCTACCTCGAAATGATCCAAAGCTCTACTCGACCCGAGCTTTCCCATTCTCCAAAATTCTTGCTTGTTCTTGGTCTAAAATAATATACAAGTACTAAATTAATAAACATGGCATATACATTATCCGGATTACACCAAATCCTAAACCCTAGGCCAACCATGATCATTCCATCCTTTTCTCAGGCTTTTCCACCATTAATTCTCCTAGATCTACCATTTTTCATAGATATAATTAGAGAATTAAAGTCACATGATCATAATACAGTAATTTTAACCATAACCAAGGACTTCCATACCTAGAATCCCTCTCCTTCCCTGGATTCTACCATCCCTAAGTCATTCCCAATCTTTCCCAAAGTATACCCCTAGAAATTCTATAGCATAGGGAAAGTAGTACGGATCTTGGAGAGTAGAAACCTTACCTTAGGGAAGAAAACTAATGCAAAACGGAGGAAAATCGCTTGGATCGCCCTAGCCCTTCTCCCAAACATGTTTGTGAAAACTGAATGTTTTGGGGAATGTTTCTGCATTAAATCCCTTCGAGCCCACTATTGCGGTCCGCTCCACTATAGAGGTACCGCTGTAGCAGAGTCGTTATCTATGGCAAAGGCTGACCATCATTGACTTTCGCTATAGCGGTATTTTCTCCGCTACAGCGGAGGTCGCTATGGCAGAGTGTCAACCGGCGTGGCAGTTGACACAAAACAGAACGTCATAAAATCTCTAAAATTGGTTCATTTTACAACACATTTATTTTTTTGATGTCCCGAATCAACCCCTTCGCGTCAACCTTAATACTGGGAGTTCTACTTATCAAAATTCAATTTTGAAAAGTCCCTCGGACTCCTTTACGTCTTAGCTAAATGGAAAACTAGTTCGAGTCAAGACTCTCTTCCCAATCCTTACCCGGATTGCCCTAGACTATACCTTGCTTCTAAACCAACTGAGACTAGCCTAGCCTAAAATTTTCAACTCCCAAACTCGGAAGTTTTCTAACCCGAGACTTGGCACGAAATGTTTACCTACAACGATGAACCCGGTTATTACATTTGTAACTCTTGGTTGTCTGTTCTCTGTTCTAGTTCCTTGTGCTTCCTCTATTTTTCTCTGTGACCACTTTCTTTCTATCTGCTATATTACTATTTTTATATCTTATATGCACTCAGTCGGCCCATGATGCCTACTGGGTACCCGTTGCTTTACAATTGGTGCTCATACTACACTTCTGCATCTTTCTGGTGCATATACTAGTTGATCTTTTGCCGTTGATCACGTTGGAGGCTCGTGCAGGTTTTAGGATCTTCGAGACTAGGGTGAGTGCCTGACGACCGGGGCTTGACCACATCTCAGCTTTTGTACTATTACTCTTTGTATATTCGGAGACAATTGTACTTATCATTTTGTTACTTCTAGCATTTGTATTCCATTAGAAGCTTTTGTACTATCGATACCAAGTCTTGGGGTGGGTGTAGTATTATTTTTTATATATTTCGGGTTGTTGCTTCCGCGTTGTCTTATCTTTATATTCTGCTTCTGCTTATTTCAGTTCATTGTGCGTATTGGTTAGGTAGTAGCCCATTACTAACCTTTCCGAGGTATGAGAATTGGTTCGCCTACTGGTGGGTTATATGTCCCATCATGACCTGAGAAATTGGGTCGTGACAATATACCTACATCCTAAAGAGGATGTAGAAGGAGTAGTATCAGTACACCACACATTCTGGTAGGCATCATCTTTCGACTAAGATTAGTTCATGTAACATGATATAAAATCAATAAAATCAATAGATATATTCATGCAATAACTTCTTGTCACTTACTCATACGTCACTATAGTTCCTCAGTACGTCAATAGAAGATTAGAATTATCCTTCCTTATTTTCAAAACATTCCCTTAATTATGACCCCTAGACATTTCTTTTCCACTTGTGATAATTACAAGGATCACCATGAAAATTAACTAGCACCTAGCACCACTATGATTACAGACACCATTATCGTTTATCCCATAATTTAACTATCATAGGATATTAAGCTTGTGACTCTTATCATTTTTCACAGCGACTTCCCTCACAATCATAGTCAACCCAGTAGCAACAGAAACTACAACACATAACACTTAATCTCAGGAATTAAGCAGTCAATAATAACAAGGTAAATAAATTAATTGCAGACATATCAATGCCAATTGACACTGGACATATAAGTCACAAAAACAAACATAATAAGTCATCACAAAGCTCTATAAGAATAATACGATAAGGACACCATCATGGACTTTTATCCATACTGAATCAGAGTTGTATAGCTTCTGTATCTCATCAATCTCACTCTGTATCATATTTAAAATATATCGGTCACTCATTTATACACACATACTAAAGGAACTTTAATCTTACCCAACTAGTTATGACTTGCAGGGGACCCTAGGTGATCATGTATTGTACTGGTATGGAACCTAATTCATCACATAACCCTTCATCCGTAAGCTCACATCGAACTCGAGTCACTCATCTCAAGATAATTATATATCCCTCCTTCCTCTCAACATATCTTAGTATGTTCTCTGTTTAGTTATCTCACAAGATAATAACAATAAGTACACAATGATAATCACAAGTTCAAACCATAACCATCAGTCATTTTAAGACAGACTTCAACAATTGACAGTTTATTCATACAAGCAAGCATTGTCAAGCCAACAGTTATTAATCACATTCTATGTCCAAAGATCAATCAAGCATGATTTATCAACTTATAACACATACAAGTGACTAATCTAAGTCTAACTCCAAATAAGACACCATCAATTCACCACAGTTACTCAACAACATTATCATACCAAGGAATATGAAATTCAGTTTATGTGTAGGACTGGATCATTCATATTGTTATCAATATTATAAGCATTACACCATTAGAAGATTTCATAGGACAATACCCCAACACTCAAATCTAACATAGTTCTTAGTTCATTCATCTTTTACCACAAATCATATTTTAATACTTAGCCATGTTTCCTCCCATTAAATTCATCTTAAGACAACCCTATCGTTACTGCTAGTTACTACTTCATAACCCGTACTGAGACAAAATAATTATAATCACTACAATGTGAACACTCCACCAGGAAAGCATGCAAATAAAGGTTACTAATTCCACAATTCCTTAATATAATTAATTTTAGTTTTTTTATAGTTGAATTAATACGTAACAATTCACCTTCTTTTACCATAACCTTGTCTGAATTTATGACCATACATTGATATGTGTATGTAAATCACTACACACATATCCCATCTACATTATTCTAGGTGATATTCTATCGAGCATCATGCCTAAAGGCCTAATTAAATTTTCTCTCATCAATTCTATAATGCATACACGATTTACTAATCAAAGTATAAACTCAAGTAAATCATAACCTTCCTTGACGCCAAGCTGCTACCATAGTATCAGTAGAACTTTTTCTCCTTTCTCTCCATCCAGTATATATGGTGGAGAATTAGCAAGAAATATTGTGGAACTACATTCTTGGAGAGCTACTCCTCGTTGTTCTTAGATTTTCTTTCTTGAAAAGTACCCTAGAGAATTTTTAGGAGGAAACCCTCCTTAGAATAAGAGTTGACCTCTGAAATAAAATTAAACACGGAATTTTGGTTTGCATCTTTTGCAACAACATTCACCACCTTTGCTGTAGCAAACTCGCTATAACAGCCCACCGACCGCTAAGATGGAACTCGCCTATCCAAGCTCACATTATTCGACTCTATTTTACTTAATATTTGCTTAACATTTACACCTGTTATTCCAACACTAAACCTTATACCTATAAAATTTAAATCCTTACATCTGTATCATAGAAGATTCAATAATGATAGTACAATCATTATATCAGATACCAATTAAATAATCGTTCATCCCTGAATGAACCTGGCTGAAGTGGGAGCAAGAGTCTCTTTTGTGTCAAGGTCTAAATTTAAAAGAGATTACATCTAAGATCGCTTTATTCTTCATTTTATCTGACTTACTTGATCATATAACCAATCAAATAATATTTCCACTTGATTTTTTTACCGATACCCTTTGGAATATTTAGGTACGAAATTAAAGTACTACAAACAAAATTAAAGTACTACACATAAATTTAAATTATTCATTCCACAATATCCCAGCTTAGGAAGAAATTTGATTTACACAGATTTCTCTCAAAGATTTCTTGCTAGAATCTTGGGAAAGATTTTAGCCTGATCATTCTCGAACTTTTTGTACCATCCCTATTTCATAGGTTTCTATTTGATTTACTACCTTTTTAGGTAATTATCTTATATTAATATTGCTACTTTTTAGACCCTCATCGATGGATGACTCAAGATGATTTTTTGATACCAGGAATGATAAGATTAAGCATCAGAGCATGTAATGCTGATGTAATGTGACACAGGATCACATGAGGACTGCTGCAATAATAGAATCTTTTATAGCAATCTCACTACAGCAGACTAATGAGCACCGCAGTAACGGACACCTAGCAGATTTAAAATGAAAAAGAAAGGTTCACTTTTCATATTCTTCAAAACTCAACTCCATTGCACCCGAAATTTCTCTCTACAACTTCCTACTCATCTTGTATATCTAAGTTAGTTCTTACTCATCATTTTTTTATTTCGTTGTTTAGCACTTCTATATTGCATTTATTCATGCCTATTGTACTTGGGTTGATACAAAATTACAATTTTGGGAGTAAGCATTTGCTTGCCCTTGTGGGGGATAAATCCAAATATGCTTATTTATATTTGGTTCTCAAGTTTCTTATATTGATCTTTGCGTAAGATCTACTAAGTTCATGGGGTATTAAACTCAAAAATAGGGTGGGTAACTCAATAAAGGGTTTTGATGTTTTTTGAGCCCTTAGAACTTGACTTGGGGGATAAATCAATATAAAACAAGGGGTAGGTATCATGTATGACAATATATTGCCTGATCTACCCTAAGATTTGTCCAAATGAAGCCAAAAATTCTAAAGGATGGTTGGGGGTCGGGAGTCTACTGAGAAAGATGCCTCTTGCTGCATCAGAAGTCTTCTTGATGGTGCAAGCTCACCATAGTGAGTCATTCCCCAACACAGCGAGTGAGTCTGCTTTGGGAAACTTTGTCTTGCTATAACAACATTTTTGTAGCGGAGGGTCCAGAGGCAGCATCACAATTCCGGAGGGGCTTCAATTCTCATTGACTTTCTTTGTCTTCCTTTTGTTTCTGCTTAACTTATTATCATTTGATCCTTGAAAACATTCTCTAACGTAACTTCTTTTTACAGGTACTACAATTATCATGGCCAAAAGTGGTGATACCCCCATCTAGTAAAGGTTCATGAATGATCAATATAAATGGCAGTTCATAGAGCAGAAAGTCAAGGGACTTATACATAAGCGAGCCTTTATTATGGAGGGTGTAGAGGAGAGAGCACCGAAGTTCTTGGACTTTTTATAGGAGATGAGTTAGACTCCATTAGTAGAGAAACTTTGCCATTGTAATAACAACTTGGTGAGAGAGTTATATGCCATGATCCCAACCATCAACTGGACTCACCCGAAACTGATAATCTACATCCGGGGTAAAAATATCAATATTGGAATGACGACCATCAATGAGGTTCTGGGGTTTCCTAATCCTCCGAAAGCTGAGTTTAGGGCCAAGGATATTGATGGAAATGGCAGTGGTTGGTGGATAGCCTTGTGCAAGAGGACAAGAGGGGAAATATCACCTGAACCAATAGCCAAACGAGAATCAAGAGAACCTACTTCACTATTGAGGCTTGGCAGTGTGTGAACTTGGTTGCCGTGAGGGTTTGCCCTTCTGGTAATGTTAGTGATGTGACCTATCATCTAGCCTTAGTGGTGGCTTGCATATTAGATAGGGTGTAGGTGAATGTAAGGGGGCAGTTGGTGGAGGAGTAAAGGTACTTTTATGCAAAAAGCAGGGTGAGCTTGAAATTCTTCTCTCTCATTACTACTTAGTATGCTCGAGGGAGGGTGCCCATGGAGACAAAGGATCACATGATAGAGTATGATGTGGCCTTTGATCCACTGCAAGTGAAGGGTGCATAGGGGCGCAATAAGAAGAGAAAGGTCGACTCAAAGGGAGAGGGTAGTGATGGTCAGAGGGGTGGTAGAGATGGGATTGGCCCTTCACGGCCTACAGACCCCTTTGAGCGTATAGAGGCAAACATGGCCTTTATGAGGGAACTCCTAAGGGGGTTTTCCCAGCCTCCCTAGGAGACCGCATTGTCGAGTGTTGCTTCTGGTACTATGATGCCTTACAGGGTACATTTGAGTCCCTGACCTAAGCTCATGTAGATCTCCAGGCATACTTGGATGCAGAGAAGAAGAAAAGGCGCTCTCGGGATAAGATGCTGATCCGAATGTGGAAGGGGGTGAAAATCCTCCTAAAGACCCCAGATCCACGTGTGAAGCTCCCTAAAGTGATCAAAGAGGATGCACAACGGTTCTCCTTTTTGAGTGGGTTGGACAATGAGGATTCTAGTGGCTCAGGCCCCGGTAGTGATGGAGCATCTAACTAGTCGGCTAATAAAATGCATCCCCCCTTATTCCCCATGTTTTTCAATTTAAGCTATTATTTGACCTTGTAGGGCTATTTTCAGACAATTTTCATTGTTTTGCATGTTTTGGATAATCTTCTATTTTTGGTTGGATAATTCTCATTGTTTTTTGTTTACGAGTTCCTGTTGATAGCACTTGGAAGACAATGGCCTTATTTTGGGATAGTATGTTCTATGTTATAATCATTTTCATACAATTATGGATCTTTTATCTCAATGAGAAGGTAATTGAGTCCCTAAAATACGCGACTAGATTCTGGATTTTGGACTATGCATGTCCACTGTAGCGGATGACCTTTCTGCTGTAGTGAAGCACTACAACGAAAATTATTTTTCTACGACAGAAAATTACGTTTAGCAAAGGTATGCTATGGCAAGGGTAGTCTAGCTATAGCGACCTACTATAGCGGTTCAAGCCTCGCTGGCACGGACCCCTACACCTAGAAGAGGTGTGCTACAATGGCCACCCACTCACGAAAGCGGGTTCACTGGCAAAGAATTTCTTCATTGTAGCAAAGCTTGATGGGCAATTTGGTATAGTACAAGAACCTTTCACTTATTCGTAGGCATAGGCCTCTTTCACTATTACGTCAACACACACAAATTTAGTCAAAACCCCTAATATGATTTCTATTGTCAGATACCAACTGGGATCTCCCACATACCGATTGAACTCGAAAATATACCAATTGAAATCACCCAGATTCAAATTAGTCCCAAATCAGATAAATGATAAACTAGGATGACAGAATAGGTAAAAAGAAAAGGAAAAACTTTCTAGATGCCTTATAGCCTCATGAGGATTTGATGTGGATATATACGCACCAATTCACAGGACTCTACTTGACATTGCTCTTGTACTTATGAGATCGGTAACCTAGTGCTCTGATACCAATTTCTACAACCCAATTTATGAGATCGTGCAGGCACCTACTCGTTTCTAACTCGATAGGAGAACCGTTACCATCCATCCCCCTTTTAAAATGAAAGTTCTTAAGGAGAAATTATCCGTAATAAACATTTACAATCAAAAAATACTAAATCATCTTTTGTTCTTTCAAAATAATACAACCTTTCTCAAGGACCTAGTCTAGACATGTACAACAGCTTCTAAAACAGAGTAATAACAAAGTAAAAGACACAACTTGTGCCTGAGGAGAAAGATATTCAGAAGTTGATAATAGATATCCGACACTTCATCTAAAACTCCAAACAAACTTAAAATACACCTACATCCCAAAGAGAATGTAGCAATAGTTGTATCAGTACACCACACGTACTAGTAGGCATCATCAACTGACTAAGATTAATTTATACAACACGATATAAAATCAACAAAATCAACAGATAATTTTATACAATAACTTCTTGCCACTTACTCATACGTCACTATAGTTCTTCAGCATGTCAATAGAAGATTAAAATTATTTTTCCTTGTTTTTAATGCATTTCCTTAACGATGACACTTAGACATTCCTTTTTCACTTGTGATAATTATAAGGATCACCAAGACAATTAACTAGTACCTAGCACCACCATGATTACACATGTCATTACCGTTTACTCCACATTTTAACTATCATATAATATTAAGCTCATGACTCTTATCATTTTTTACAGCAACTTCTCTCACAATTATAGTCAATCTAGCAGCCACAGACACGACAACACATAACACATAACACTTAACCTCAGAAATCAAGCAGTCAACAACAATTAGGTAAATAAATTAATAACATACATATCAATACCAATCAACACTGGACATATAAGTCACCAAAATAAACATAATAAGTCATCACAAATCTTTACATGCAATTACGACATGATTATGGAATTTTATCCATACTGAATCACAATTGTATAACCTTTGTATCTCATTAGTCTTCCTTTTTACCATATTTGAAACTTATCAGTCACTCGTCCGTACACACATACTAAAGGAACTTTAATCTTTCCCAACTAGTCATAACATATAGGGGACCCTAGGTATCCATGTATCGTACCAATATGATACCCGATGTATCACATAATTATTCATTCGTAAGTTCACATCAAACTCAAGACACTCATCTCAAGATAATTATATATACCTCCTTCCTCTCAACATATCTCAGTATGTTCTATGTTCAGTTATCTCATAGGATAATAACAATAAGTACACAATGATAAATCACAAGTGCACACCACAATCACTAGCCATTGTAAGACAGACTTCAATAATTTACAGCTTATTCATGTAACCATTGTCAAGCAATTAATTATCAATCACAATCTGTATTCGAAGATCAATCAAGTATTATTTATCAACTCATAACACATACAAGTAACTAATTAAAGTCTAACTCCAAATATGACGCCCTCAATTCATCATAATTACTCAACAACATTATCACATCAGGGAACATAAAATTCAGTTTATGTGTAGGACCCAATCATGCATACTATTATCAATCTCATAAGCATCACACCATTAGCAGGTTTCACAAAACAATACGCCAACACTCAAATCAAATACAATTTATAGTTCGTTCATCTTTTATCATAAATCATACTCTAATATTTAGCCATATTTTCTCTCATAAAGTTCATCTTAAGACAACCCTATCATTACTGCTAGTTACTACTTCACACCCATATTGAGGCAAGAAAATTATAATCATTACAATGTGAATACTCCACCAAAAAAGCATGCAAATAAATGTTATCAATTCCACAATTTCTTCCAATGCTTAATATAATTAATTCCAGTTTTTTTATAGTTGAATTAACACATAACTAATTTACCTTCTTTTAGCTTAGCCTTGTCCAAATTTATAATCATACATTAATATGTGTGCATAAATTAGTATACATGCAACTCCTTTATATTATTTTAGGTGACATTCTACCAAGCACCATGCTCGAAGGCCTAATCATGCTTTTTCCCATCAATTTTATAACGCATATACGATTTATTAATCAATGTCTAAAGTCATGTAAATTATAACCTACCTCATTACTAAGCTGATGGCATAGTATGTATAGTACTTTGCTCCTTGCTCTTGATCCAGCATCCATGATGGAGAATTGATGAGGAATATGGTGGAACTGCGTTCTTGGAGAGCTACTCCTCTCTTTTCTTAGGTTTTTCTATCTTGGAAAGTACCCTAGGTCATTTTTAGGAGGAAACCCTCCTTAGAATAAGAGCTGAGCTCTAAAATAAACTTAAATACAAAATTTTAGTTCACGTCTTTTGCTGCACCAGTCACCACCTTCACTATAGAGGGCTCGCTATAGCGGCCCATCGACCTCTATAACATGACTCGCCTGACCAAGCCCCTTTCATATTGACTCTATTTTACTCAAGATTTGCTAAATATTTACACCTGTTATTTCAAAATAAAATCTCATATCAATAATATTTTAATTCTTACGTCTGTATTCGCAAAAGATTCAATAATGACGGGACAAATTATTACAAGAAGTTATTTCTGTTTTTACTAATTAAGCTAGCGTGTTCTCAAAATAGTACAAATACATAATTATCTAGTTCTAGCTAAGTGTGAATAGTAGCTGAATTAAAGTTATGTGATCTTATTGCCTTGTATTTTTGTTAAAGCCAATGGTGTTATTGTAAGAACTAAAAAATCGTATATCTAATATAAAATATTTTATATAATCTTGCTATATTTATTTTTCTTTTTTAGCCTATCCTATGTTATTGTTCTTACTATTGTGTACAAGTTATTTTTTCATAGAGAAGGCACAATTTGAAATATACATACATACATACATATATATATATATATATTCATATATATACATACATACATATATATTGATATATATAATATATAATATATATATATATACTATATATATATATATATATATATATATATATATATATACTAGTTCTGGACACGTAACGCACGTGTGTCTCGTATGAATTAATATAATTTTTTTAATGATATAGATAATATTAAACCATATGAGTAATGAGAAACTAAAATTATGAAAGAAAGGTACAATAGTGTGTATTCATACACAATCAAATGGATTGGTATAACTTTTTTCTTACGCAGTTTTAATATACTAAAAATTTATTGAGACATGTTTCTTATTTTTTGATATTCCAACACCACATAGTTTAGATGTAAATATGAGAGTAATGTCTCGGTTATGTTTGTAAATGTTTCACTCTTAAAGTTTGCATTTTGTTTTTAAGAAATTTCAGTGATTTTTTTTATGGTCACACACATATATATCAAGAATGTGTTGCCAAATGATAGTTGTATTTTGTAAAAATTATACAAAACTTGAATCAACGCAAGTCAATTTCATGATATACACCCGTAAATAATAATCGCATATTCTATCTAAAGTCTATATCGTTTATATATACTTCTCAAATATTTCATATTAAAGTGTATGTACAAGTATCCTTTGTTTGATTTAAGATAATGTATACTTTCGTCTATGAATTTGACAAAAGAATAATATTATTTGAATTTTTTTAAATATAATCGTATTATGAAATATAACAAAATCGATATGTATTCACTTACAAGAAACTTGGTATAAATCATTCAAATATGAAGATCTTGCTAAAATATATTGGGTGTAAACATCCAAAAAAAAAAAAAGTGTCCAAACGATTTCTCAAAGGACTAATAATTGCATGTTTTATCTAAAGTCTATTATTTTGTATATACTTCTCAAAAATGTCATACATATATTATATTTTTCTACAAATCGCATTATAGTTCTATCATCTATGAAAATAAATTTTTTTTAAAAAATTGTAAACATCATATCAATTACGTACCTGTTGATGTGATTGAAAAGTGAAAAGTGCACAATTATAAATTTAAATCTGAAACAAAAAAAAAAGAAATAATAAAAATTAGTTCGGAAACACTAAATATTAGAGCAAAGCAATTGCAAGAAAGAGAACTATACAGCGAAAGAGGACAGAGGTAAAGAAATGATAATTGATCCACATGAATATAATATATATAAACGAATTTGCTATCCAAATTCGTAACAGATGTAAGCTGATGGATCAGTGAGTGTTTTTGGTTTTATTGCATTATTGAATTTAATTAAATAATTAGAAAACTGAAAGTTAATAACATGTTTGTACGGTTTTGAATACTTGGAGTTGTAAGGTTGCTGGGAAATTAAATTTAAAACTAAGGGAAGTTATAATGTTGGACTTCAATTTCTGCATTATATAATTAAAATATTAGTGTTTAATTAAATATTTAATTAAATTTTAATTAAGTAGAGGGGCAAAATGGTAATTCAACTTTGCACTTTAGAGCTTTCCACTTTTAATAATATACTAGTTCTGGAACACGTGCGTTGCACGTGTATCTCATGCTAATTAATATAAAAAATTTAAAATGGTAATAATAGTATTGCAATATGTATGTGATGAGTTGTATGAAATTTTAAAAAGAAAAATAAAAGTGTGAACTGATGAATAGTGAGCCTTTTGATGCAATTTGTTAGAACAACTTCAATCATATAAATTTTGTAATATATAAAACTTCAATTTGATAATTTCATGTCTTCGATATATGCTTCAATAATATGCAATTTACATTTCATTATAAACATTTTTGGATATGGTTTCAAATAATTTACATCTAAAATTAAGTTTTTGTTTTGCTTCAAGAAATTGTAGCCTACTTCTTTATATAGACCCATACATATTGAAAAAGTGTTAAAAAAGGTATTTTGTAAAAATCGTACAACGAACATATGTATTCCTTAAGTTGGCTAGTAAATAATTGTTAAATTCATGGTATACAAGTGGTGACTGGTGGAATGCAAAGAAGTGACAATTATATATCATAGAGAACCTAATAGTATCTAACATCAAAAAGTTTAATTGATATATATTAATAATAATTGCACAAATATGTGTCTTTTGTTTGATTCAAAATTATGAGTAATTTCTTTCATGAATTTGATAAAAGAATATTCATTGTAACTCATATATATATATATATATATATATATAATAAATAATATATATATATATATATATATAAATAAATATATATATATATATATATATATAATATAATACTAATATATATATATATTATGATATATCTCAGTTGCATGATATAAGCCATCGGCCAAATATTTCAATTCAAATAGGAGAATTAAAGAATAAAAAGATCTCATGTTCGATTAGAAATATTAGAATAATGACAATTGAGGCTTGTCAAATATTTGAGTGCTTTTACCAATCGATAGGTTTCAAGATTTGAGTCAAATTGGAATATAAGTAGAAACACTATTGATTCTCCTAGAGGAAAAAAACATAATGATACACGTGTGAAATTGTAATCCTTATCAATTGTAGTTTGAAAATAAAACAACATATCATGTGTCCCCCCCAAAAAAAAATTATTTTAATTTTTTGGCTAGAATATTATAAACTGTAATTAGATTTAGTGTAGCAATTTAGTTTGTTTTGCAATTAAAAAAATGAATGAATGAAAAACTTATGTTGAGGTTTTTTTAATGACACTCAGTAATCGATGATAATGATTTACGATAACATCTATTAAAATAGAATTAAAAAAAAGATGGAGATAATTGTATAGTAGATCAAATAAATACAATCGATGATAATGATTCATGACAATATCTACTAAAACAAAATTAAAAATGAAAATGGATATAATTGTATAGATATAATAAATACGATAATATCTTAATAAATATAAACAAAAAATTCATATTCTTGTTGATATTACAGAGAATTAGATAAAAACACTAACTTTGACCTTTACAAATAATGAGAAGAGAGCAAATGAAAAGCCAAAGATCAAAAAACGTAAAATAAAGTTACTCTAAAATAAATTAAAGTAATGGAGTTTAATGGAAAAATTAAAAGCTTCTTTATCACGGACACTTTAGCTTAGAAGGGGAAAAGACTTGATTGTGATTAATTGACACGTTCATCAAAGGCTTCAGCCAAAATTTACCATTTAATATAGGATTTTTATTAAAATGAGGATGACATTTATTAGTTTTTATTTAATTAATAGAAAATAATTTGCTTTTAGGTACAAGCTGTGACTAACTGCTATTGTTTATGATAAAAAGGTACTAGTTCTAACTTTTGGTATTCTTAATAAACAATTACTAAGAGCTGTTCCGTTATATATGCTATGAATTTATTATGTTCATTATTTCACATGGTTAGTACATTGTATTTTATGTGTTCATAAATTTTATGAGTAGTGGAAAAAAACTCAGTTTAATATATAATATTTTTATAATTAATATTGAAGGTCAATTTAATTTTAGAGGATAAGGTTTAAAATATTATTTGATTAGTATTAGTATACTAATATGGAGTAATATGATTATTATTTAATATTTAATTATTAAATATTTTATAATATGATTTTGAGTTAGTATAGGGGTAAAATGGTAATCTAACTTTGCACTTTGGAGCTTCCTACTTTTAATAATATATGATATATATATATATATATATATATATATATATATATATATATATATATATATATATATATAAACATATATTCGCTCTATAGCTGATGGTTTTGAATAATTTTTGATTTTCTGAATTTTTTTCACATAAGTGTGTCATGATGGTAAAATCCTCAAATCTACATTCTTTAAAATTGATACTTGGTTTTGTTAACAGTTGATACATTATTGAGGTGAAATGTATTAGAAACTTTCAAGTCATCTTTATGATTTGATATGGACATTTTGATGCTAAGAAGGTATTTGTGAAAGTCGGGTAAGGAATTAGAAAAATAAACAGGTATGAAAAATTATATGTGATTGTAAGAACTCTTTTTGTGGGACTATCAATTATATTTGATTGCAATTAGACTTTGACAGGATCAACTTAAAGGGCTCATCTGATGTCTTTCCATACATTCAAAAATCAACGAATAAGTAATAATATAATACAACTAATTTGCTGCTTGATGAAAGAGATCTGAATAAGAGCAATAACCATGATAAATTATTGGTGATACAGATCAATTTTTAGTTTGATCAAATTGTTAATTGGTTGTTGTTACTGCTAAGAGTTTCTCACACTTCAAGTGAGTTCTTATATTATATTATTTTCAATTTCAAATTTCTATTAACCTTGCCATTTATCTAAATAAAACAAAATTGTCAATAATAAATGTTCCTAAAGCTTCATGATCAATATTACATTGCATTCCTTCCCCATTCCTTCGAAAGGGATAAGGATTATAGTTCTTTAGAAACAAGTCTATTTTTGTTGAATTTTATCATTGACATAATGTCTTAACTTAAGTTTCTTTTACTTTATCTTTTCAAAATAGGGTATTGAATAAATATTAGAAACTTTCCTTGGAAAATATATACACCATAAAAGGTGACCTTTTGAAATGACATATGAGTTGGAATTGTAACTAATAATGAAAAAGATGTAAAAGCAATTAACAAGATATTTTTTTACTAGTTCAAAGTTACCGATTTAAATAATAAATAAAATTAAACTTGTCACGACTCAGACCGTCGTGAGTGCCACCCACCCAACTCCCGGATGAGCGAACCAGTAGAGTTCAACCCTTAGCCTAACTAACAGCCTAAAACCAGCAAACAAAAAATAAACTAGCAATTCAAATAATGCGAAAGGTCTTTCATTGAAATAAAACCTGCGGAAATTCCCCTAGAATCTGAAAGTCATCGTACCAAACACTACCAATACTAGAGTACGGGGATGCAATCCCAAAACTTAAAATAATAAAGAGATAGTCTAAGCCCGAAATATTTGGGCTACAACTCAAAGATAAACACCAAGGAGGCTTGGTCGAACAACTCACCCTTGATATCTGGAACAGTCCGGCCTACAAGTGAGGTCGTGCGTCAACCGCCGGAAGATTTTTTGTACTCACAAGAAAAACAAGCAAGTGCAGTATCAATACACAACCACCGTGTACTTGTAGGATCATCAGTCAGTTCCAAAGAAAACAGTGTATAATCAGTACAACAAATCAAGTATAAGTACGGAAAACATGCAACAAGTCAATATGCTCCCCTAGACTACAAGTCTCTACCTAGCTTGTTCCTGCATGAAATTCACCTTTTATTACTCTAAACAACAATAACAAAATCAATAAATCATTCTTTTTGTCTAGCTCGGACCCACCCTGGGATCCCTTCTAAACAACACCAAAGTGTTAAACAGACAACCCGGCCTAATCCAAGACCAACTCAACGATATAACATGATTCCCGGTCACTCAAGGACCACCAATGAATATCACAATACAATCAAATAGCCCAGTCCACTCACAGAGCCAATAACAGTCAATGCAATACAACATTATCAATGCAATGATGCAGTAAAATAAACTCGTACGAGGCGTGGTACCCGAGCCAATCGTTAGTATTCCGTACCAGGCGTGGTACCCAAGCCAACCATTTATTATACCCGTACCAGGCGTGGTACCCGTGCCAACCGTTAGTATACCTGTACCAGGCGTGGTACCCGAGCCAACCGAATGTCAATAATCCACAGTCTAATAATGAACAAACAACTTGTAAACCAACAAGCAACACACCGTTCAATTCTATAAAACAGAATCCTTAGACATTCTACACAATTCCTCTAAGCCATGCAATTCATACAAACACTTAGATAAGAGTACAAAATATACAACATTCATAGGAATCATAAGCCATCACCGACCTTGAAATGATCCAAGCTCTACTCAACCCGAGCTTTCCCGTGTTCTGAATTCCTTTCTCGTTCTTGGTCTAAAACAATATAGAAGTACTCAAATTAACAAACAAGGTCTGCACATTACCCGGATTACACCAAATCCAAGAACCCCAGGCCACCCATGATCATCCTACCCGTTTTCCTGGGCTTTCTTCTATTAATTTTTCTAGTTCTATCATTTTCACGGATAAAAATAGAGAATTTAACAACATACGATCATAATACCTAACTTTTAACAATACCCAAGAACTTTCATGCCTAGAATCCCCCTTCTTCCCTGGATTCTACAATCCCTAGGTTATTCCAACCTTTCCCCAAGTTCCCTTCTAGCAATTCTACCGCGTAGGAAAAGTAGTACGAAGTTTGGGGAGTAGAATCCTTACCTTTAGGATGAAAAATAGTTGAAAACTGGTAGAAATTGTCCAAAATTTCCCCCTTCTTCTCCCAAAATGTTTCAAGAAACACTAAACTATTTTGGGGAAGTTTATTGTCACGACCCAACCCGTCGTGAGTGACACCCACCCAACCCCCGGATGAGCGAACCAATAGAGTCCCACTCTTTGCCTAACTAACAGCCTAAAACCAATAACAGAAGGTAAACTAACAATTAAAATAAGCCAAAACTAATCATTAATATAATCACGCGGAAAATTCCACCTAGGAACTGAAAGTCATTGTACCAAACGTCAATACCAAATCTAGAGTACAGGGATGCAAACTCAAAAGATAAACTGAAATAGTTTTAAGTCCGAAACAATTGGACTGAAACTCTAAAGATGACCCAAGGTAGCTTGAATCAAGCAACTCACCCTTGAAAGTCACAAATCGCCGGTGCTAGATGCGAGGTCGCATCTCAGTCGCTGGTAGATTTCCTTTACTCACCAAAAGAAAGACAAGTGCAGTATCAGTACACCACCACTGTGTACTGGTAGGATCATCAGCCAGTTTTCAAGTAAACAATATATATTTTGTACAACAATATAAAGTAAGGAGTATGGCAAACATGCAACAATAATCACAGGCACATCTAACCTACAGATCTCTACCTATCTTGTTACCGCATGAATCCATCTCTTACAGTTCTAACCCACAAACATGTAACCATAACAATCCTTTCCGTCTAGCCCGGACCCACCCTGGAATCCCCTCTAGACCACACCAAAGGTAATTTCTCAACCCGGCCTAAACCAAGACCAACACAACAGTTATACAACAGTTTTCGGCCACTCAAGGACCATCAACGCTAGCACCTTTAACTAGACAACCCGGTCCACTTACAGAACCATTACCAAGTATTACATCCAGTAAAATAATCCAGTCCACTCACGGAACCAATATCAAGTATCACATTCAGTAAAACAATCCGGTCCACTCACGAAACCAATATCAACCAATGCAATACAATAGTCAATGAAATAATGCAATATGTAATAAAGTAAACCCGTACCCGGCATGGTACCCGTGCCAACCAAATGATATACCCGTAAAAGGCATGGTACCCATGCAAACCATGTGTTATACCCGTACCAAGCGTGGTACCCAAGCCAACCAAATGTCAACAACCACAGTCAATATATGAACACACACAACTTGTAAAACCAACAAGTAAACCGTTCAATCACAGACTGTAACCAGGAACCTAAACATTCCACACAATTTCCCTAAGTAATGTAAGGCATACAATCACTTAGATAGGAGTACATCACTATACATATTCACAGAAAATCATGAGTCATCACCTACCTCGTAATGTTCCAAGCTCTATTCGACCCGAGCTTTCCCGTGTTACGGATTCCTCTCTCGTTCTTGGTCTAAAAACAACACATAATATATACCATTAACACATAAGGCATGCACATTACCCGGATTATATAAAATCCCCAAACCCCAGGCCATCCATGATCATCCCACATTTTCCCGGGCTTTTCCACCGTTAATTCCCCTAGTTCTATCATTTTTACGGATAAAAATAGGAAATTAAACAATCTATGATCATTTTAATGTACTTTATCAATGCCCAAGAACACACATGCTTGGAATTCCTTCCTTCCCCGAATTCCACCATCCCTAGGTTATTCTAACATTTCCCCAATTTCCCTCCTAGCAATTCTACCGCACAGGAAACGTATTATCAAGTTTGGAGAATGAAAGCCTTACCTTAGGGAAGATTTTGACGGAAGAATGAAGAAAATTGCCTGGAAATTGCCCAGCCCTTCTCCAAAACAAACTTGTGAAAATTAAATATTTTGAGAGCTGTTTGTGCATTAAAAATCCATCGGCCCACTATAGGAGTTCCCGCTCCGCTGTAGCGGTAGGCTGCTGCTATAACGGTCTCAAGTGGGTTGACCACCCTTTGACCGCCGCTATAGAGGTAATTTCTACCGCTATAGTGGTGGCCGCTATCGCGCATGACAGCGCTCGTCACAAACAAAAAGTTTGGAACTCTGCCTATTTTGGCCATTTCACAACACTCTTGTTTCCCTCGACGTCCCGAAAAAACCCCTTCACGTCAAACGCGATTCTGGGAGTTCTACTTACCCAAATACGATTCCAAAAAGTCCCCCAGACTCCTTCATGTCTTGGCTACATGGAAAACTAGCTCACTCCAAGATACCAAAATCCATTTTTACCCGGATTTCCCTAGACTCTACCTCGCTGCAAAACCAACCGAGGCTAGCCTAGCCGAAAATTTCAAACTCCCAAACACGGAGTTTTCTAACTCTAAAACATGGCACGATAGAACTACCCATAACGATGGATCCGGTGATTATAACAGATACCAATTTACCCATCGTTCATCCCCGAACGATCAAAACCAAATTTACAGAAACAAAAGGAAGGAAGTGTAGTACCTGAATCCTCAAATAGTTGAGGGTAATTGTCCCGCATATCCTTCTCGGTTTCCAAGTGGCTTCCTCAACCGGACGATGCTTCCACTGAACCTTCACCATGTCAATCACCTTTGTCCTCAACCTCTGGACATCCCGAGCAAGAATCAAAATCGGTTCTTTCTCATAACGAAGATCTTTATCGAAAAGTACCTCATCCCACTTGATGATGTAGTCCCCATCCCCATGTTATCGCTTGAGCATGGATACATGAAATACCGGATGGACGCCCGACAAACTAGGTGGCAGTGTTAACTTGTAAGCCATTGGCCCCACAATTTCAAGCACTTCAAACGGACCAATGAACCGAGGTCTAAGCTTGCCCTTCTTACCAAACTGCATACCCCTTTCATTGGCGATACTTTTAGCAATAATTATTCACCAACCTGAAAGTCCATGTCCCGGACCTTGCGATCTGCATACTCCTTTTGCCTGCTTTGAGCAGCCAACAACTTGGTCTGTAGGCCTCGTACCTTTTCCAGTGCTTCCTTCACTAAGTCTACTCCCAGAGGCTTCACATCACCTTCCTCAAACCACCCAACCGGTGATTTGCAGTTTCTCCCATACAGGGCCTCGAACGGTGCAATATCAATACAGGAGTGGTAGATATTATTATACGAGAATTCACACAATGGTAAAAATTAGTCCCAATGACCACCGAAGTCCATTACACATGCTCTCAGCATGTCCTCCAATACCTGAATCATCCTCTCCGACTGACCATCAGTCTAAGAATGGAAGGCTGTGCTAAAGGTGAGTTGTGTACCCAACTTTTCATGTAACTTTCCCCATAACTTAGAAGTAAACTGCATACACCTGTCTGAAATAATGGATAGTGGTACCCCATGCAGTCTCATAATATCCTTCACGTAGATCTTGACCAATTGCTGTGAATTGTAACCTACCATGACTGAAATGAAATGAGTGGACTTGGTCAACCTATCAACAATGACACAAATTGAGTCATACTTCCCCAATTTCTTGGGAAGATCCACCCCAAAATCCATGGCTATCCTTTCCCACTTCCAATCTAGAATTGGCATTCTATAAAGTAGTCCTGTAGGTCTCTGATGTTCATATTTCACCTGCTGAAAGTTCTGACATTTGGACACAAAATCTTCTATGTCCCTTTTCATTCCGGGCCACCAGTAACGCTGCCTCATGTTCCTGTACATTTTGGTCACACCTGGATGAATTGAGTACCGCAAACTGTGAGCTTCTGTCAAGATTTTGTGTATTATATTGTCAACTCGAGGAACACAAATCCTCTCCCTGAAATGAAACACTCCACCAGAGTATAACATTACGTCTCTGTAACCAGGAACCTAAACATTCTACATAATTTCCCTAAGTAATGTAAGGCATACAATCACTTAGATAGGAGTACATCACTCTACATATTCACAGAAAATCTTGATCCATCATCTACCTCATAATGTTCTAAGTTCTATTCGACCCAAACTTTTTCGTGTTCCAGATTCCTCTCTCGTTCTTGTTCTAAAAACAACACATAATACATACCATTAACACATAAGGCCTACACATTACCCGGATTATACCAAATCCCCAAACCCCAGGACATCCATGATCATCCTACCCTTTTGCCAGGCTTTTCCACCGTTAATTCCCCTAGTTTTATCATTTTTATAGATAAAAACAGGAAATTAAACAACCTATGATTATTTTAATATACTTTATCAATGCCCAAGAAAACACATGCTTGGAATACTTTTCGTTCCCCGAATTTCACCATCCCTAGGTTATTCTAACCTTTCCCCAATTTCCCTCCTAGCAATTCTACCGCATAGGAAACATATTATCAAGTTTGGGGAACGAAAGCCTTAGGGAAGATTTTTGACGGAAGAATGAAGAAAATTGCCTGGAAATTGCCTAGCCCTTCTCCAAAAAAAACTTGTGAAAATTGAATATTTTGAGAGCTATTTCTGCATTAAAAACCCATCGGCCTGCTATAGCGGTTTCCGCTCCGCTATAGCGGTAGGCTGCCGCTATAACGGTCTTAAGTGGGTTGACCACCGCTATAGAGGTAATTTCTACCGCTATAGTGGTGGCCGCTATCGCGCATGACAACGCTCATCACAGACAAAAAGTTTGGAACTCTGCCAGTTTTGGCCCTTTCACAACACTCTTGTTTCCCCCGACGTTTTGAAATAACCCCTTCACGTCAAACGCGATTCTGGGAGTTCTACTTACCCAAATACGATTCCAAAAAGTCCCCCGGACTCCTTCATGTCTTGGCTACGTGTAAAACTAGATCACTCCAAGACACCTAAATCCATTTTTACACGGATTTCCCTAGACTCTACCTCGCTCCAAAACCAAACGAGGCTAGCCTAGCCGAAAATTTCAAACTCCTAAACACGGAATTTTCTAACTCTAAAACTTGGCATGATAGAACTACCCATAACGACGGATCCGTTCATTATAACAGATACCAATTTACCCATCGTTCATCCCCGAACAATCAAAACCAAATTTACAGAAACAAAAGGAAGGAAGTGTAGTACCTGAATCCTCAAATAGTTGAGGGTACTTGTCCCGCATATCCTTCTCGGTTTCCCAAGTGGCTTCCTCAACCGGACGATGCTTCCACTGAACCTTCACCATATCAATCACCTTTGTCCTCAACCTCTGGACATCCCGAGCAAGAATCAAAACCGGTTCCTTCTCATAACGAAGATGTTTATCGAAAAGTACCTCATCCCAGTTGATGATGTAGTCCCCATCCCCATGGTATCGCTTGAGCATAGATACATGGAATACCGGATGGACGCCCGACAAACTAGGTGGCAGGGTTAACTTGTAAGCCACTGGCCCCACAATTTCAAGCACTTCAAACGGACTGATGAACCGAGGGCTAAGCTTGCCCTTCTTACCAAACTGCATACCCCTTTCATTGGCGATACTTTCAGCAATAATTATTCACCAACCTGAAAGTCCATGTCCCGGACCTTGCGATCTGCATACTTCTTTTGCCTGCTTTGAGCGGCCAACAACTTGGTCTGTAGGCCTCGTACCTTTTCCTGCGCTTCCTTCACTAAGTCTACTCCCAGAGGCTTCACATCACCTTCCTCAAACCACCCAACCGGTGATCTGCAGTTTCTCCCATACAGGGCCTCAAATGGTGCAATATCGATACTGGAGTGGTAGCTATTGTTATACTAGAATTCACACAATGGTAGAAATTGGTCCCAATGACCACCGAAGTCCATTACACATGCTCTCAGCATGTCCTCCAATACCTGAATCATCCTCTCCGACTGACCATCAGTCTGAGAATGGAAGGCTGTGCTAAAGGTGAGTTGTGTACCCAACTTTTCATGTAACTTTCCCCATAACTTAGAAGTAAACTGCGTACCCCTGTCTGAAATGATGGACAGGGGTACCCCATGCAATCTCACAATCTTTTTCACGTAGATCTTGGCCAATTGCTGCGAATTGTAATCTACCCTGACCGAAATGAAATGAGCGGACTTGGTCAGCCTGTCAACAATAACCCAAATTGAGTCATACTTCTCCAATGTCTTGGGAAGATCGACCATAAAATCCATGGCTATCCTTTCCCACTTCCACTCTAGAATTGGCATTCTCTAAAGTAGTCCTGTAGGTCTCTGATGTTCATACTTCACCTGCTGAAAGTTATGACATTTGGACACAAAATCTACTATGTCCCTTTTCATTCCGGGCCACCAGTAACGCTGCCTCAAGTTCCTAGTCATTTTGGTCACACCTGGATGAATTGAGTACCGCAAACCGTGAGCTTCTGTCAAGATTTTGTGTATTATATCATCAACCAGAGGAACACAAATCCTCTCCCTGAAATGAAACACTCCACCAGAGTATAACAAGACGTATCTGTAACTAGGAACCTAAACATTCCACATAATTTCCCTAAGTAATATAAGGCATACAATCACTTAGACAGGAGTACATCACTATACATATTCACAGAAAATCAAGATCCATCACCTACCTCGTAATGTTCCAAGCTCTATTCGACCCAAGATTTTTCGTGTTCCAGATTCCTCTCTCGTTCTTGGTCTAAAAACAACACATAATACATACCATTAACACATAAGGCCTACACATTACCCGGATTATACCAAATCCCCAAACCCTAGGCCATCCATGATCATCCCACCCTTTTCCCAGGCTTTTCCACCGTTAATTCCCCTAGTTCTATCATTTTTACGGATAAAAATAGGAAATTAAACAATCTATGATCATTTTAATGTACTTTATCAATGCCCAAGACACACATGCTTGGAATTCCTTCCTTCCCCGAATTTCACCATCCCTAGGTTATTCTAACATTTCCCCAATTTCCCTCCTAGCAATTCTACCGCATAGGAAACGTATTATCAAGTTTGGAGAACGAAAGCCTTACCTTAGGGAAGATTTTGACGGAAGAATGAAGAAAATTACCTGGAAATTGCCCAGCCCTTCTCCAAAACAAACTTGTGAAAATTGAATATTTTGAGAGCTGTTTCTGCATTAAAAACCCGTCGGCCCGCTATAGCGGTAGGCTGCTGCTATAACGGTCTCAAGTGGGTTGACCACCCTTTGACCGCCGCTATAGAGGTAATTTCTACCGCTATAGCGGTGGCTACTATCGCGCATGACAACGCTCGTCACAAACAAAAAGTTTGGATCTCTGCCTGTTTTGGCCATTTCACAACACTCTTGTTTCCCTCGATATCCCGAAACAACCCCTTCACATCAAACGCGATCCTGGGAGTTCTACTTACCCAAATACGATTCCAAAAAGTCCCCCAGACTCCTTCATGTCTTGGATACATGAAAAACTAGCTCACTCCAAGATACCTAAATCCATTTTTACACGGAATTTCCTAGACTCTACCTCGCTCCAAAACCAACCGAGGCTAGCCTAGCCGAAAATTTCAAACTCCCAAACACGGAGTTTTCTAAATCTAAAACTTGGCACGATAGAACTACCAATAACGATGGATCCGGTCATTATAACAGATATCAATTTACCCATTGTTCATCCCCGAATGATCAAAACCAAATTTACAGATACAAAAGGAAGGAAGTGTACTACCTGAATCCTCAAATAGTTGAGGGTACTTGTCCCGCATATCCTTATCGATTTTCCAAGTGGCTTCCTCAACCGGACGAGTCTTCTACTGAACCTTCACCATGTCAATCACCTTTGTCCTCAACCTCTGGACATCCCGAGCAAGAATCAAAACCGGTTCCTTCTCATAACGAAGATGTTTATCAAAAAGTACCTCATCCCACTTGATGATGTAGTCCCCATCCCCATGGTATCGCTTGAGCATGGATACATGGAATACCGGATGGACTTCTGACAAACTAGGTGGCAGTGTTAACTTGTAAGCCACTGGCCCCATAATTTTAAGCACTTCAAACGGACTGATGAACCGAGGGCTAAGCTTTCCCTTCTTACCAAATTGCATACCCCTTTCATTGGCGATACTTTTAGCAATAATTATTCACCAACCTGAAAGTCCATGTCCCAGACCTTGCAATCTGCATACTCCTTTTGCCTGCTTTGAGCAGCCAACAACTTGGTCTGTAGGCCTCGTACCTTTTCCTGTGCTTCCTTCACTAAGTCTACGCCCAGAGGCTTCACATCACCTTCCTCAAACCACCCAACCGGTGATATGCAGTTTCTCCCATACAGGGCCTCAAACGGTGCAATATCGATACTGGAGTGGTAGCTATTGTTATACGAGAATTCACACAATGGTAGAAACTGGTCACAATGACCACCGAAGTCCATTACACATGCTCTCAGCATGTCCTCCAATACCTGAATCCTCCTCTCCGACTGACCATCAGTCTGAGAATGGAAGGTTGTGCTAAAGGTGAGTTGTGTACCCAACTTTTCATGTAACTTTCCCCATAACTTAGAAGTAAACTGCGTACCCCTGTCTGAAATGATGGACAGTGGTACCCCATGCATTCTCACAATCTCCTTCACGTAGATCTTGGCCAATTGCTGTGAATTGTAATCTACCCTGACCGAAATGAAATGAGCGGACTTGGTCAGCCTGTCAACAATGACCCAAATTGATTCATACTTCCCCAATGTCTTGGGAAGATCCACCCCAAAATCCATGGCTATCCTTTTCCACTTCCACTCTAGAATTGGCATTCTCTAAAGTAGTCCTGTAGGTCTCTGATGTTCATACTTCACCTGCTGAAAGTTCTGACATTTGGACACAAAATCTACTATGTCCCTTTTCATTCTGGGCCACCAGTAACGCTGCTTCAAGTTCTTGTACATTTTGGTCACACCTGGATGAATTGAGTACCGCAAACCGTGAGCTTCTATCAAGATTTTGTGTATTATATCGTCAACCCGAGGAACACAAATCCTCTCCCTGAATTGAAACACTCCACCAGAGTATAACATGACGTCTTTGGACTCCCCGGATATTACCTTACCTCACAACTTACACAGTTTCGGATCCTGAAACTGTTTTTCCTTAATTTCCTCTATGAAGGTGGCCTTGACCTCAATGCTGGCCAACAACCCACCTTGATTTGAAACACCCAAGTGCATGAACTTGGCCTCCAAAGCCCGAATTTACTTAGCCAATGGTTGTTTGGACGCCCCCAAACAATCCAAGCTACCCATGCTAATAGTTTTTCGGCTCAATGCATCTGCCACCACATTAGCCTTACCCGGATGGTATTGAATGGTCACATCATAATATTTCAATAACTCCATCCACCTCCTCTACCCCAAATTCAAATCCTTCTCAGTGAAAACATGCTGCAGACTGTGATGATCTGTGAATACTTCACACTTGACACCATAAAGGTAGTGTCTCCAGATTTTCAAAGCAAAACCACTGCTGCCAACTCTAAATCGTGAGTTAGGTAATTCCTCTCATGCACCTTCAACTGCCTGGATGCATAGGCTATCATATTCCTATCCTACATTAACATAGCATCCAAACCAAAATGTGAAGCATCACAGTAAACAAAAAAGTCTTTACCTTCAACCGACAAGGACAAAATAGGGGTTGTGGTCAAAAGTGTCTTGAGCTTTTGGAAGCTCTCCTCGCACTTCTCGGACCACACAAACGGTACCTCCTTATGTGTCAACCTGGTCAAGTGAGTAGCAATGGAAGAAAAATTCTTAATAAACCTCATGTAGTACCCTGCGAGCCCAACATAACTCCTCACATCAGTCACAGAGCTAGGCCGAACCCAACTCTTGACTGCCTCAATTTTCTGGGGATCGACCATCACCCCTTTTTCTGATACTACATACCCCAAGAATGCCACAGAAGTTAATGAAAATTCGCACTAAGAGAACTTTGCATAAAGCTTTTGATGTCTCAAAATATCCAACACAATACGAAGATGATTAGCATTCTCCTCCCTACTCTTAGAGTAGATCAATATATCATCGATGAACACAATAACGAAAGAATCCAAGTAGGACTTAAACACCCCATTCATCAAACTCATGAATGCTGTTGGCGCATTGGTCAAACCAAATGACATTACCATAAACACATAATGCCCATACCGGGTCCGAAAAGCAGTTTTAAGAATGTCCTTAGGTCTAATCTTTAGCTGATGGTACCCCGACCTCAAGTCAATTTTTGAGAACACCGATGCACCCTGAAGCTGTTCAAACAAACCATCTATACGAGGTAGAGGGTACTTATTCCGGATGGTCACCTTGTTCAACTGCCTATAATCTACTACCATCCGCATACTACCATCCTTCTTCTTTACAAACAAGATCGGAGCACCCCAAGGTGAAGCACTGGGACGTATAAATCCCTTATCTAGGAGTTCCTGCAGCTGAGTCTTCAATTCCCTTAACTCGTCTGGAGCCATTCTATACGGAGAAATGGATATGGGATGAGTGCCTGGCTCCAAATCGATATAAAAATCTATGTCTCTGTCCGGAGGCATACCAGGCAAGTCCGCTGGAAATACCTCTACAAATTCGAAAACCACTGGAACTGACTCAATAGGAGGAGACTCCATACTATCATCTCGGAGATGAGCCAAGAAGGCTAGACACCCCCTCCCCACTAGCTTCCTAACCCGGACAAACGATATTATCTTAACTGGCTTAGGCCTGTACACACCTTCCCACTCTAGTTTATCCTTACCCAGAATATCTAGAGCTACACTCTTGGTGTTATAGTACAACACATCATGATAAAGAGATAGCCAGGTCATACCCAAGATAATATCAAAATCAGCCATGTCCAGAATTACCAAGTCTACCCAAGTATGTAACCCCACAAAAATAACAGAACAGTCATGATATACATGAGTCACAACCACCGACTCTCCCACTAGGGTAGAAACATAGATAGGGGAATCAAGGATATCACAGGTCAAACCCACTTCCAAAGAAAAACTCACAGACACATAAGAATATGTAGAACCTGGGTCAAACAATACTGAAACCATTTTATCATAGACAAGAATAGTACCTGTGATCACCGCATCTGAGGCTTCTGCCTTGGTCCTTCTTGGAAAAGCATAGCAATGTGACCGATCATTAATTTGGGAAACTTCCTGGGCTGGCTGCGCCGCACCCCTGCCTGCGCCGCCATTCCCTCGATCTCCCCGGTTTCCCTGGAAATTACATCGCCCACCCTATGGACGACCCCTAACATTACCGTCGTTGCCTGCCGGAACCACTACTCTAGTCTGCTGCTGACCCTGATTACTTGCTTGCCTATGTGGACACTCCCTCTTAAAGTGTCCCAACTCACCATAATAGAAGCAACCACGGTCCAAAGTAGGCCTGCTAGATGATGCATATGATGCTCCCTGGCCTCTAGGAGCTGAAGACTGATCTCCCTGATGACCACCTGTAGTAGCTGGCAGAGCTGACTGAATAGGATGGGCCGAATAAGCCTGCTGATGCTGTCCCCTGGAGTACGAACCACTATAGTTTCCCTCATTCCGGGGATTCTTGGCTAAGGCCTTAGCCTGACCCGCTTGCCTAACTCCCTCAATCTTCTTCACATAGTCCACCACATCATTAAAACCCTTACCTGAAGAAGTCATATGCACTGACAGTACCTGTAGATCACTATTCAGACCCTTGATAAACAATCGGACCCGTTCCTCCTCGGAACCCAACATTTGTGTAGCAAAACGAGACAATGCATGGAACTTAGCCTCATAAGCTAAGACCGATATGCTACCCTGCTCTAAGTTCAAAAACTCATCCTTCTTCCGGTCCCTCAAAGTACGAGGAACTTACTTCTCTAGAAATAATGCATGGAACTGCTCCCAAGTCAGTGGAGGTAGGATAGAAGACCAACACTCAACATGAGACCTCCACCACTGCTTGGCATCACCCTGTAGCTAAAAAGTGACAAACTCCACCCCATGCTGATGTACAATACCCAACTTGTGCAACCTCTCATGGCAATCCAGGATGAACTCATAGGCATCCTCCTTGTCTGTACCCTGAAACATCGGAGGTTTCATCTTAAGAAACTTAGTCAGCATCGCATGCTCATTACCTGGCATCACTGGGCCTAGCATTGGCCTAAGGAGATTATTGTGCCCGAAGCTGCATCCATCCTTGGTGTAGTAGTAACCGCTGGCTGAGTATCCAAGGCCTGATTCGCATAGGCTGCGGGTATGGCTCCAGCACCAACCAACCCACTCAGAATATCCCATGCCTGCCTGAAAGCTTCTGGTGTCATAGTAGGAAGGCCTGCACCCCTAACCGGTGCCGCCTCCTCTTGAGCTCCTCCATCCTCTACAACCACTTCTTCTACATCCTCAACTACATGATCCTGAGGTGGGGGAGGGGTTACCTCACGTGCAGCAGCAGCAGCTCGAGCTCCACCCCTGGCGAGTGTGGCTCCAGCTCGTCCCCTGCCCCTTCCCCTACATCTGCCGTGAACTGTCGGGCCCGCTACTGGGACTGCTGGCCTTGCTCCGTTATTCCTTGTAGTAACCATCTGCGGACAGAAGAGTGAACGAGGTTAGATACCAATTTGTATCACCAGATACCAATTGGAATCGAGTTATAGCACGAAGGAAAGAAAGAAGAGATAGTTTTTCCTAAAGCCCCATAGCCTCTCGAAGAAAAGTACGGACGTCTCCAAACCATTCCGCAAGACTCTACTAGACCTATTTGGTACAACGAGATCAACGAACCTAGGCTCTGATACCATCTTTGTCACGACCCAACCCATCATGAGTGACACCCACCCAACCCCCGGATGAGCGACCAATAGAGTCCCACTCTTTGCCTAACTAACAACCTAAAACAAATAACAGAAGGTAAACTAACAATCAAAATAATCCAAAACTAATCATTAATATAATCCTGCAGAAAATCCCACCTAGAAACTGAAAGTCATTGTACCAAACATCAATACCAAATCTAGAGTACGGGGATGAAACCCCAAAATATAAACTAAAATAGTTTTATGTCCGAAAGAATTAGACTGAAACTCTAAAGATGACCCAAGGTAGCTCGAATCAAGCAACTCACCCTTGAAAGTCAGAAATCGCCGGTGCTAGATGCGAGGTCACATCTCAGTCGCTTGTAGATTTTCTGTACTCACCAAAAGAAAGACAAGTGCAGTATTAGTATACCACCACTGTGTACTGGTACGATCATCAACCGATTTTCAAGTAAACACTATATATTTTGAACAACAATATCAAGTAAGGAGTATGACAAACATGCAACAATAATCACAGGCACATCTAACCTACAGATCTTTACCTATCTTGTTACTGTATGAATACATCTCTTACAGTTCTAACCCACAAACATGTTACCATAACAATCCTTTACGTCTAGCCCGAACCCACCCTGTAATTCCCTCTAGACCATACCAAAGGTAATTGTTCAACCCGGCCTAAACCAAGACCAACACAACAATTATACAATAGTTTTCGTCCACTCAAGGACCATCAACACTAGCACCTTTAACTAGACAACCCGGTCCACTCACAGAACCATTACCAAGTATTATATCCAGTAAAATAACTCGGTCCACTCACGGAAACAATATCAAGTATCACATTCAGTAAAATAACCTGGTCCAATCACGGAACCTATATCAACCAATGCAATACAATAGTCAATGAAACAATGGAAGATACAATAAAGTAAACCCGTACCGGGCGTGGTACCCGTGCCAACCGAATGATATACCCATACTAGGTTTGGTACCCGAGCCAACTGAATGACAACAACCACAGTCAATATATGAACACACACAACTTGTAAAACCAACAAGTAAACCGTTCAATCACAGACTGTAACCAGGAACCTAAGCATTTCACACAATTTCCCTTAGCAATGTAAGGCATACAATCACTTAGACAGGAGTACCTCACTATACACATTCACAGAAAATCATAAGCCATCACCTACCTCGAAATGTTCCAAGCTCTATTTGACCCAACCTTTTCCGTGTTCCAGATTCCTCTCTCATTCTTGGTCTAAAAACAAAACATAATACATACTATTAACACATAAGGCCTACACATTACCCGTATTATACCAAATCCCCAAACCCTAGGCCATCCATGATCATCCCACCCTTTTCCCAGGCTTTTCCACCGTTAATTCCCCTAGTTTTATCATTTTTACAGATAAAAACAGGAAATTAAACAACCTATGATCATTTTAATATACTTTATCAACGCCCAAGAACACACATGCTTGGCATCCTTTTCGTTCCCCAAATTTCACCATCCCTAGGTTATTCTAAACTTTCCCCAATTTCCCGCCTAGCAATTCTACCGCATAGGAAACATATTATCAAGTTTGGGGAACGAAAGCCTTACTTTAGGGAAGATTTTTGATGGAAGAATGAAGAAAATTGCCTGGAAATTTCCCAGCCCTTCTCCAAAATAAACTTGTGAAAATTGAATATTTTGAGAGCTGTTTCTGCATTAAAAACCCGTCGGCCCGCTATAACAGTTCCCGCTCCGCTATAGCGGTCCCGCTATAGCAGTAGGCTGCCGCTATAGCAGTCTTAAGTGGGTTGAACTCCCTTTCACCGCCGCTATAGCGGTAATTTCAACCACTATAGCGGTGGCTGCTATTGCGCATGACAACGTTCATCACGGATAGAAAGTCCAGAACTCTGCAAGTTTTGGCCATTTCATAACACACTTGTTTCCCCTGATATCCCAAAACAACCCCTTCACGTCAAACGCGATTCTGGGAGTTCTACTTACCCAAATGCGATTCTGAAAAGTCCCCCGGACTCCTTCATGTATTGGCTATGTGGAAAACTAGCTAACTCCATGTAATGACCCTTTCGGTTATTTTCACGTATATGTTTTTCTTGAACTGTTAGAGCTTGTTTGTAGTGGCCCCAAGTCATTTAAGGCTTGTCGGGACCGGTATTTTGGCGCCGGGTCCGTTTGTTTGATGGTAAGTTTCTTTGATAAATTTTCTGAACTTTGGGTCAAATGTCTCAGGGCTTTTATCTCAATATATAAAGAGTTAGAAGTCCCCCAAAATACCAAATCGAAGGTATACAATTCTAGTTTCCTACACACAAAACCTCATGTCCAACTGATCTCGGAGTAAAAAGTTATGACTATTTTACCACGGACTGTCTGGCAGAAATTGGGTCGCGAACCGGGTCGGGTCAAACTCGATTTAAAGCCTCAACTTCACATTTTAAAACGCTATTTCAGCTCTAAAACAGTGAGAAAACATAAGGGAGGGTTCCAAGAGAGTTATTGAGTATCAAAATCGTGCGATGGTGAGTTACGAGACTAAGCTTAAGAATTTTATTAGCATCGCGCGTATATTTGAAAATATTTTATTTGAAAGTTGAATTTGGTAAAAAGTTATATTATTATTACCTTTTCAAAATATTTTAAAGGTTTATGGAAAATAATTTTGTTACGATATAATTGTATATGTATTTATTTTATAAGGTTTTTATACATTGTAATATTTTAACGAAGATAGTAAATTTAGTTATGTTGAAATTTATTATTATAATATAGTAGGTTTTATTCGAAATAATTTTCTAATGATTATGGTATATTCAAAAGTTATATTTATTATACCACGAATTTATGCAATATCCGAATATTTATATAACGGAGTAGGCCTTGAGGTGTTAAACAACCCCCACTTCCACATGGAAGTGGAGGGGAGGGACACACAATGTGGTGTGCTGCCACTTGTCCCTTGCAGCATGTTATTGCAAACTAGTTAAGTTGGCAGCATATTACATTTATGTTGACTTCAACATTTTGCAATGCTAATTGCTGCCAACATACATAATATTTCTTTGGGATGTAATTTTGGTGCAAAAATTACCGCTGTATATCATTCACTTGTCACATTAAAAGTTGAATCCAATAAGCAAGATCTTGATAATTTATTGAATCACCGAAAAGAAAATCGATTATCTACGTCAAGTTATTCAAGCCTAATTTCGAGTTTAATTTCATTTTGGAGTTTCTCGGAGCGGTTTGAGCGTGGACATCGTCGTTCTAGCAGCTTGTCATCGGACGACAGGTAGGTTACGGTTTATTTTTCCCTAGACTCCGCATATATAGGATAAAATTGTATTAATGGGCATCCTTGGGTTGGTTTATTAGGTTGGTACCACAGACCTCGACCGCTTTATTCATGTCCGCCTACTTTTGTTCCTCCGTTACTTGTAGTATTTGCCGATATATTTTATTTACCCTTGTGGTCCTGTGTGGCCTTGTTGACTCTGGAACATAGAAGGTGGGATTTTGGGAATGTCCACGAGTCCCGGGCATAGAATTATCCTTCTAGGCTGGTTATGCTTGCTGAGTAACTGTGGGCCTGTGCAGGGTCGATAGGTTGATTGTGAGCTGCTGGGCAGCTATTGTGTGTGATCATACCATTTCCATGCATATAAAGAGGTTTTATCCATGTTTTACTATGGTTTTGGCTTCGGGCCTACTGGAACTATTTTCTAAACCTTGCATGGCCCGGGGGGCCCGTTTTTTATGGAAATAATTTGGAAATGGTTTGATTTAACTTGTGAATATTCCTGGATAAAAGGAAGTAAAATTATGTTTTAAATCACCAGTTTTACGATTAACGCTAGACTCGGCAGGGCCGGGGTGCTAGTTGAGTTTTCTTGCTACTTGAGATGATTTTAGCCTCGGTCGGACCGAGCACCTGAGATGACTTTCTACTGTTTAGACCCGGTTATGCCCAGGCACCCTTGAAGGGGTTTTTTTTGAGATATTTTCCTACTACTTTAGTCCTGGACAGGGTCTTGGCATGAATACTCGAGACTGGGTCTCTATCTTGACACCGGACTTGCTTCCGGACGACATGTTTGGTACTGAGTTTTAGTATGGGGTCTGGGACCTCCATGGACCTTGCCATCCGGGCCAGGGGCTACGGGCTGCGTGTGCCGGAGGAGGGGTATACAGTGGAGTAGAGGTATACGGGCAGTGTCCTTCCATGGAACCTACCTACTGGGCCGGATCGACACTGGAGGAGGTACATACAGAGATACCATTTCACTTGAGATCTTCATGCATCATATCATTCATTGTTTGAGGTTCCACCCTTGTTTGTTGTTTGTTGATTGTACGCTCCAGTAGTATGGGATGCCGGAGGGTTTGTTTTCACTTGTTTGTGTTCCTCGGTTGTATGGGCGGCCGGGGGACTGTAGGTAGACTCTTGCTATTTACTTATAGAATTATTCCCTGTTACGGTTAAGTATGAAATTGGTTACTGCTAAACTGTTAGATTCTAGATTTGAGATTGATAAGATTAGTTGAGTTTGATTCATGTCTCTGAGCATGTCTATCATTACTCTTTCCCTCTTTTTATACTTGAGGTTACCGGTATACCGTCCATTTCGTAAACTTATTATGTATACACTGTTATTGCAAGGACCCCAGGTGCGTATTTCTTACTTTCACCTGTGCCAATGGTGTGTATGTTCTGCTTACTGGCCTCACATGTGGTTCTGTTGATTTCTCTCTGGGCTAGTTCCTGTGTACCTTTCATTGATTTCTGTGACTGCTTGCTTCTATTCTGTCTGTTACTACGCTTTTATCTTATATGTGCCTAGTCGGCCTATGATACCTACTGGGTACCTTATGCTCCACATTTGGTGCTAACCCCTACCTCCTGCATCATTGGGTGCAGATCCTAGCATGGGCCATCGCCGTTAGATCGCTGTGATTCATGCTTGGAGATCTGTCGGGGACTACCTCAGACTGAGGGTGGGCTCTTGGCGATCGGAGCTTAGCTTTAGTTTATCTTTTGCTTCATGTACTCTATTACCATTCAGAGACATCTGTATATATTGTTTTGGATCGTTTGCACTCTATGTTTGTAGTTGTGGCTCTATACTATGATACCAGGTCTTGGGGTTTGGTTTAGTTTCCACATATGTATATTTTTATAGTCCTTTTATCTGTTCTCTTCGTCTTGTTCTCTTATTTGTTAGATAGTAGCCCATTACTAACTGTTCTGGGCTATGGAGATTGGTTCACCTACCAGGGGTTGTAGCTGCCATCATGACTGAGAAATTGGGTCGTGACAACTTTGTATCAGAGCTTTAGGTTCACCAGTGTCATCGGTATAGGAGCCAATGTCTAGTAGAGTCTTGCGGATCGGGGCGGAGACGTCCGTACCCAATCTTCGGGAGGCTACAGTGACATTTTAGGAAATTTGACTCTCTCATTGCTTCTGTGTCGTGCGTGGAACCCTTGAAGTTTCTGGAAATCTCATTAGTTCTACTTTATCCTTCCGCAGATGGTTCGTACGAGATCATCGGCGTCACGCGGAGATGAGCCTCCCACTCTAGCTAAGGGTCGAGGACGCCCTCGATCAGTGGCACCTGCTAGAGCTGCTAGGGTGGAGATAGAGCCCGAGCAACATGTGGATCAGAAGGAAGCCCAGGTACCACCAGCTCCAGTACCAGCTCCAGCGCCAGCTCCAGTACCAGCTCCAGTGCCCACTTCTGTGCCAGCTCCAGCCGCATCTCAGTCTCCAGATATTCGAGGATTACTATTACAGCTTTTGGGTGTGATTGGAGAGCGGCCTTCTGAGGTAGCGCAGACATCCGCTCAGGGGGCAGCCCTGGGTGCATAGAGCTCAGGAGCGCAACCTTCTACTATGGCTCCCCGTGCGGAGGTCATTCTGGTTCCATATGTTGGACAGCCTCTTACTCCTCGCCCAGTTATGACAGAGTCAGAGCAGAAGGCGTTGGGTAGGTTTTTGAGGTTAGCACCTCTGAGGTTTGCTGGTACTTCTGGACAGGATCCACATGACTTTATTACTACCTGTGAGGAGATGTTGCATCATTTGGGTTTGTTGGAGACTCACGGGGTTGGTTATACTACCTATTAGTTGGAGGGCCCAACGAAGTTATGGTGGAGGGCCCAGGTTGCTTGTAGACCACCATCGTCACCTCCTTTGGCCTGGTCTGAGTTTTATGAGGCCTTTATGGCCAAGTTCCTACCCCAAAATGATCGGGAGTGTCGCAGGGAGCAGTTTACTCACCTTGTGCAGGGGTCTATGACTATCTCGGAGTATGAGACCCGTTTTCATCAGCTAGCACCGTTCGGAGCTATGATCATTCCTACCGAGGTAGATAGGATTCGCAGATTTGTATGGGGTTTGAGGCCAGAGATCAGGCAGCCAGCTGAGATATTGATTGCCAGTAGTCGGTCATTCCAAGCTATTGTAGACTATGCCCGCACTGTGGAGGACTTACATCGACATGATCAGGGGTCCAGAGATAAGAGGTCTCGACATCAGGGTGTCTATAGTGGTTCCAGATATGGTGGTAGAGTCCTTGGCTAGTGGAGCCGGAGTCATCAGCCAGAACAGCACCAGGGTCAGTCCAGCCGACCGGTTCAGGCTTCCCTTCAGACTTTCGGTAGTACCCAGTTCGAGCAGGGTCAGAGCAGCCATCAGGGCTATGGCGGCCAGTCTTTGAGGGGTACAGTTTCTGGGGCATCAGGTCGTGGTGGTCATACGGGATCTGCTGGTTCATTTCGACTGAGTAGGCCATCAGGGGCTTGTTTTACTTGTGGTGCGATTGGTCATTTTGCTAGAGATTGCCCTCAGCAGGGTACAATTCAGGTTGCCGAGCCTTTACGAGCAGTTCAGCCTCCGGCTAGAGGGGGTGGTCGTCAGAGTAGAGGTAGTGCTCCGCGCGGCAGAGCAGGTGGTAGGGATGGCGGTCGGGTAGGTGGAGGTCGTCATCAGTTTTACGCGGTCCCTAGGAGACCAGAGACAGAGGCCTCAGATGCTGTGATTACAGGTACGATTTCTGTGTGCCATCAGTCTGCTATGGCTTTATTTGATCCTGGATCCACTTGTTCATATGTATCTTCCTACTTTGTGACTTGTTTGGGGTTGGCTAGTGAGCCATTATCTGTTCCTGTCTCTGTTTCGACCCCAGTAGGAGAGATTTTAGTAGTGGATCGGATTGTGAGATCTTGTATGCTATCTATTGGTGATTCAGAGACTTGGGGTGATTTGATGATTCTTGATATGCTAGATTTTGATGTGATAGTGGGCATGGCCTTGTTATCCCCTCACCGTGTGGTTTTGGATTGTTATGCCAAGACCATCACCATAGCTGTGCCCGGTGTATCCCCGGTTGTGTGGCAGGGTTTTGTTAGCCATGCACCATCTGGGATCATCTCTTCTCTTCGAGCTAGGAAGTTGATTTCCCATGGGTGTTTAGCTTATCTAGCATATGTCCGAGATGTTAGTGCTGACCCTACTTCTCCTGAGTCTGTTCCCGTGGTTAGAGACTTCCTCGATGTGTTTCCTACCGACCTACCAGGCCTTCCACCTAAGAGAGATACTGATTTTGCTATTGAGTTAGAGCCGGGCACTAGGCCCATTTCTATTTCTCCTTACCGTATGGCTCCTGCTGAGTTGAGGGAGCTTAAGGAGCAACTCCAGGATCTATTAGCTAAGGGGTTTATTAGACCTAGTGTGTCACCTTGGGGTGCTCCTGTTCTCTTCGTGAAGAAGAAGGATGGGTCGATGCGCATGTGTATTGATTATCGGCAACTGAATAGGGTGACAGTGAAGAATAGGTATCTGATGCCGAGGATTGATGATTTGTTTGAACCAGCTTCAGGGTTCAGTCATGTTTTCGAAGATTGATTTGAGGTCTGGCTACCTATCAGTTGAGGATTAGGGCGGAGGACATCCCTAAGACAGCATTCAGGACACGTTATGGCCATTATGAGTTCCTGGTGATGTCTTTTGGGTTGACTAATGCCCCCGCAGCCTTTATGAACTTGATGCACAGGGTTCTTGGCCCGTATTTGGACTCATTTGTGATAGTTTTTATAGACGACATCTTGGTATACTCGCGTAGTAGAGATGAGCATGAAACACTTGAGGGTTATACTCCAGACTTTGAGAGATCATCGGCTTTATGCCAAGTTCTCAAAGTGCGAGTTTTGGCTTGGGTCAGTTGCATTCCTAGGGCACGTGGTGTCTAAGGAGGGTTAAGGGTTGATCCGGGAAAGAATTTCAGCGGTTTGTGAGTGGCCTAGACCTACTACTGTTACTGAGGTTCGCAGCTTTATTGGGTTAGCAGGTTACTACAGACGGTTCATTGAGGGATTTTCTTCCATAGCAGCACCCTTGACTATGCTGACTAGGAAGGATGTTCCATTTTAGTGGTCGGATCAGTGTGAGGATAGCTTCCAGATGCTTAAGGCCTTATTGACTTCAGCTCCAGTTTTGACTTTGCCAGTTGAGGATCAGAGCTTCTCCGTGTATTGTGATGCTTCTGGGGTTGGTCTTGGTTGTGTGTTGATGCAGCAGGGTCGAGTAATAGCATATGCGTCGAGGCAGCTAAAGGTTCACGAGCGCAACTACCCCACTCATGACTTAGAGTTGGCGGCGGTAGTTTTCGCGCTCAAGATCTGGAGGCATTACCTATATGGAGTTCACTGTGAGATCTTCACCGATCACCATAGTCTTCAGTATATCACGAGTTAGCGGGACTTGAACTCGAGACAGAGGAGATGGGTCGAGTTACTGAAGGACTATGACTTCACTATTCTGTATCATCCGGGCAAGGCAAACATGGTAGCGGATGCCTTGAGCCGGAAGGCAGTGAGTATGGGTAGCCTAGCTTCTCTTTTAGTTTCAGAGAGACCGTTGGACTGGGACATCCAGTCCTTGGCTAACCGTTTGGTTAGGCTTGACTTGTCGGATCCTAGCAGAGTTCTCGCCAGTATTGAGGTTCGTTATACTTTGATTGATCACATTCAGAGCCGTCAGTTTGAGGATCAGTAGTTGTGTGACCTTCATGATTGGGTTGTTCAGGGTGAGACCAGTCGGGCTACTCTAGATTCAGATGGGGTTCTGAGGTTTGATAGTCGCCTTTGTGTTCCGAGGATTAGTGATTTGATTCAGTTAATACTTCATGAGGCACATTGTACTAGATACTCCATT
>QJPP01002517.1:120000-159921 GCA_003996215.1 Jaltomata sinuosa | reverse complement strand
CAAAGTCATATACGTATAAAAAAAAAACTTGCTTACGAGCAGTAAAACTTTCGAACCGATTGCCCTTTGGGATGTGGCTCAGTCACTAGTCATGACATTTCAATAGTTATAAAGTAGAGTTAAAAAAGAAGTTTAAAGTTTAAAAAAATTCAAATATAAATGTACCATTATTTTTATGACAAAGTAAAGAGAAAAGAGCTTCATATAGAATTAATGAAAGAGATATCAAAGTAATTTATAAATAGTAGTGGTAATTATTTTCGTCATATTGCCTTAAATAAACTTCTATCTTTGCCTAAAAGCGTTCTCATAGGATTTGTGATACGTTATTTTACCCTACCATCGCTCCGAACTCTGAAGCACCGGCGGAACTAATATTTTTACTTAGAGTTAGAGGGTTTGAAAAATAAAAATATAGTGCGTAGAATTTAAATTTGAAATCTCAAAGTAAACTTTGAACTCACTAAACCTCTTATCTTATGTTCAGAGATTCAATATATATATATATACATAAACAATTAAAAAATTATCCTATATAAGTTAGGCTCAAGACCTAATTTGACATGCTATCAGAGTCAGGTCCATTGAGTCCAATGTGGAGAGCCTATACTATGCGGGAAATTATGAATATACTACTGGCCCTCGAATGTCACACTCTGAATCAGACTATGGACCCCGAATAAAGAATGTTCGAATTCGGGCATGAGGGGGAGCGTGGATAAGAATGATCCCACATCAAACCGGAACAAGATCCCTAGACAATTATTCTCCCTTTGATCTACCTTTTGGAATGAAAATTAGGCCCAAAACCTAATTTGACAATATATATACATGTAATTTTTTACTGAGGAGCTGGGGTTCGGGTGAACACCCTCCCAACCACCTAGATACTGAGGAGCCGAGGTTCGGGTGACACCCTCCCAACCACCTAGATCCGTCCCTGCTTGGAAGTATATATAGGCTCTTTAGTGAAGGAGAATCCCTTGTTACCCGAAAAAGTTATGACATCACCATACAACGTACTTTAGGCTATCTCCAACCACACTCTAAATTACTCTCTACTCTCTATAAATAGAGAGTAAAAATAAAGAGTGACTTCTCCAACCACTTTCTATTTTACTCTACTCTCCATAAATAGAGATGATGAATAGTAGCTCTCTAAATAGGGAGAACTACTATTTATCCTCTCTATTTGACTATTCATTATTTTATTATTATATTTAGTACTCAATATTTTTATTTTACATGTTTTAAATTATATAAGACCATTAATTGAGTCTCTAATATTCATAATTATTTTTTAATATAATTTTAAATTTATATTAATTTATGTTATTTTTAATTTAATTTTCATAAATAGTATTTTTATTTAAAATATAAGAATCATACCGAAAAGATATTGAACGTGCATTAGGAGTTTTGCAATCACGTTTTGCAATTGTCGCTTGGCCATCACGTTTTTGGAGAAAAAAAATGCTCCATAATATAATGACTACATGTATTATATTTCACAACGTGATAATCGAGGATGAGCGTGCTCTTAGAGCACCAATTCAAGATATTTCGGAAGCTCCAACACCAACGGTAGAAATGACAGTAGATGAAAATAATCTATTTGAACAATTTTTAGCCAGATATAAAAAAGTTAAGGACAAAAATGCTCATTTTGAACTTCGTAATGCATTAGTAGAGCATTTATGGGAGCAACGTAATAATCTTAAAAGTTGAATATTTTTTTAAGATGTAATATTTATTTAATTGTATTTCATTTATGATTTTACTTTTATTTGAATTGTCCATTAATATGTAATTTATATAATATTTGCTTAAAATTTATTTTATTTAAAAATTTGAGGTAAAAAATAATTTATATTACATGAAGATTTTGAAAAAAATATGAATAATATGTGGTGATTATGTAAACATAGAAGAAATGATTTATTTTAAAATATGAAAATATAATTGAAATAGAAATAATAATATAATATTGAAGAAAGAGAAAATAGAGGGTAAAATAGAGAGTGGTTGGAGTTGCTCCATTTACTCTCTATATTTAGAGAGTAAAATAGAGTGTGGTTGTAAATGCCCTTATTCTGCAATTTTTTTACTCCTGTCATCAAATAATTGCTTACTACTATCTTTTTAAATTGTTTCAAATTTTGTTTACTTCGTAGTTTCTCTTTATTCTTTAATATGTTTAATAACATACGGTAGCAAAATTTATCTTCAAGTAGTTATGAACACTGACGATTTCTAATAAAATTGTAATTCCAAACGCCCAGTCCATTTTGTACTCAATATTTTTAGGGAAAATATTTCTCAAGCTGCTAAGGCTGCAGGTCCCAAGCGGAGGGTGAACTTTTCTCTCTTTTATCTTTCCAAAGATTGCTAATTATTTGAAAGAAGCAATGGATGAAGAACTCTAGAGGCATAATATTAGATCGGATTAATAATTATCTCAATACCAAAGTAACAGTAAATGCATGTAATATTGGTCTAAAAAATACTTCGTATTATTTCACTGGTACTGCATGTGCTGGCTAGTATTGCCTATTATTATAGGTCATGATACTTAGAAATGTTGATCTTCATGTTGTATGCTGCCCTATAGAAGGGCTGCTAGCATTGTAGAGGCGGATGCAACCTGTCTCACAAAATGAGCCAGAACGTAATTTATGTGAAAAATTACTAAAATTTCAATAATAAAACCATAATTTTGCAGTGAATTTAATTATAGGAACTTGACGTTTAAACAATTAAAATTAAATTCTGAATCCACCTCTAGTTGTATCAAAGTTGTTACTTCCTCCTTCAAGTCCCCGGATTATCTGTTGTTGTTGTTGTTGTTGTTGTTGTTGCTGCTGCTGCTGCTGATCTCTAGGAAAAAACTGATGGTGATACAGGAGTTGATTATGATCCCTTCCACCCCCTCCTCCTCCTCCTATCAAATTGAACCCCAAATTATGCTGGTGGGCAGCTGCCAATAGGCCATGACTAGTGGTACTAGCAATGCCTCCTAAATTTTGGTACTTGGAAAGTTCGGACTTGGCACAGCTAAGGTCTAGCTGGAGCTGTCGGAGCTGGTGCTGGAGAAGGGAGATGACACCAACGCAACCGTAGATGGGATCTCTGAGGCGCATGTCAGCCTCGTAAGCGAGAGAGTTGACGGCGTCTTCCCTTTGGTGAGGCTGCAACTCGTTCAGCAGCTTCGTGACATTACTGGCCCCAAAGATTTTGTGAACATTTGCGAATTTCTGTGGCTGATCAGGGGGGAAGTATGGTGCAAACACGCATTCTGGCTGGCATTTCCTGCGCAGGAATTTACATGCTGCACATGGTGAGTAGGATGACAGTGAAGGTGATGAAGAAGCCATTCACAAGTATTAGGACTAATTCTTTCTTCTACTTTATCTTCCTTCTCTTTAATACCTGCAAATAACAGCTAGCATACAAAGGATCATTTAGTAATGAAGTATTTCTGCATCACTACATAAATAAGGCTACCTAGCTAAGTCAGTGGTTAATCAACAGTAAATATTTGGGATTTTTTATGATTAGAATTCATGTTCTATCCACTAACGGTGTAAAGTTTTACAAAAAAATCAATATACTTAATTCACTTATAACACGTAATTCCATATCAAGTTTAACATCGTAACCTGAATAATAGATTGACAATCCGCTAAATATTGCACTAATAGTGTTGAAAGTTTTCCAAACTCTATGGACATCCTAAAGATTTTTTAATTACTTGTTAAGTCTTCCTTGCCATGTGGATCTTATAAGACTTAAAGGACTACTGTATACTCCACAACTATTTTTATATCCAAGATAACCCTTTTTCTAAAAGAGAGGAAACAAAATGTACAATACACCTACTAAGAAGGAAAATAATATAGGTACCTTTCACGATCTGGCTGCTGCACTTTAAACCCCAAAGGGAAGTGCAAGTAGCTCTATGGTATCTCAGCTGCAATACACCTACAAATTGAAAAACCTTGTAGTACTGAAAAGATGAGGGGGATATTGAAGAGAAAGAAGCAGCAGAAATAAAAATAAATACAGGACTGAATACTGTTAACGTTAAAATAAAAGCAATTTTCCCTATATCTCTAACTCTAAACTGAGTAGACGATGATCTGTATATAAACCGGGACGGTTAAGGGGAAAAAAGGCTTAATTAAGAATGAAAGATCATACTAATGCTAACAGTAATGAGTACTAAGGATTTGATGGAGATTGGATCCCGTGAAAGTGTGAAACCAAGAGCTTTATGAACTTGTTAACTACAAACTACTATTATTATTATTATCTCACTCCTCACGATGTTATAAATATTAGCATACAACTCAGACATATTTCTTGGATCGACTTCACTGAATGTTCATACATATGCATACACAAGTGAACCTCTTGTTAATTCTTGTGCCTTGGAGTAATACTTGGTAAAATGAATAGGGCACGTACATACATATATATGGAAGAAATAAAAGAGAGAAGGAAATTAGACGTTATAACTACCTCCTAATAATTCTTATTTTCTTGAAGGTTTTCCGTGCCACAGTGTTGTGTGTCCTCGAACTCTTCGGTCAAACGTTTTTTCACTTTCAGTTCATATGGCTCGATTTTTGTGATGGACAGCTGAAAGTCAAGCTTGGATCTCTTGGAGTAACAGCTATCTTTTCATTTATACAACTTCCTTTTCAGCCTTTCCTTTTGCTGAAACATAGAGTACTTTCAACTTAGTAATTCTTATAAAGTTTGGGACTGAATGGAGCTAGAGGAAGTAGATATTGCAAGTTGAATTGACCTCTTCTCTTTAATCCTATATATGGTAGACAGCAAAGGGTATTCCTTGAAAACGAATAAAATAGCAATCTTTAAACTTCCGTTTTTATGGCCAAAAGAAGCTCAATGTTCGTAGTAACAAGGGGCAGGGGACAAGCATATAAAGATGGTGACAATAATGCCAAACGCAAGAAAAGGAACTCTCTTGAATATGTTACTGTTGTTTGGCCTTTTCCTTTGTAAATCACATCAGTTTAACTTACATATATTGGAACTCAAGTATAAAATTTTATATTAATAAGTTAGAAAAATGTTTTTCTCGTTCCATATTAATTATCCAAAGAGATCCGGAGCAAGTGGACAAACTATTTTATTTTTATCATCGAGTCAGGCATATAACTTTGGGATAATTTTAAAAAATAGATTGTTTAAGAAAATAATTACATTTACATAACCCATAAAAATAATTACACCCGCAATAGCCCAGTTTTATACGATATACATCTTTATACATCTTTATACATATTTATACATATTTATACAACTTTATACATCTTTATACAACATTATACCCTCACTATACACAAATATATAAACTTGTATAATAGTGTATAAAAAATATTTATACACACTTTTACATTATTATATAACTTATACATAATTATACAATATATATACACATATATAATATTTAAATAATATATCTATCATGTATAAGTATGTATAAAATGTGTTTTTTTCACACTTTTTTTTTGGTAAATAAGGAATTTTTATCACCAAAATTAGATGAAGCATTACAAAACAGGGGACTGAGTTGTGGTCAAACGCCCCATCAAGCCTATCAAAGCAAGCTCAAGATAGACACCAAAAACACCAACACCTAACTAGCCGGCCAACATTCTAAACAATTTCCCTAATCTACAATTACATTCACTAACTATCAAATATGAAAAATCAAGATATATTCCTTTTATCTTATTAGAACAAACAAAGATAATGTGTAACACAAACACACTGACAGTGATATATAAAAAGCCAAAAAATCCCAAAAAGAAGACAGCAAGGTAAGAAAAAGTATAAAGAAGTAGAAGTAGAAGATACCTTCATGAGTCTGCTGACCCATTCCTGATGTTCAAAGCTTCATATATTTTTTTAAAAAAACACACTTTCCTTAAAAATTTAAAAAGAAATTAGTATACTACAACAACACAATTATCCACTGAATTGTTTAGGATGTTGGCTGACTAGTTAGGTATCGGTGTTGTTGGTGTTAGTTAGTGAATGGGATAAACAGTGATACAAGGAAAAAGTAGCGAAAAAATGGACTACATGATGTAAGAATTAAAAGTTGGGCTAAAAAATGTAATAATTTTATCTTAATGTTTATACAGTGTAATTTTTCCTATAACTTTTATGTTTTCCAAAATATAAGTTCATATTTTTAAAAATTATATATAAAAAAATTAAATAAGTTATAATAATTAAAAATTTAAATGATTTAAATCAATATTAGCTAAAGAAGAATTGTTTAGACTCTACAAGTAGTAATAATATCAAATAAAATGGAACATGAGATGACTTGATAGTGTCAAAATCCTTTACAGGGACCGTTTTATGAAATAAGAGATAATAATATATGTGAGACTATTTAATTGTTTGTTTTGTTGAATTTTTATTTTCAGTAGAAAAAATATTGGTATAAAACAATTGAATGACAACAATGCTCTTCTTCTAAAGTCCTTTAAGGAGGTTAAGGTAAATATTAAAAATAAAAGTTTATCCAAATTTATCTATTTTAAATCAAAGAAATCTATATCTATCTATCTATATCTATACTATATTAAAAGTGTGAAGCACCTTATAATGTGATTTGAACTTTTTACCCTTCATTAAAAGGGTTTGCTTTAGACAAAGTTGTCTTTTCACCATTTTTCTCAAATAAATTATAATTACACATAAACACTAATATATATTAAAATATTAATAATATTTATACTCTTAAAAGTTTTCGCAAAATCCCTAAAGTTCCAAAAAAAAAAATCGACGGCCTTTTCTTAATTTTTGGCATATATATATATATATATATATATATATATATATATATCATATATATATATATATATCATATATATATATATATATCATATTTTTTACCCTACTTTTTGTAGTAGTATGCACGTTTATATAAATAACATAATTTTTAAATATCTGGAATATTTTTAAAGAAAAAATTATATTAATGTTAATTGTTATTTTCACATAATTTATTTATTTTATATAATTTTTTTAATTTATTAACATGTGCAACGCACATACATTAAGACTAGTTATATTAAAAGTGTGAAGCACCTTATAATGTGATTTGAACTTTTTACCCTTCATTAAAAGTCTCTCCTTTAGACAAAATTGTCTTTTTACTATTTTTCAAAAAAAAAATTAGAATGAAATTTGCACCTCAAAAAATCTTCCTATAAATACCCTGACAAACCCTAATATACCCTCAAACATGGATTCAAATGAAAAAAAATCACATTGACAACAGCCAAAATTTCATATAATTTTTTTTTAAAAAAAATTCTAAAATATCGCGGGTAGAACTTAAACTAATTTTTGAATTTCTTTTATCCACTCTAGGCATATAATATATTTTGTGTTTTGTTTTTCGAATCAATTTTTACCAAAATTTAATCAAGTTAACTATGATTCATCTGATTTTCTGTTCTGCTTAATACAGGTGGTAGATCAATGTTCGGTCGGGCTTTGAGAAATTTATGTGTAAAGGTTATATTTAATTGTATCATCTTGATATTTTAATTATTATATTATTTTGTTGTCTCAATACAGGTGGTAGATGAATATGCGTTCGGGCTTTGACAAATCTATGTGTAAAGGTTAGATTTAATTGTATTATTTTAATATCTTAAATATCGTATTATTTTGTTGTAGTTTCTGTTTTGTTACTAGCTGCTGTTTTTTTTTCTTGCTTAATATAAGTGGTAGATGAATGTTTGGTCAGACTTTGAGAATTTTTGTGGAGGTTTAGGTTTAATCCTATAGTTCTAATATCTCAATTATCGTATTATTTTATTATAATTTTTGTATTGTTACTATCTATTTCTTTTCGTATTAATGTGTATAACTGAATAAATATATTATATTTAATTTTTAATATTTGATCTAAAGTATTAAATATTAGGATTTTGATTTTAAAATTCTATACTTAAGTAATAATATATTTGAGTACAATATTTATTCATATCATTAGAAAGATATAAAATTTATTTTAACTCCAATTGCTACTTTTTAATAATTTTATTTTTTGATATTTAAAAGTGTGAAGAACCTTATAATGTGATTTGAACTTTTTGTCCTTTATTAAAATGGACAAAATCGTCATTTAATATTTTATTTCAATTATTATATAATTGAATATATAGAGAATTAATATTAGTAGGTTTTCTTTTTTCTTTTGTATGTGAATAAGAAATTCTAAAATATATGGTAACACTTGTAAGACTTTAAAATCAACTAAACGTTTTCCTATTAGTTTATTTTCTTATTTGATTACCTTATAAAACTACGAGGTAAAACATAATTACCTTATTTAAATTTAAAAACAAAAGGAAAAAACTTAACGTGTGAATGTTAAGCTCTACGTAGTAGTAATGTTCTCTTCTTCAGAACATTGGGCCATGTGGTGTTGTTGGTACTATTGTAATTGCTATTATAATACCTTATATATGGGAAAGAAAGAGGCCAAACAGAGAGGGGTTCCGGTTAAAATTGGTTATGAGACAGGTCTTGCAATGCTATAACTATGCCAGCTCTATTTGAAAAGTCTTGTAGAAAACATTCGAGTAAGCGTTGTCTTGAAACTATTGGGTTTAGGTTTAGAATTCTTTTACCAATTAAAATTTTGATAGTATTTATGATTAAAAAGATAAATTTATTTATGATTTGAGGTAAGTTTTCTAAAATCTTAATATGTTTTTTAAGTTTACAATAATATATGATTGTGTATTTTTTAAGACAATTGCTAATTGAGAAGTTTTTTTTTGTGATTTTTGTTTGTATGTATCATATATAATTAATAATATAAAATTGACTTATTTATAATTTTGTACAAACAAATTTGAATCATTGCAATCCGTCACAAGAAATTGGTTAGTATGACTTTCAGATAAAATTTCTTAGATTGTTTTTTGATTTTTTTAAATTTTAATTGTTATTATTATTATTATTATTATTATTATTATTATTATTATTATTATTATTATTATTATTATTATTATTATTATTATTATTATTTCTTCAAAGAAGGGAGAGGGGCGTTCAGCCACTTGACTGTAAGGAGAGGTTTCGAAGAGAAAGTTTGACGTATATAGATATAGTGAGTGTGCGTGCGGGGTGTAGGTATACCACTTACGAGAAAAAACCCCAAGTCAGTAAAGTAGTTAACCGAGGAATATCGAAAATAACCTTTTAGGAAACATTCGAGTAAGCGTTGTCTTGAAACTATTGGGTTTAGGTTTAGAATTCTTTTACCAATTAAAATTTTGATAGTATTTATGATTAAAAAGATAAATTTATTTATGATTTGAGGTAAGTTTTCTAAAATTTTAATATGTTTTTTAAGTTTACAATAATATATGATTGTGTATCTTTTAAGACAATTGCTAATTGAGAAGTTTTTTTTTTTTGTGATTTTATTTGTATGTATCATATATAATTAATAATATAAAATTGACTTATTTATAATTTTGTACAAACAAATTTGAATCATTGCAATCCGTCACAAGAAATTGGTTAGTATGACTTTCAGATAAAATTTCTTAGATTGTTCTTTGATTTTTTTAAATTTTAATTATTATTATTATTATTATTATTATTATTATTATTATTATTATTATTATTATTATTATTATTATTATTATTATTATTATTTCTTCAAAGAAGGGAGAGGGGCGTTCAGCCACTTGACTGTAAGGAGAGGTTTCGAAGAGAAAGTTTGACGTATATAGATATAGTGAGTGTGCGTGCGGGGTGTAGGTATACCACTTACGAGAAAGAACCCCAAGTCAGTAAAGTAGTTAACCGAGGAATATCGAAAATAACCTTTTAGGAAACATTCGAGTAAGCGTTGTCTTGAAACTATTGGGTTTAGGTTTAGAATTCTTTTACCAATTAAAATTTTGATAGTATTTATGATTAAAAAGATAAATTTATTTATGATTTGAGGTAAGTTTTCTAAAATTTTAATATGTTTTTTAAGTTTACAATAATATATGATTGTGTATTTTTTAAGACAATTGCTAATTGAGAAGTTTTTTTTTGTGATTTTTGTTTGTATGTATCATATATAATTAATAATATAAAATTGACTTATTTATAATTTTGTACAAACAAATTTGAATCATTGCAATCCGTCACAAGAAATTGGTTAGTATGACTTTCACATAAAATTTCTTAGATTGTTCTTTGATTTTTTTAAATTTTAATTATTATTATTATTATTATTATTATTATTATTATTATTATTTCTTCAGTCGAGGAATATCGAAAATAACCTTTTAGGAAACATTCGAGTAAGTGCTGTCTTGAAACTATTGGGTTTAGGTTTAGAATTATTTTACCAATTAAAATTTTGATAGTACTTATGATTAAAAAGATAAATTTATTTATGATATGAGGTAAGTTTTCTAAAATTTTAATATGTTTTTTAAGTTTACAATAATATATGATTGTGTATTTTTTAAGACAATTGCTAATTGAGAAGTTTTTTTTATGATTTTTGTTTGTATGTATCATATATAATTAATAATATAAAATTGACTTATTTATAATTTTGTACAAACAAATTTGAATCATTGCAATCCGTCACAAGAAATGGGTTAGTATGACTTTCACATAAAATTTCTTAGATTGTTCTTTGATTTTTTTAAATTTTAATTATTATTATTATTACTATTATTATTATTATTTCTTCAGTCGAGGAATATCGAAAATAACCTTTTACCCCATAAAAATAGTGATAATAAGGTAGGAGTAAGTTCTGTGTACATGTATGTTGTTGTTGTTACAGAGGTTCTACCGTGACTAGGAATTTACTTTGGACGTCGACCTGCGCACCATACATTGAAAAGATAGGCATTTCATGTCTCTTTTTTTTTCTATGTATGCTCTCAATCGAGTAACTTATTGTTTGTAAAATTCTATAATTATACTTATTTGTTGTTTTGGATTGCTGGAGTTTTATTTTTCAAGCAATTTTACTTATTTGAATTTATGTTTTGGATCTGATGGTTTGATTTGTGTAATCCATTTATTTGTGTAATCCATTTATTTTTCTAAGGGTTTCTCTTTTACTGTAAATCATTGTTTTGATTTTTGATTGTGACATAATTTTTGTGTATTTCTATATTTAATTTAGGACTTTAAAATTAATTTTAAAAATTCTTAAATAAATTGTTTAAAGAATTCTTAATTAATTATTAAAAAAAATCAATTATTTAGAACACAAATAATATTGCCATCACATATTTAATTTATTATTTTGTTAAAACAAGGATACTAATTTGAGTTAGTAGAAAAGAAACACTACCTCAAATAATTTTGTTATTCTCGAATAGAAGTTTTCAACTTCCCAAAGTTAAAATCTTTCTATAATTAAGAAAACCCTAAATATTTAAAATTTTAAAATCAATTAAGACTTTACCTTATATAACTTTTTCTTTATTTAAAAAGAAAGTAAAACATCATACATTGAACAGTCACAGAGCAGAAAAACGGGACAAAGAAACAGCATAGCCCACATACACTATCTTCATTGAGGATCAAAAAGCAAACTGTTTTCAATCAGATAGATATTTGGATTGGAAAAGCCTGGTGAAAATTTACACTTTGACGGTTTACTCGATAATTCTCACCCAAGTGGATAGCAACCACCTTCCCAATCCGTCTGCAAGCATTAAAATGTCATTAAGGACAAAGAATAACAGATAGATAAACACGACTTTTCATATATCAGACAAGCATAGTACTTTCACTGAAATAGGATAATGCTACATAATTTGATAATCAATAATTGACAATGAATTCTCCCCGTTTGATAATTTCTCGTGTTTCTCTTTCAATAGAAAATTTGAGTGAAAAATTGGACAAAACAAGCATGCTTCTGCCGAATGAAGTATTCGAAAAAATCAAAAGTTTATTTTTTTTCTTCTTTACATGCTCTCACTTTTAGTTTTTAAATTTTTTTATGAATATTTATTTCATTAGAATTTATTAAATTAGTTATAGATAAATCTGGTATTTGTCGCTATGCACAAACATAATATGTCCAAGAATTAGCTAAATTAGTATGTATTAGTATGAGACAATGGCATTAGACTCTATTTATGATAGGCACACACTTGTCAGTAATCAAGCTCGGTATGGACTGCATTTTTTCTAGAATGATGATTGACATTTATGAGGATGCCTCAAGTCCATTAAAATAATGTATTATGTAGTTTGGAATTAAATTCTTATAATTTATATCTATTTATATTGTATTAAAATCACAAAAAAACTCTATAATAAACAAAATTGACATCACACATATGGATATTAAGACGTCTAAATCTGAATACATGTATGAATATTAAGATATGCATTATTATTTAGATGTCTAAATTTAAATACACATCTAAATATTAAGATCTGAATTCTAAATATTTAAGACTGATTATTTTTTGAATATCTAAATGTATAAGATTGTCTTTATTTAAAAATCAATGAATATAAAATTTACTAAAATAGTAAATTAATCTACCACTATATCAATAAATAAAAAAATTATATGATAATTGGTGATAGTGATGATTAGTGATAGTGGTTGTGGGTGTCGATTAGTAATGATATTAGCTAATATTAGTGCTATGATAGTAGTTAGTGATGATTGTGCTAACAGTAGTGGTTGATGGTGATAGATGTTGACGGCTAATAGTTGTGGTGGATAAAGTGATAGGTGGTGGTGGTGAATAATGACAATGATTGTCGATATAGAGTAGTGATTAATGGTGATAATTGTTAGTACTGATTGGTAATTGTTGTGATAATAGTGGTTGATGGTAGTGATATATTAATACTAACGAAATTCATCATATTTGTATTAAGAAGTTGTGTAATAATATTTACTCCATCATTTAAATAATTTTTTTTTTATTTAACATTAGTTATTATTTTTAATAATTTTTATATATCTATTTATTTGATATGATACACACGTGCAACGCACGTACACTAAACTAGTATATATATATATATATACTAGTTTCTATGAACGTGTGTTGCATGCTAATAATGATATACAAATACTTAGTCAATTACTTAGATAAAGAAAAATAAAACTTAATTATTGGAAAAATAACACATATATTTGTAAAGCATGGAAACTGCAAATCAATGTTATTACATATCCATAATACTTACATTCAAATTGATTGGACATCATTGAGACTTGCATATTTGATAAATTTAGTTAAGTTAATTAGATAATATATATTATATTTGATCCAAATATTTATTTTTTGAATATTGATCCTTCAAGTCTGCGGTTTTGCTCTAAGAAGGAAGTTACTCTTGCAAACTTAATTTTACTTAGTTATATAAGAACACCACATAAGTTTTAGTGCAGAGCACCTCCATTATCAATTGGTAGGTTGAGGGTTCGAGTAAGTGAGAACATTATTGATGCCTCTTAAAAAATCGAGCGAAAATAGCATTTGGAAATTTTGATAGTTTGACTAATGTTTAAGTAGCTTGTAACATAATATTACAGTCAGCTAAAAATATTACTTCATCTCGTATATCTCTTCCTCTTCTTCTACCTAGTTTTAGACAGTCCAACATCAAAAACTTAATACCACAATTTACATAAAATAAGTAGATGACCATATCAAACCAGAATTTTAGCTTTACAAACGTTACCGATTGGTTGGCGTGATGATGTCATTATGTCATTCTTGCCCTGAGTCTAAGTGGGCGTTTGACCATGAAATTTTTTCGCTATTTTTCAAAAAATTATTTCACTTTATTCATAAAATGGTGTTTGGCCATAAAAATTTTGTATTTGGAAAAGTGAAAACACCTAAAAGGTTGTTTTCACTTTTTTCCATCTTACTATTTCACTTTTTAGTTATTTTAAAGATATTAAATTCTAAAAAGTCTTTCAAAAAAAGTATGGCCAAACACAATTCCAACTAAATTTTTTTTAAAATAAAGTGATTTTTTTTTTTCATGGCCAAACGCCTTATAAGTTTCATGTTTTTTGTCTCCTACAATTGATAATGATTTTAGGAGCTTTGATCAGAATCTTACCGGAGATATGAGATTGATGTTGCTGTGAAAATTTAGGTTTCTCGTGAATTAATATTGGATTATGAATATGTTGTTGGAGTTATACTTTGAATTGGAATTAAATACAAATATTACAAAATTTAAAGTAGAAGAATTAGATATTACGTTGTCTAGTGTTGTTGTCCTAGTTGAATTTGTATAATATTGGTTGGCCTCAAATATCCTAGTTATGTTTTTAAGTAAATATATGAATGTATAATTTTATCCAACAAATATTACACAATTGAAGTAATTTTGACTTTTAAAGGGTATAAAAGTCATTCAATATTTTGAAGCTATTTTGATCAACCAACATTTATATTCATACTTTTATAATAATATATATATCCAATTAATAATATCATTATTATTTTAATTCTTTCTATATTAGAATGTTGATATAACTAAACTGGTCTCTCCACGGTTTCTTTGCAAAACAAATGATCCATCAGTGTATATAATATGATCCATCAGGGGGAGAAGGAGTAGGAAAGAGAAGTCGCCCAAGAGAAGAGGCTGAGGAGGCGGACCGAAAGAGAAAGAGGAGTGTGTAATAAAAGCATAGTCAGGGAAGTCAGAGAGTTCTTTAATATTTGTGCCTAGAGGCCAGTATTCATGTCATGTCATATTGTGAATATGTGATTATCAATCAATGGTTTATGGAGGGAGCATTTCAGGGTTTTCTGATAGAACAAAGTAGGAGGTTGAGTGAATTAACTTGTCTCGTGACATTGATGTGACCTTTCCTAATTATTCCATTTGTTTACACATTCAACTTCCTGCCCCCACATCCCTCTTCTCCATCTCTCCTTTGTTTTGTAGTATAACTAATTCATTTTCATTATTTTGAAAACGATAAAGTGCATTACGTAGCTTCAACAGAGATTTGGAATTAATTATTCACCCTATCCATTTCATGTGAATAGTCATGTGTTATTATTTGGGGAATAAATAATTACTAGTTTTTTCTTTCACTACATTTTTGACAGACTCTTTTTAAAAACTATGAACTATGTTGACTTATTATATTTGAAAATTGAAGAAAATTGAGAAAATCTATGATCGAATTTACCCATATTATTAATCTCCTCAGATACCCATCCAGTCGCTTTGAGTATAAGGGTCTCTTTTCCCTAAAAATCCTTTCCGTAGTCTTAAAATGTGATTTATGACTTGAGGGGATGAGTGACACGAAAAAAAATCTATATTTGGAAGATGAAAATTTGAAGTTTGACCAAAGTCAATAAAATGGGTAACAAGCTCAGAATTGAGTTTCGATAGTTCCATTAGGTCTGAAAGGTAGTTTAAAAATCGGTCAGGTAGTTTGCAGAGGTCTTCAGGGGTTAGGGAGTGATTAATATCATTGAGGTGAATATTAGTGAATTTGAGTTGATCACGGTCAATACTTTGCAAGAAGACCTCGGATCAATGTTTTGAGTATTCTAACAGATTTAAAATGCATTTTTAGAGTGATTTGCATATTTAGTTTGTATTCCGAGAGGTTTAGATGAATTTTGGGCACCAAAATAGACTTTGAGTTGCACAAGATTTTCAGGTGTTGGTGCATGCATGAATTGTTCTTCGCGATCGCTTGAAAGGGTCGATATCGCAAAAGGTTAGCAAGTCTGGTCATTGCAATCGTGTAAAGTACTGGGGATGCAGAGTATTGGGGATCAATTGGGCATCGCTATCGCGAAAAGTGAATTTCTAGGGGTTCCACGATTGCGATGAAGGGACTGTACCTAGACAAATTAAATATGTTCTTACGTGGGATGGGAATAAAGGCTACTAAGATCGAAACTCACGACTTAAGTACTAAGTAACTTTAGAATGGGGATGCCAATCTTATACAAAAAATACCGCTATCTAAAGTAACCTTGCAGGGGGCTGTGTATAGCATTCTAAGATCACAATATATTTCATAATTTGATTTTGGGAGTGAGAGACCTCCGAATTTGGATGATTTTTGTGGCAATTATCTTGTTTTGACTTGGGGGTAGATTCTGACCATATTTTGGTATTTTTCATAATTTCATCATTTATTTAGTATTTAATCCTTGTTTGGATAGTAGAAATTGAGATTTTATGTAATGACCCTTCCAGTCATTCACACGTTTTTGCTTTCTTTTTACTGTTAGAGATTGCCTGTAGCGGCCCCAAGTAATTTATTGCTTACTGAGACCGGTAGTTCGGTGCCTGGGCCATTTGTTTGGTCTTTATGACCGTTTCCCAGTTTTAGAACCATAACTTCGGAAATCGTTGACTTCAGTCAATATTCTTAGCAATCGTACTTAGAATCAAATTTTGACAGTTTTGTTAGCTCCAAAACGTGGACTTTGGTCTATTTGGACCTTTGGTCGGGATCGAGGAGCTTTTCGTTTGAAATTCTCTCTCTTTTTGTGTTTCCAGGCTAGTTGGGCTTGTACGGCTGACTTTGGTCAACATTCGGAGAATACGACCTTGGATGGAATTTTCGTCAGCGCTATTAGCTCCGAAATATCAATTTTGGGCTAAAGGGATCATTGGTTCGGGCCCCGAGGCTACCTGACTCAATTTTAGCCCTGTTCCATTTTGGTTTTAGTTGGCCTAAAGGTTGGTTTTGGGCGCGGAGCCCACTTTTCATTAAATCAACCTTCGTTAGGATTTTTTTCAGTTCTGTTGAGTATGGAATGCTATTTCTAGTGCGGAAGCATAGTTCATTTCCACGCGCGGGGTCCCGGATGAGTCTTGTAGGCCCATCCAGAGACATTTCCCCTTAAGTTATCTACTGGTTGCTGTTGCAGGTGCAGGCCTCAGGCCATAATCGTGACCGCGAGGGAAGCCATCGCGATTGTGATGGTCTACCTCATTGGTCATCATGACCGCGAGGGTCCCTTTATGCGATTGCGATAAAGGGGCTGTGGACCCATCTCTATTTGTTCTACGCGATCGCGAGGTTCCTTCTCACGACCGTAATGTAGTCCCTCCCTCAGTGTTCTTCGCGACCGCGTGGCTAGTCCTCACAATCCCGATGGCTTAGCCAACATGGTCCTCGTAACCGTGTGGGGTCCCTTCGCGATCGCAAAGAAGGACCCCTGGCAGTATATAAACCTTCCCCCTTTTCTTCATGCAAATCCGACTTTCTCCATTGTTATCAGCTCCAAACTCACAAAAACTCCATATAGCTTCAATTTCAGGCGTTAGGGTGATAATTCTCGGTTCTGTGATAATTTTCTTGTCTCCAATTTGGTAAGTTCCCTAGTTATTCCCTTTAATTCTCCTTTGATTCCTCTTGTTGATCCTTGTAGTTCAAAGGATGTTTTGAGCCCTTTCTCTTGCTCTTTTCCCCTTAAATTCTGAGCATGCACTCATGGCAGTGTGGTAATTATCGTGCGCTTTTTTCATTTCCAATTTTGGATTTTGGGCCCTGCGGGCTCTCTTTTGACCTAGATTTCAACCCGGCTATTATTTTAGCAATATGGGTACTGATAAGTCGATAATCTACCAACTTATTGAGCCTTTACTCATGAATTATTGCTATATTTTGATAAGATTTAAAGGTTCTTATGGCCTTTATTGATGTGTATGCAGGTACTCTTGATCACCAAAGAAAAACAAGGAAATGAACCCAAAAAGAGCCTAAAAAGAGTTGAAATATGAAGTGAGCAAACAAGATGAAGATCCTGCTGAGAGATGCGGACCTTGTGCGACACACACTTGCCTTGGTGTGGGCCGCACCTCAGACCGCATGAAGCATGGAGTTAACTGAATGATCTGTTAAGGGGTGCGGTCGCTGTGCGATGCACACATTGCCTGGTGCAAACCGCACCCCACTTCGCATGGAGCTCTTAAGTTGGCCTAAGTCGCTAGACCGCTGAAGCAAGCTGTGCGACGCACACTTCATGACGTACGAATCGCACGTCATGTCGCACAACCCTCAAAGGACATTTTTGTCTAATTTTGTATTATGTTTTGGGAATGTTCATAAACCCAATTCAGGTATAATTTTAGACAGTTTTTGAATAGTTTTCACTTTTGGAAGAAAGTTTCTCTCCCAAGACAAGAAAGAGGATTTCAATCCATTCTCTCAATCTTCAACCTTGGGCTTGTAAATTTGAACTTGAATATTGGATTCTCTCTACAATTAATGAAAAAGGAATTTGAATTTCCCTATGGGTATACTTTCTTTTTCCTTTAGCATGAGTGACTAAGTTTCGTTGTCTAGGGATGTGTAGATAATGGGTACTTGATAAAAGGGTATGGGTCTTGCTTATTTGTGTTTATAATTACTAATATGATATGGGTCTAGTGATTTCACCATATTTTAACTCTAAAATTGTTGGTTGCAAATATTGATTTATCTTACTTGGTTGTGTTCTTGCTTGAGAAAGAGGTTCACAATTTCGGATGTGAAATTACTAGTGGGTACTTGGGCTTCCACTATAATTGAGGCTAGAAATAACTCAAATCGACAGAATCACCCATTTAAGGGTCTAAGCTAGAAATAGTGTGACCTCCCCAAGCATATGTTTATTGGTTATTGCCTAAACAATGGTTTTTGAATAAAAACCATTGGATATATGATTGTTTGACCGAGAGATTAACAAGCATGCCTAAAACCAATGCTACCTATGTCATTTAGTAGGAATTTACGCAATTGAGCAAGTACCTTGACCCGTATTCAAGTCCCATCGGAAGCACATCCCTAGTCGTCCTCTCTCTATTGTTTACACCTTGCACTTTTACTTATTACTTTGTTTGGAATTCGAATTGTGATAGATTCCCAATTTCCTCCTTTTTTACATTATTTGCTGTTTGAGCAATCTACTCTCGTTGTGAAGTCTGTTCTACAATCACTTAGGCTAAGCTCTAATTCCTTGTGGGATCTACTCCAACACCCATCGGGTAATATAAATTTGTTTTGCTTAATGATCGCCGATACATCCAACTAGGAGAGTACACTTGAGTGTTATCAAAAATGACGCCGTTGCCGGGGAATTAAGTTGATTAGCCTTTTTGATTGTGGATTTGAAATCACCTTGTAGAGTGTTTGTTTACTTTTTATTTGGTTTGTTGTTTTTGTCCATTGCACAAGTAGACCATGAGTGAGGTGGGCGATAACGAGAGTATTGAAGGGTTCATGGATGCAGCCAATAAACTCATGCCTTAAATGGGAGTAGGTGCAGTTCGCCTACGCCCCATGGTGGAAAATGCAGTATTTCACGTTACTAGCACAATGCTCCACTTGATACAAATGAAGGGTATATTTGGAGGAGGAGCCCACGAAGATGCCAACAAGCACATCCATAATTTTGTGGATATATGTCAACCATTCATATTCCAGAATATCTCCTAAGAATCCGTCTGAGTTTGCCTATTCCCCTTCTCTCTAACGGGGGAAGCCATAACTTTGTTAGAGGAATTGCCGGATGGGGAAATCACCTCTTGGGCTGAGTTGGTAGATGCCTTCACAACTAGATTCTTCCCTCCATCACAAATGACATAGCTAAGGGATGAAACTACCAACTTCCGCCAACTTTCTGATGAGCCTCTACATGAGACATGGTTGATATTTAAGAAGAAGCTCGTGTTGTGTCCTAACCATGGTTGCCGGACCATGTCTTTCTACAAAGATTCTTTATATCCTTGAACTCGATGAACAAGTCCGTGGACAACAATTTTGGAGGTGGCACCTTCATGGATCTACAATTTCCTGTTACCTCGGCCCTTCTTGAGAGAATGACCAAGACTAACCAAGCTTCACACACAAGGGAGGCAGATATTCCAACCTCGGGAGTGACCACATCCATCTTAACAAATGAGATGTGGAGGAAGGATGAAGAGAGGGATGAGACCATGGCAAAAATGATGATGCAAATAGACTTGCTTGCCAAGTATATAATGGGGGCGGGTGGTGCTAAGACCGTGAATATTGTGAGTACACCAGAGATCAAGGCGAGTGATAACGAGCTAATGACCATCGTGGATGGTAAACTTTGCTATTTGTTGGTGGGTTCTCATTACGGGTATTATCGCCCGAGGGAGGAAAATCAAGGTTGGACTATGGACAAGGAACTAGATATAAATTGGAGGGACCGTGATAAAGATGGTAATAGATACAATCACCAGAGTTCAAACCCATATGTGCCTCCAAATACATCATACTGTTTATATCAACCAGCCACAAGCAATCTCGGTCATTCAAAGATTGAGGACATGTTGTCCTTGATTCTAAAGAAGGTGGAAATGACAAATACCGGGGTTAGTGAGCTTAAAACCGAAGTTTCAATACTTCATCAAACCGTGAGCTCTCATTCAGCCTCAATAAAACATCTTGAGGCCCAAATGAATCATCTATCCACTCAAATGAACCCGAGAATGAAGGGAACACTTCCTAGTTATACCACATCCAATCCTAAAAATGATGCTCATGTCATGGCCATTGTTACTAAGAGTGGAAGAACAAGTGGTTTAGTGAGAGAGCTCGTTGTGGAGCCAGTTGTGGTAGCAAAGAAGCCTATTGTTGAAGCCGTTGTTGAGCTAGTTGATAAAGGAAAAGAGATCCTGCATGATAAAGATGTTATAGAATTGGGGTTTGGGGTAAAACTTGGTGCACCCAATGCCTCGATGAGTGTTGATGTTGGTGATGAGAGGGAGGAGACTGAATCTCCTCCCCAAGTTATTATTGATGTTGAGGAAGATCCTCCTATTGCTCAAAGTGTGCCAACCATACTACCAAAGGGACTTCCTCCATATCCTCAAAGGCTAAATAAGAAGAAGGAAGAGCACAAATTCAATAAGTTTGTTGACATGTTCAACAAGCTTTCGATAAATATTTCTTTGGTTGAAGCCTTAATGCAAATGCCGAGGTATGCCAAGTTTATAAAAGAGTTGCTCAAAGAAAAAGGTTGTCTATGTGGGAATCGTTGAGATATCACACAGCTATAGCACTGTGATGACAAGCAATGTTTCTACAAAATGGGATGATCCGGGTGCATTCACCATACCGTGAACTATTGTGATATTTGTGTTCCGTAAAGCCTTGTGTGATCTAGGGAGAGCATCACTTTAATACCCCTAGCAATCTTCAATAAGTTCAGATTGGGTACACCAAACCTACATATATGAGGCTACTCATGGCTGATCGTTCTATTAAGCGTCCAGTAGGAATCCTATTCGATGTATTGGTGAAGGTCGATAAGTTCATTCTCCCGACGGACTTCGTGATCTTGGATTGTGAAGTAGATGTTGAGGTGCCCATCATCTTAGGGCGACCACTATTATCCACGGAGAGAGCACTTGTGGATGCTGAATTTGGTGAACTTAAATTCCGAGTTGGAAGAGAGGTAGTAACATTCAACGTATGCCAACCCACAGGGCCTCCAGATGAATTAAGGGTAATCTCGGTGATAGAGTTGGAGGGCAAGCTTGATCATGCCCTTGAGGAGTGTGAAATGGGAAAGACACCCAAGATTGAAGAGTTGCCAAGTCGAAAACATGATGATGTTTTGAGAACATTGAAGGAGCAATTCCCCTTATTAGGATGGGGCCACGCCAACCACATTGGCATGCTATCAAACAACGACTAAGGTTGAGGTACTATTGTCGAGCTGCGACATAAAATCAAGCTCTTCTTGGGAGGAACCCAAGTGTTTTTACTTTGTTTTTGGTTATCTTTTGATGTTTTTGGTTTGTTTTAGGAATGCAAGAAGCAGAGGAATGAACAAGTAAAAAATAGGGCAAAAAGGAGATATGAGGACCGTGCGATTCGCACAAGCCATTATGCGCATTGCACGACCCAACGTAGGCCAAATTAGAAGCCTGGGAGAAAAATGTTACGTTAGAGGCGATGTGCGCTGGGCTGTGCGGTCTGCACGAACCCAAGTGCACGTCGCACCTCCATCGCATGAGGCAACAAAAAGCTGGCCAAGTTTGGGGCATGAAAAGGTAAGGTGCAAAATGACATGTGATCCGCACAAGGGCTTATACAAACTGCACGTCGCAGTGCACCAAGGTAAATTTAAAATATTAATTGACCTAACCCATTGGCCAACCCGACCCAGAGACCGACCCTGCTCAATTTTCTTCTTCTTTCCCATTTTATATCCGCCACCCTTAACTTTTCTCTCCATATTTTCTCCTCAAATCTCCAAATTCTCTCCCAAAACCTCCCACAAATCCCTCAAACTTCCCCAAACTCTTCTCCTTCTCTCACCCAAACTCCTCCACCGCTCCATCCTAGAGCCGCCGTCGTTTCTCTAGGCAAGGTTGTTGGGTCTCCATTGTTGCACCTTTAAAAGCTTTAATTTTTACTTCTCTTTGCTTAATCTTCACTTGTGGTAAGTTTCCCAATGTTAAATACCTGTTTTTATGTTGATTGAGAACTCATATTGTGAAGCATGCTTGTTAAAATTTCCATGTTGATTTTTGAGTGAGATCTGAAATTTTTGGGTCCTCAATTTTGAATTGTATTGTGGATTTTTCTAAATATCAACTTGGTAGGGTTTGATCTAGTGATTATGCATGTCGATTGTAGTAGTTTTTAGCCTTAAAAATTGTGTTTGGGGTGAAGTCTGAGTAACCCACTTGTGATTGATGCATTATTTGACCCTATGATAGATTGAGTGACGTCATTCTTAAGGGAAAATCATCGTTTTTCATGAGGTTTGGTCGAAAATTGATGATTGGGGATGAAATTGTTGCTACTCTTATACCTATGTTCTTTGTTGAATATTTTGTTGGGTGTATGATCTTGTGCAGAGAGGTAGAAATTGTTGTTTATTGTTGGTGCCTAATTATTGCAATTAAAGGCTTGATATTCTTAATGATAGACGAGGTAACGTCCTACTTAAGGGAAGTCATTGAGCTCTTCTTTTGTTGATTAATTATGTCAATGGATCTCGGGGAAGTTTGAGTGCCAGATGAATGTGTGGTCATACTTTGTTTTGCCCCTTTGTTTAATTGTTGGTTTATTACGTGGTGACAAGTGCCTAAAGAAAATCTTGCTCTACGAATCACATGCCTAATTCACAAGAACACAAGGAACCAAAAATTCCAATTGTTTCCTTGTGTGTTTCGCATGTGATACATAGATCTTGATGTGGGGAATGCACAAGGCATCGCACCCTATTGAAAAGAGTGCCAGTTCACTATTTTGAAGGGCAACGCTTAGTGCAACGTGCACCTTGGTTGGTGCGGTCCGCACCAACTTTGCACCTTGCTGCAAAAATCACTGAAGGTTTCTGTTTGCTCATGCGAAGTTGTGTGCAACGCGCACTCTGTCTGGTGCGGTCCGCACGTGGTCTGCACGAGCCATCAGTCACCTACTTTATTTTTCTACTTCTTTGCATTTTGTCCTTTTTAGTTTGTTTACTTCTTTTTGATCTTTTTCTGTCACATATGTCAAAAATACAAAAAGATTTTGCTTTTGTTTTTGGGCTCACAATCTTCTCGTACAAAACATGTCTTCTAACAGGGGTAACACCGATAGGAGTTTGCGAAGGACAACAACTCCCTCTTCCTCCAATCCAACCTCAAAGGTCAAGAAGAAAGCCATAACATCTTCTCGTGCCTAAATTTCAGAGGAGGAGAGGATTCGGTTCGAGGTGGAAGGTATGAGGGCCGTCTATGATCGTGAAAGTGGCAGGTCCTTCAACACATAACAAAGTTTCAATCTGGATGCAGTGGGGATAACTTGCCCAACATCCCCGAGCAGTTGGCCAACCGACAGTGGCAACCATTTCATGAGGTGCTCAAAAGCTATTACAAGGAGATAGTTCGGGAGTTCTTTGCCTCATATCAAGCCATACAAGAAACTAAGGGCTATAAAAGAGGGACATAAACTTTCCCCGCTTTAGAATCAGTAATAGTTCAAGGCAAGAAAATCCAGATCACTCCAGCTGTAATTAATACCGTCTATTGGAGCACCTCAATTGAGCCAACACCTGAACTCATGGCCAAGATAACGGTCAAACAAAAACCTCTTGAGTGGGATGCTCCTATTATTCCTCCTGACACACCTCTTTGGGACACTATAGAGGGTGACATACCATGATTATCCATCTACTTTGAGGCCCGCCTTTGGTATGATTTTGTCTTCTCCCTCTTCCTACCTTATCAGAATGACCAAAAGGTCACCCATGATGGGGCCATTCTGGTAGCCTCAATCATGGTGGGGGACCATATTAACTTTGGTTAGATTGTTGCCTTGGTGATCAAGAGGAAGGATCGTAGGGGTGGTGATGCATTCCCCTTTCCTGTGCTCATCTGTAAACTTTGTGCAAATACCAACATTCCTTATTTCAGTTGTGACACTCCTACTCTTGCCACTGGTGTGCTGGATCTTGACAAGAAAAACTGACAGAGATGCCCCTCATTTCAAATGGCGTAGGGTTGAGACATCGGTGGAGGTTCAGATTGATGACTCAGATACTGAAGCAAATACTTTCTCTCCTTCTAAGGCCACTACAGAAGCACACACACCCACATCCACTGCACCTAGAGGTCCGTTGACAAAAAGTGGTCTCCAAGATATGGTTGATAAAACATACAACCATGATAGGAAATTGAGGGACTTAGCAAAAGATCTACCAGGGTTGATTGATAGGGCTATCAAGAAGGCCATCAAGGGAGTTGTGGATAGCGTTTTCGCACTTTGTAAAAGGGTGGATGTCATCGAAGGGTCTCTTAATGCACTCAGGAAGGATGTTTACAAAGCCAAAGAGAAGCAGCCAGTTGATGAGGCAGATTTGAATAACTTACCTCTACCCCGGTGCACTCATGGACCCATGGATGACTTGCTTGCATCTCTCGCAGATTATAAGGATGCAAAACTAGATGATGATGAGAACCCAGAGTTCCAGTAGGTTTTTAGAGAGTCCATAATTTTTGTGCACTCCAGAAAGGGTGGTTCAGGTCCTAGTGGAGATGCCGCAGATGATGAGGCAATTGATTATGATGATGAGGCATAGTCCTCCAGGGAGTGCCCCCTTCTTTCCCTACTTGAACTTAAAAACATTGAGGGCAATGCTTCTTTTTATGGGGGGTGGATCTATTTAATTTGATTTAGTTGTTGGTTGCCCGTGTTGGGCTTAAGAAATTTTATTGCCCTTGCCAGGACTTGTTGACATTTTTTAGTTTCCTTGATAGATTTGATTTGGCCCTTGTCGGGTATATTTTGATGATTGTGATATTGCCCTTGCCGGGCCTCTTTGTTATTTTGTTTTTATTATGTTTTTAAGCCTAATTATGCCCTCACCGAGATTAATTTTATTGTTGTTAATTGTGTTGTTGGATTAGTCTTACACGCTCCATTGTTCCACTATCCATGCTTTGTATATGCGCTAAAGGCCTACGCCGAGGCTTATTTTTCAAATGATTCATGAGCGCACAAATTCAATAATTGCCTTGTTAATAGTAGTTTAGCAATAAACTCCAAGGGTTTTCTTAATATCACGGTTCTTTCCCAAGGAGCAATTGTTTTCTTTAGTTCCTTTTTCTTTTCTTTTGGTGTTGAACCGGGTTGGTGTTTCCCTATGATAGATTGAGAGGTGACTTTCTTAAAGGTAAAATTCTAAGTTTTAGTTTAATTTGAGTCCATAGTGTGCTTGTCTCGAAATGGACCCACCAAAAAATTCTTCTTGGCAAGATGTTTTTGAAAATGAAAGGAAATAGGGAAAATGAATTTTTGAGGAAAGTATTCTCTTGTCATGACTTACACACTCTCGTTTTGGCTTGATCAATTCACAAATGAGTGTGCAATAAACTCGGAATAGCTTGTCGAAAGTCATTTGCCCTAATTGATCTTGAGACTAATGAAAGAAGTCTTGTGGCATGATGCCTTGTGTGGTGAGGCTTTACCTTGATTCTTATGCGTATGTGTCATCTAGAACTTGCCCCAAATGCAATTCAAGGCAAAATTCTAGGTGTGATCGAGCTTGAAAAATGATCTTAGGCCCTTTTGGAATAGCTAATTCACCCAAATGACTTCCCTCAACATCAATCTTAGTGAACCCCTTTGAGCTTGTAACCGTTCTTTGGAACCTTGTTCAACCCCTTAACCTCTTTGGAACCTCTATCTTGGCACCCGTCCTCTCTAGTTTCTTGAAAGTGAATAGTAGGTTAAAAGCCTAAGTTTGGTAAGAAAATGAAAAGACAACATAGGCAAAAGCCTAAATTTGGGGGTGTATGTGATCAATGTGGAGGAGCAAAAGGAGTGCCCTCCAAGTGCAAGGTAGCACCTTAACTTTAAATTGTAAATTGCTCTAAAAAGTTCAATCCAATGAGAAAAATTAAAAGGAAGAATGGGTGCTACCAAATAAAGGTGATACAAGGAGTTTTGAATGATCGTGAATGAAAAGGAGAAGCTTTGGTTGTGTGAGAGAGAAATAAGGTGAAGTCAAAATAAAAAATGTGAGCGGTATTTGAAATGACAACAAAGAGCATTACGGAGGTGTAATCACTTGAGCCAAATGAAATCCTCACCTTAGCCCTAGCCAATATCGGAACCCACAAGTACTTAGTGATTCTGAGCTTGGTCACCCTACATTAGTGGTGATTTACATAAAGGGCAAGCCTATGGGTCGACATGTGTGCACTTGAGCTTCCTTGAGAGAGTGAGAGTCTTCTTGGTTCTCTTATAATCCCTTTGTTTTCTGAATTGCGTGATTGTGAGTGAGATTCTCTCTTATGGTGAGTGGCATAATGCACTCGAATTGAAACATGAAGTCTCTACTTCAATTGAGAGGAATGAATGAGACAAGTTGTGTGGCGAATCTCGAGGCAAACCTTGATTGTCCATGCCAATGACTTAAGAAGCTTAAACGTCTTATTTTGAATGACAAAATTCCCTTGATTTTGAATGAGAAATGAAGTCCTTTTGAAAAGGTTTTGAAATGATCAATTGCCTTGATAATGTGGTGATTCAAATTGAGATGAGCATAGTAGTTGAGTCCTTTGTTTGAGTCTTTCTGTTTCTTGGTTTTCTTAGTTTTTTGAATAGAGTAACTTTTTGTCCCTTGATTGAGTCTAGAGCATAATTCATTTCTTACCTTGTGAGTATCTTATTTAAGGACAAACAATAGTTCAAGTTTGGGGGTTTGATAAGTCGGTAATCTACCAACTTATTGAGCCATTACTCATAAATTATTGCTATGTTTTGATAAGATTTAAAGGTTCTTATGACCTTTATTTATGTGGATGCAAGTACACTTGATCACCAATGGAAAACAAGAAAATGAACCCAAAAAGAGCCTAAAAAGAGTTGAAGTGTAAAGTGAGCAAACAAGACGAAGATCCTGCTGAGAGATGCGGACCTCATGTGCGACACGCACTTGCCTTGGTGCGGACCGCACCTCAGACCGCATGAAGCATGAATTTAACTGAAGGATCTGTTAAGGGGTGCGATCGCTATGCAACATGCGTACTTCTTAGGGTGAACCATACTCCACTTCGCAGGGATCTCCCAAGTTGGTCAGTGGACCACTGAAGCAAGCTTTGCGATGAGTATTTCGTGATGTGCAAACCGCACGTCGAGTCACACAGCCCCCGAAGGACATTTTTGTCCAATTTTGTATGACATTTTGGGAATGTTTTTAAACCCAATTCAGGCACAATTTTTAGATAGTTTTTGAATAGTTTTCACTTTTGGAAGCAAGTTTCTCTCCCAAGGAAAGAAAGAGGGTTTCAATACATTCTCTTAATCTTCAATCTTAGGCTTATAAATTTGAGCTTGGATATTGGATTCTTGCTACAAGTAATGAAAAGGAATTTGAATTTTCCTATGGGTATACTTTCTTTTTCCTTTAGCATGAGTAGCTAAGTTTCCTTGTCTAGGAATATGTAGATGATGGGTACTTGATAAAAGGGTATGGGCCTTGCTTATTTGTGTTTATAATTGCTAATATGATATGGGTCTAGTGATTTCACCATATTTTAATTCTAAATTGGTGGTTGCAAATATTGATTTATCTTACTTGGTTATGTTCTTGCTTGAGAAAGAGGTTCACAATTTCAGATGTGAAATTGCTAGTGGGTACTTGGGCTTCCACTCAGATTGAGGCTAGAAATAGCTTAAATAAACGGAATCACCCATGTAAGGTCTAAGTTAGAAATAGTGTGACCTCCTCAAACATATGTTGGTTGGTTATTACCTAAACAATGGTCTTTGAATAAAAACCGTTGGATATATGATTGTTTGATCAAAAAATTAACAAGCATGCCTAAAACCAATGCTACCTATGTCATTTAGTAGGAATTTACACAATTGAGCAAGTACCTTGACCCGTATTAAAGTCCCATCAGAAGCACATCCCTAGTCATCCTCTCTCTATTGTTTACACCTTGCACTTTTACTTAGTGCTTTATTTGGAATTCGAATTGTGACAGATTCTCAATTCCCCATTTCTTTTACTTTATTTGTTGTTTGAGCAATCTACTCTCGTTGTGAAGTCTGTTCTACAATCTCTTAGTCTAAGCTCTAATTCCCTGTGGGATCGACCCTGACTCCCATCGAGTAATATAAATTTATTTTGCTTAACGATCGCTGATACCTCTAAGTAGGAGAGTACACTTGAGGTTATCAGGTACCGTTAGCTTCGTCTTGATGAGTAGTATATTATTTTGATAGTTTATTTGCGATTTGGGGATTTTTAGAGCAGTCTGATCATGGATGAAACCATTCCAGCAGCTAGTTATCGGACGACAGGTAGGTTACGGTCTTTCCTACTTTATACTTTGTGTATATAATCTATAAGTAGTATTGTAATATTACCCTTGTGGCCTTGCGTTGCCTTTGTATAAGCCTTTGGACCATAGATGGTGAGATATTTGGGAATGTCCGTAAGTCCCAGACATCGAGATGATATTTTAGGCTAGATATCTATGTTGTAGAGCTGGTTGTGCCTGTGCAGGACCGCTAGGTTGTTTGTGAGCCATTGGTCTAATCTAATATTTGCAAGCATATCATTTATGCAAAAGAGTTTCTGTATGTTTTACTACTATTTTGGCTACGGGCCTACTATAAATGATTTTTCTAAACATTGCATGGCCCTGAGGGCCCATTTTCGATAAAATCATTATAAAAAGGAATTTGGAACTGATTTTTATGGATCTTCTTAGAGTAAAGGAAATATTATGATGATTTTATCACCAGTTTTTACACTGATACTAGACTCGGCTGTGCTGTAGTGCTAGACATATATTTTTACTTCAGATTTAGACTCGGATACACTTCGGGCACCGTTTGTTAGGGTTTTGAGACTACGATCACTGATTTAGACCCGAATAGACTCTGAGCATGTACTTTGAGAATTTGATCACTGCTTTAGACTGGGATACACTCCAAGCGGATATATATATATATTTGAGATTTTGCATTTTAGTATATGGTCATGGACCTCCATAGACCTTGCCGATCCGAACCAGGGGCTACGTGTTGTGAGTGCTGAAGGAGAGGTATATGGTGTAGTTGAGGTATACGAGGGGAATTCTTCTATGGATCCTACCTATTGGGCCTATCGGCACCAAAAGAGGTACATACATGGTTACTATCACACCGGTTCCATCATATCACATCATCATGCATATTATATTTGGATTCCACCCTTGTTTGCTATTTGCGTAGTGTACACTTCAGTAGTATGGGATGCTGGAGGGTTTGTTTTCACTTGATTGTGTTCCTCAAGTGTATAGGCACCCGTTGAGGTTGTAGGTAGATTATATTTCTTATATCTTATTGTAGAGCTTGTTATGGCCTTTTATTATTGGTGGATTAGTGGTTTATAGCCTGTTGAGGTACTGATTATTTGGGTTTTTGATCATTGATAGATTAGTGGATCCTATCTTGTTGAGGCACTGATTATATAGCCTTCTGAGCAGTTGTAGGTAAGCAGATTTTATCCTTTATCGTGGTGCTGATTAGTGGCTCTTCTTTCTTTGTGCGTAGCTTATTCCATCCTAGGGTTGTTCCTGTGTCTATTATCACCTTAAGAGTGTGTTTAGCATGATTCATTTTGTTATATTGCTTCTAGCATGAGAATGTTTACTTGCTTTACCTTCCTTTCCTTTTTACTTGAGGTTATCGGTATACTGCCCTTCTTCTTAAACCCTCTTTTTATATATATTGTAGTTGCAAGGACCCCAGGTGCATTTTCCATTCCTTCACCTGTGTTTCAGTTATAGATATACCTTCTGTGACTAGCATAGCATGCTCTTATTCTCTTTGGTTTCTATTTGTGCTAGTTGTCATGTGCTATTTCTGTTGCTTCTGTGACTAGCTTCTTGATTATCTGCTATTTACTACTTTTATATCTTATATGCGCTCAGTTGGCCGATGATGCCTACTGGGTACCCGTTGCTTAGCAATTGGTGCACATACTTCACTTTTGTATCTTTCTGGTGTAGATTCTAGTGTGAGACTTTGCTATTGATCGCATGGATTCTCGTGCAACTTTTGGATATTCAAGACTAGGGTGAGCTCCAGCCGACTGGAGCTTGACCATATATTATCTTATGGTACTGTTACTCTTTTATTATTCAGAGACAGTTGTATATTCTATTTGTTATCTTTAGCACTTGTATTCTATTAGAGGCTCCTGTACTATCGATACTAGGTCTTTGGGTTAGTTTAGTTACTCTATGTATTTATTCAGGTTGTTTGCTTTCACATTATTCTATTTTATATCTTCTTCTGCTTGTTTCTGCTTATTATGCATGTGGTTTAGGTAGTAGCCTATTACTAACCATTCCAGGCTACAGGGATTGGTTCACCTCTTGGGGGTTATAGGTGCCATCATGACCTAAGAAATTGGGTCATGACAGCTTGGTATCATGGCTCTAGGTTCTCTGGTGTCATTGGTACAAGAGCAAGTGTCTAAGTAGAGTCTTGCAGATTGGTACGATGATGTCTGTATCCTATCTGCGGGAGGCTACCGGGCATTGTTAGGAAAAGTTCCATATTCTTGGCTCTTTATCATTCATTCCTAGATCTATCGACTTCAAAACATCGTTGTTCTATTCCTTTTCAGATTCCTAGGATGAGTATGACAGTGGGTTATATAGAGGCTTCTGTGCCTGTTGCTTCAGTGCTTTCTCCAGTGCCACGATTTTAGAGTGAGAGTATACTGCATCAGTTAGTGGGTGTGGGGCCAGCCTAGCCTTTAGAAGGATATATGGCTACCCCAATTCTTCAGGATACTATGACTATGACTCTGAGTCTTCTGGAGGGTGTATCAGTACCCCAGGTAGGGCAGTACCCGATTCTTTAAGCAGTGCCTTAGTTAAATTTGAGGTTCCAGGTCTTTAGCAAGGTTGTATGTCAGTATTGGAGTATGAGGTAAGGTTTCACGAGGTGATTAGGCACACTGCTAGGACTGTACCTATAGAGTTTGAGAGAGTTCAAGGTTTTGTTGGAGGATTGATTTCACGGCTGACCGAGCACTTGGTGACAGTTAGGACTACCTTTCTTTAGGTAGTTGATCATGCTTGGTCTATAGAGGGATTATGTTATGAGGCATATGGAGGTAGTGCTAAAAGGCATCATTGTTAGGCAGTTTTTTAGGTTCTTAGACTCGAGGTAGGGGATTCTCTGCTAGAGATCAGTTTAATTGCTTTCTATCTATCAGGCCAGTTTCAGTGGCTCCATAAGTTTCAGAGGGTGATTGTACAGAGCATATTGAGCAGAGTAGACATGGTGCAGGTCAGGTTCTTCGAGGTTCGCACTCAAAGTGTGTAGGTCATGGTGGCCGATCAGGTTTAGCGAGGTCTTCTTGATCGACTTCATTCAGTTGGAGTTGTTTTCAGTGCGGTAAGCATGGACACTTTGCTAGGGATTGCCCTATGATCATACCTTCCAGTCAGCAAGGCCAGTATATTTTATCCCCCAAGGCTCTAGTGCCACCGGATAAAGGCAGTGTGCAGGGTAGTAGGGATGGTTCCCAGGCAGCGAAAGGTATTATGCAGGGTAGTAAGGGTGGTCCCCAGATGGTTAGAGATAGCTTTCAACCAAGTGGTTCAGGTATCCATCTAGAGTCGACAGGCACCATATGTTAGAGTAGGACTTCCTTGGGTTGTTATAGTTGTGGAGTGATTGGTCACTTTTCTAGAGATTGTCCTCGGTGTGGGATGATCTAGCCTTCGACATCGACTACTCAGTCCAGTGATAGACACCGATAGTATGATGCCCTTCTTGGTAGGCCAGATGTGGAGGTCCTGAATGTCGTTGCTACATGAATGACTTTTGTTACCATCGACTAGTAATAGTGTTGTTCGCATTGCGAATCTACCCCTTTGTCATGTATTTGTATATATGCCTATATGTTTCTTGCTTAGTTGTATTACTACTTGAGTTGCAGTGTTTATGCGTGTAATTTCTCAGTAGATTTATTCTTTTTAGTAGTGGATGGGGTGAGTTGTCCTCGAGAGGTGACTACCTAGAGTTGTGACTCATGGGTAGGTCTGGTTGGCTTTATTTCTGGTTTGTTATAATTCTAGAATTGGTTTGGGTTTCTTTTTAGCAGTCTTGGGTGGTTGTAGCCTACATCATTAGCTAGCGTTTGCTAGAAGTCTTTCTGCTGGTGTGGTATGGTGCCGAAAGTGGTGTACCGAGGGAAATTATTTTGTCTTATGGAGAATCATGTTGGTTATGCCAGTGGGTACTAGATGGTTTTGCTTTTCCCGAGGGGTTAGAGTCGACCCTCTTTGTTTGTTTGGTTTGGGAAGTTGGCAACTTTATGGGTGTTTTCATTGTGTTCCTACATTTTAAGTCTAGTTAAGTTATCTCCATTGTTTTCCCCAGTTCTAGATGGGTTAAGTTTGACTGTGGCATTGTGGTTGATTTTTGACGGTGGTATTGCGGTCGAGTTTTTTATAGTAGCATTTGGGTTGCATTTGGAATTTGGCCTATTCTTTCCTACCTTATCGAATGTCGCTAGTAGAGTAGTGGGAGCTGAGAGAACAGCTCCAGGTTCTTCTAAGAAAGAGTTCGTTAGGTTCAAGGTATCTTTGGAAAAGGGTTCCGTTTGGTTTGAAAAAGGAGATAGATGACTCCTTGTTCGTATATATAGGTTCCTAGTAGATGACTGAGGTGACTATTGAGGGTTTGCTTGGGTTTGTGTGTTGATGACTTATTTCGATCGACTACAGAGTGCAGTGGCATTTTCCCTTAGATAAATTCGAGGTCAAGATTCCTTTTAGTAGAGATCGATGTGGAAGGCTTTTCCAGTAGGGCTTGTGCATCAGCTATGACTATCCTTGTTATATTCTTTGGGTGACCAAGTCCCAGTAGTATCTATGGATTGGGAAAATTATATATTCAGAGCCTAGTTGGCTCCATCTTCTATAGTCTTCATCGGTGGTGTGTGAGTCTATTAGGGGTTCAACAGAGGCATTGTTTGGCAATTGGAGTTGGGTTTCATAATCGTGGGCCGCAGGTTACTTTGGGTTGTTCATGGAGAGTCCTTTTTGGTTGCAGTTTCTTTGAGTCGAAAGGCAGTAAGTGTGGACAACTTAGCTTCCCTATTTTTGATTTCAGAGTGGTAGTTGGCCTTGGACATCCAATCCTTGGCTAACCATTTGATTAGGCTGGACTTACCAGATCCAAGTGGTGTTCTTGTCAGTGCGAGGTCCATTTTACTATGGTTGGATAGATTCAGCAGCGTCAGTTCGAGGATTAGCGATTGTAGGTTATATGTGATCTGGGTGTGTGGATTGAGGCCAGCAAGGCTACTTTGGATTCCAATGGTACTTTGAGAGTGATAGTCGTCTTTGTGTTTCGATAATTTTAGGTTTGTTTGGTTGGTTCTCCGAGGGTTGTCTGTTGCATGGGATTCCAGAATTGGTTAGGTTCTGCCAATATGGGTCAGGAGTTATGGTATGTTGGATGCTTTAGGATCGGTGGTTTGTGTACTGGTACAGCAGAGCGGGTGCTTTGAGCCAGAAGGTGAGTTGTGAGAATAATGGAATTTGCAATAGCTAGGTGGCGACCTTGGACTTCAGGCATCTTTTCCTTTGCCTATAGGGTGGTTTGACTTGATATTCGCAGCATAGTGGACTTCTTTCTAAAATGAGGATAGTAAGTTGATCTTAAATCCGAATGGTGTTCGAGTATTTAGAGCAGTAACGATATTCTTGGAGTTTGGAGCTTAGTTGATGGCTACGAACTTCGTGGTAAGGCTTACCACACTTTTTGCAGAGATTTGGTTTTGTGTTTGGGTCTTCTTGGGTAGGTTGCCCTGATTTATTCACTTTCAGTCGATTCAGAATTGTCACGGTTCAACGAGGTTGGTTCTGTTCAACAGTTAGGAAATTTCTCTATTGACACAGGGTGTTCTTGCATGTCTTTCCCAACCCTGGTGTGCAAGTTTTAGTTAAGCTCCGATAGTTGGTTTAGTTGGATTTAGGTAACGAGGTTGATCATAGCAAAGGTATCCATCCATTGGTTGATGGTCAGTCGAGGCAGATTACTATAGTTTTTGAGTATATGCTATGTGTTGTCACTTTGGATGTCAGAGGCTAGTTTACTAGAGCTTGGCTTGGATAGAGTTTAAGTATGAAGGTTACCTCGTCCGAGGTTGAGTATAGTAGGAACTATGGATATCTGGTGGGTTAGTTGATATTTTGAGAGTGGCTCGAGTGTTCGACTTGTCTGAAGCTTCATGGATATGTGCAAGGGATTCAAGATAGATAGAAGGGTTCTGCGAGTTGATGGATTCATGAGTTAGAGTTTTGGTTGGTGGTTTTTTGGGTGAACCTGGTTGTGGTATGAATGTTTCAAGTTTTGTGTGTTGATCACGTTGGCTCTTTTGGTTTTGGTGTTGTGTCAGTGCTTTTCGGTTGAGTTTCTTAAGGTTTTGTTTGGTTGATAGACCTTTGGTATTTTAGAGTTAAAGGTTGGAACCTATCTTGGCTAGTAAGGAGTTAAGGTTCGGTGGCTTTTCCTTTGGTTTAGCTCCGTTGGGTGCCATCCAGTCGAGGAGGCTACCCGAGTTTTTGGGAGAGTGGTGTGGGCTTAGTATCTGCCTTCGTTTGAGTCTCTGGTGTTTCCTTTTCTTGACTTTCACGAATGGAAGTCCTTTTTAGTAGTGGATGATATAATGACCCTTCCGGTCATTCACATATTTTTGCCTTCTTTGTACCGTTAGAGCTTTCCTCAAGCGGCCCCAAGTCATTTATGGCTTCCTAGGATCGGTCGTATGGTGCCCAGACCATTTGTTTGGTTTTTATGGCCGTTTCCTTAGAACTTTAACTTAGGAAATCATTGACTTTAACAACATTCTTAGCAATCATGCTTGAAATCGAATTCTAACAGTTTCGTTAGCTCCAGAACATGGACTTTGGTCTAGTTGGCCCTTTGGTTGGGATCTGGGAGCTTTTCGGTTGAAATTCTCTCTCTTTATGTGTTTGCAGGCCAATTGGGCTTGTAAGGTTGACTTTGGTCAACATTCAGAGAGGATGGCCTCAGATGTAATTTCCGTCAGCGTTGTTAGCTCTGGAATATTGATTTTTGGCTACAGGGACCATTGGTTCGGGTCCCTAGGCTTTCAGACTCGATTTTGGCCTAAGGTTCCATTTTGGTTTTTGTTGGCCTAAAGGTTGGTTTTGAGCGCGGAGCCTACTTTTCATTAAATCGACCTCGATTGGGATTTCCATCAGTTATGTTGTGTCCAGAATAACAAAGTTCATTGCGCGCGCGGGGTCCTGGATGAGGCTTATGGGCCCATCCCAAAATGTTTTCCCCTTAAGTTATCTGCTGGTTGCTGTTGTAGGTGCAAGCCTCAGGCCATAATCATGACCGTGAGGGAAACCATTGCGATCGTGATGGTTTGCCTCATTGGTCATCGCGACCATTAGGGTCCCTTTACGTGATCGCGATGAAGGGGATGTGGACCCAACTCCTTTTGTTCTACGCGATCACGAAGTTCCTTCTCATGACCGAGATGTAGTCCCTCCTTCTGTGTTCTTCACGACTGCATGGCTAGTTCTTGCGATTATGATGGTCTAGACAGCGTGGTCCTCATGACCGCGTGGAGTCCCTTCGTGATCGCGAAGAAGGACCCCTGGCAGTATATAAACCTCCCCCCTTCGTTTTCTTCATCCAAACTAAATTTCTCCATTGTTATCATCTCCAAACTTACCAAAACTCCATATAGTTTCAATTCCAGGCATTAGGGTGATAATTCTCGGTTCTGTGACCGTTTTCTTGTCTCCAATTTGGTAAGTTCCCTTGTTATTCCCTTTAATTCTGCTTTGATTGCTCTTGTTGATCCTTGTAGTTCAAGGGCTGTTTTGAGCCCTTTCTCTTGCTCTTTCCCCCTTAAATTCTGACCATGCAGTCATGGCAGTGTGGTGATAGCCGTGCGCTTTTTTCTTTTCTAGTTTTGAGTTGTGGGCCCCACGATCCCACTTTTGTCCCAAATTTGACCCGGCTATTCTTTTAGCAATATGGGTACCGTTGGCTATATCTTGATGAATAGTATATTATTTTGATAGTTTATTCGCAATTCGGGGCTTCTTGGAGCAGTCCGAGCTTGGATGATACCATTTCAGTAGCTAGTCTTCAGACAACAGGTAGGTTACAGTCTTCCCTACCTTAGACTTTGCGTATATATGCTATAATTGTATTAATTAGTATCCTTGGATTGGTTATTCTAGGTTGGCACCCCAGACCTTGTTTGTTTTTTCTGTCCATATTATTTCCTATGCTGTTTGTAGTATTTGATGTAGTATTATAATATTATCCTTGTGGCCCCGCATGGCCTTTGTATAAGCCTTTGGACCAAAGATGGTGGGATATTTGGGAATTTCTGCGAGTCCCAAACATTGAGATGATATTTTAGGTTGGATATCTATGTTATAGTGCTGGTTGTGCCTATGCAGGGCCGACAAGTTGTTTCTGAGCTGTTGGGCTAATCTATTGTTTGCAAGTATATCATTCATGCAAAGGATTTTCTGCATGTTTTACTAGTGTTTTGGTTACGGTCCTACTATAAATAGTTTTTCTAAACTTTGCATGGCCTCGAGGTCCCGTTTTTAGTAAAATGAATATAAAAAGGAATTTGGAATTGATTTTTATGGATCTTGTTGGGGTAAAGGAGACATTATGATGATTTTATCACCAGTTTTCACGCTGATACTAGACTCGGCTGTGCTGTAGCACTAGACATATATTTTTACTTTGTATTTAGACCCGAATAGACTCCAGGCACGTACTTCAAGATTCCAATCATTGCTTTAGACCCAAATACACTCCAGGGAAATATATATATATATTTGAGATTTAGAATTTTAGTATGTGGTCACCGACCTTCATGGAGCTTGCTGATCTGGACTAGGGGCTATATGCTGCGAGTGTCGGAGGAGGGGTATACAATGTAGTTGAGGTATACGGGGGTGTCCTTCCATAGATCCTACCTACCGGGCCTATCAGCACTGGAGCAGGTACATACAGGTTACTATCACACTGGTTCCATTATATCATATCATCATGCATATTGTATTCAGATTCCACCCTTGTTTGTTGTTTGCTTAGTGTACACTCCGGTAGTATGGGATGCTAGATGGTCTGTTTTCACTTGATTGTGTTCCTTGGGTGTATGGGCGCTCATTGGGATGGTAGGTAGATTATAATGCTTATATCTTATTATAAAGCTTGTTATGGCCTTCGATTATTGGTGGATTAGTGGTTTTTAGCTTTTTGAGGTTCTGATTGTTTGGGCTTTTGATCATTAATGGATTAATGAGTCCTATCTTGTTGAGGCGCTAATTATATGGCCTTCTGAGTAGTTGTGAGTTGACAAATTTTATCCTTTATCGTGGTGCTGATTAATGGCTTTTGTTTCTCTATGGCATAGCTTATTCCATCCTAGGGTTGTACCTATGAGGTTAATTTCTGTCTATTCTTATCTTGAGAGTGTGTTTAGCATGATTCATTTAGTTATATTGCTTCTAGCATGAGAATTTTTACTTTATTTACCTTCCTTCCCTTCTTACTTGAGGTTACTGGTATTACCTCCCTTCTTCTTAAACCCTCTCTTTATATATATATTATTGTTGCATGGACCCCAGGTGCATTTTCTTTTCCTTCACCTGTGTTTCTATTATATATACCTTCTGTGATTAGCATAGCATGCTTGTATTCTCTTGGTTTTCTATCCGTGCTAGTTTCCATGTGATTTCTCTGTTGCTTTTGTGACTAGATTCTTGATTATCTGCTATTTACTACTTTTATATCTTATATGCGCTCAGTCGGCCGATGATGCGTACTGGGTACCCGTTGCATAGCAATTGGTGCTCATAATACACTTCTGCATCTTCCTAGTGCAGATTCTAGTGTGAGCCTTTGCCGTTGATAGTGTGGATTCTTGTGCAGCTTTTGGATATTTGAGACTAGGGTGAGCTCCTACGATCGGGGCTTGACCACATCTCATCTTTTGGCACTGTTACTCTTTTATTATTCAGAGACAGTTGTATATTCTATTTGTTATCCCTAGCACGTGTATTCTATTAGAGTCTCCTGTACTATCGACACCAAGTCTTTGGGTTGGCTTAGTTCCTCTATGTATATATTCAGGTTGTTTTCTTCTGTGTTATTCTATTTTATATCTACTTCTGCTTATTTCTACTTATTGTGCATGTTAGTTTAGGTAGTAGTCCATTACTAACCATTCTGGGCTACGTGGATTAGTTCACCTACTCGGGGTTGTAGGTGCCATCATGACCTGAGAAATTGAGTCATGACATTTTTGCCCTAGAATCTAGGAAAAAGTAAATCCTTAATTTTGGTATCTTTTCATAAACCAAATTGGATTTTGAGTTTGAGGACCTATAAGCTATGCAAAAAATGATTTTGCAATAAAATTTCAGTTATGATCTTAGGGCTTATGATGAACTTTGGATTGACTTTTTAACCGAAGATTATATATATTAATATGAGTTTCACTCGTATGCTTATGTAAATTATGTATTTGAACAAATTGAGATCATTTGGAGGCTTTGAGGAAAGCAAAACTGTCTTGAGAGCATTTTGGCTTCGAATCTAAAGTAAGTTGAGACTTTCTAGACTCTATTCGATGTGCTTTGTTGGTAATTAACTTGTTATTAAGGGTAAGAAAAATGGATGTTCCATATAAGTAAGGTGACAAGTCTTTATGTGAGTACCGGTGCTATGCAATGAGTACTTGTTAAGTAATTGATTGATTTATGATTGATTGATGATATCAGTGGATGCTGAAGCATGATTTATTGAATTATTAGTTGATTTGTGACATAATTAATTGCTTGGTTACTCATAATTTTTTATATCTCGTACACTTAATATAATTAATTTGTATGAGATAATTTTTCTGTACTGTGTATGTGTCCTGTGTGTGCTTAGTTTTCATGCTATCGTATGATATCTCATGCATATTAGACTTATTGAATCATATGATCATTGTCCGATATGATAACATTGAATCTAATTTTTGATGGTGATGATATTACAGCCTACATTGGCTGGTCTGAGTGGAGTAATGATATTGTAGCCTATATTGGTTGGTTTTCCATTGTGGTCTTGTTGTACATGGTCCTGTGTGGTTATATGAACCTAGAGCATCCCCCATGGGTCACATTTATCTAATAAAATGAGCGTTATTATGTGTCAGTTGCATCTGGTCATTGCATTATATTATATTTATCTTGCATTTTGTGATATTTTAAATGGCTGGGGTGGCACTCCTGGAACTGAATGCATTATATTATACTTCATTCATTATTTATGCTCTTTTGAGGTTGTTGAGCTTG